>OZ026516.1:103032753-103632753 GCA_964019695.1 Loripinus fragilis
AAGGATTCTTCCTCGGCTTTCTGTTTAAACAAGAAAGCCTCGGAAAAGCATCCTTTATCTATTACTTTCAAAGAGCTATTCAGATAACTGTACATGTTCCTTAACTGAACAGAATACAACATAATACAATCTGTATTATGGTCTGATACAAATGTAAAACAAAACATGATTTTAAAAATAACAATTAGATTTTGTTAAATAGTGGCTGGATTTTACGTGCTTACTGTGTGTCTATCAGTTTTGGAGTCTACATGTATTTTTCCCCGATTCTGGTTATGGAATGTTCTTTCCTGGTTTTCGGTTTCATTTCAGTTCATAAATTCATTGTCGAAATCCTCCGTTTTCTGGAAAAAAAATACTTAAAATATTGTTCTCAATCCCTTGCTGGTGAAGTGCCTAAAATTAAAAAAAAAAAGTTCAGATGGATATGGCTCAGCGAAAAGAGATAGATAATTCGCAAAATCAAGCAAAAGATAGACCAGAAACATGACCACAACTTCCAAAATTTGCTAGTTTTAGATAGAACATCCTATCCCAGCATGCAAAGGGGTAGAAGGGGATTTCGTCTAAACCCAACAAATTTGGCAGTGTTAAAATTGTCAGTATTTGAGGCTGAATATCGCGCCTTTCCTTGGCGTTAATACGCATTTTTCATATTTTATGTCTTATGTTGCTAGTAATTCCACCCACACTGGGGTCCTCGCTTTTCGATCTTGGTGTGTATCTTCAATATACATAAGAAAAGGCATTACTTTCGCTGTTTATTATCTCTAACCTTGACATTTGATTTTTCTAACAGTTGACTACACACCAGGTGAAAATAAAATATAAGGCATGAGCCAATCTATCCGAGTTAAATGACCTTGGTCTTAACCTTGACCATAAAGGTACTTTGTAGAAGTAAAGCTTTTCAGTTGTATGTGTGTCTGCTTTTGTTTATGTCGTTTGTTTTGGGGTTGTTGCTTTTTAGTCTTTGATCGGAGGTAAATCCCTGATATTGTATCTGGCTGGTAAGGCGCGTCGTTGAATCATAATTGGTTAAACCCGTTTGAGCCTTGCGTCCTTTTTTATGGGACATAGGCAAACAGTGCAGATCCAGATCAGCCATCGCATAGTGCGATGTCTAATCAGGATCTTCACTGTTTGCTTACAGGATGTCTTATTAAAATTAAAAAAATACCATCAACACCCCTAAAATTGCAAATGGACAGGTCCTACAGATAATGGTAGGCAAGTCCATTCGGCGTAAATGGGTTAATGATTTATTAGTGAAAAGCCATGCCAGTAATGCCGACTTATATTGGTCTCTGACCTGAACATAAGGCCCTATCCTCTGGAACTGAATAGTTTACTGGTGCTGTTACAAGTCAGGTTTTTCAGGATATTGAATAGTTACGAAAAATTGTTACGAGGTATTATGGTGGGTGTCCGTTGATGGCCACACTTAAGAAAATTAGACCGAACCCATATGCCCTGCTTGAAGCAGTTATCGTTTGTTGCCGAAACCAATATTGATTCACAAGCTCAGGTCTGAGAACGGAGATGTTCAATCTTGAATCCTAAATGGGACAGGATATACGTTTAGATGCAAACTAATGTAACTGAATCTGTATTGTAGCCTATAGATAAGTTAAAAGTGACGTAAAAGAGCGTACCAACCCTTGAATGTAATACAAGTTATACCGTTATTAACGGTAAAAAATACATTAATACCTAATAAAGGTTTTCAAAATACGGAAATATTATACCAAGCCGTCATAGCTCAGTCGGTTGAGCCGAGGCAAATATTTGTATCTATATCATAGATAGATAGATAGCTTTTATTTCCAAGTCCAAAAGGCTGTGAAGCCCATGAGGATACAAACAACATATACAATAAGATGACATCCTAACAGAGACAGTGAAAACAGTAATAATCGTAATTTTAGCAGTGTGGATAGATATGATATATGTAGTTTTGACCTAATATTCTCAATTTCGTGGAGAAGGTGTTTAAAGTCCAAATTTTGATTGCAAGTTGGATATCTCATAGAGATAAATCCAACAAGCAACCACAACAGGTTTCTATAAACAGTTGGCTGTAGCCTGGATTGCCAGTATATCATATATATGTGAGGATGTGCATGATAGACTCTTTGATACAGTTCTATCAAGCGATTAAGGACACTCTTCTACTGGAGTGAAAAGTGCATGTTAACACTAAGTCAGGTATATGTACAACGCACCACCTTATTGGGACATTGTTAGGTTATATTCCAGTAAAAATATTTTCTTACAAACAGTGTAGAAACCAGAACTGATCCTGATCAGCTGTTTTGTCAGAAGCCAGCTAGTCTGGATCTGTGCTGTTTTTTAAGACAAGATATCTGTGAAGAACACTCAAAGTGGGAGAGTGCTGCCTGGGGAGTGCTGGCAGTTGTTTCGTTGAAACCACTTCATATCCGCTTACCACATACAAATATAATAACTTCTATATAAAATATCTGCCATGCATGTGCACTTATTACTATCTTAAAGAGAATGCACTGTTACTATTCAACAAGGAGATTTCGACAGGGGGATATAATATGTATTAACACTTAATTTCAATATATCAGTAGATCCTTCACTTATTGAAAGTTATAACGGTTTTGGGATTTACCATAAACGACTTGTGGAATAGTAACTGTTTTTGTTTTTTTGCACATTTTATGTCAACCGGAACCTTTATCGATTGGACTAATCCATTTCAGCTTTATGAGATATGTTGGATAGCATTTTACATTTTTTAATATTACATTTTGTTAACAAACAGTAAAGAATCTGATCGACGCTGCATCCTGCGACATCTGATCTGGTTATGTACTGTTTACCGATGTCCCACAAAGGACATGGGGCGAATATAGGTTAGGTAATCCCCCTTATGTAATTCTATTATAGATATGGTGAGTGTAATAGTATAATAACAGTATAATAACAGGTGTGGTTTACAATTTGAAAGTAGCCTATCAAAGTAGATACAATAATCCAGTCCCGGCTCTTCAACTTATCGAAACGAAATATAAGTCGAAGAGTCATTGGGTACATGATCATGCCAACCCCCCCCCCCCTCTCTCTCTCTCTCTCTCTCTCTCTCTCTCTCTCTATCTATCTATCTCTCTCTCTCTCTCTCTCTCTCTCTTAGATGACACCACCTATGATCTTTGATAGGTATAATCATTATAATTATCGTCAATACAAAAGGCATCTACCAGCCTGTACGCATATGCACATGCTGGTTCATGCCTTTTTCGCAAGTAGCAGCTTAGATCATACCATGATATTAAAATACGGGAAACAAGTGAATATGAAGATACCTTCACTTACTCGGTACTAAGATGCACCTCCTCGCTTTGTCGAACAGCCACAAATACGGATAAATAATCAATTTTCATAAAAGCTAGTACTTATAGGTATATCTACAACAGCAATTATTTTATCTCATAATCAATCAAAGGAATTATCAAGCAATCAAATCCTAATATGTTGCCGCCAGCAAATTCAATAGCGTCTATGGTTCAAGTGCCGTCAACGTCAAGCTCAATTGCCGCACAGAAGACGGTTGGTCACAAGAATCAAAGACGCCATAGAACCGGTACAGCATTAATATGTAAACTGTTTCTAGGTTTTTTTTTAATTTGAAAACACGTCGGCGGCCCCTGTGGAACTGTTCCGTTGGGAGCAGTCCCACATGGGTCTACGCTGTGCTCGTGTATAAAATCTAACCATTTCTTTATCTTCGATACTCTCATAAAATTAACAACTACTCAGTTCGCAGCTTAAAGTCATGAAAAGCATAATCTACGAAGCTATTAGGATTTTTTTTTTCTTAATGAGCTCAAGTAAAAGCCAGTACTTATAAGTATATCTACAACTGCAATTATTTTATCGCATAATCAAATGGAATTATCGAGTAGTATAAAATCCTAATAAGTTGCCACCAGCAAGTTCAATAGCGTCTATGGTCCAAGTGCCGTCAACGTCAAGCTCAATTGCCGGACAGAAGACGGTTGGCCACAAGGATCAAAGACGCCATTGAACCGGTATAGCAGAAAATGTGGAAGGCCCTAATTAGCATTGCATGTACTGTGTTAATCCCTTACCAAAATTTTCACTTATCTAGGTTTCTGTTTCAAACCACGTCCGCCCTGTTGGGATTTGTTCCGTTTGGAGCAGTCCCATATGGGTCCTCGCCGTTCTCATGTATAAAAATCTAAATAATCCTTATATATTCAATAATCTGATATACTTAGTGACCCTGGTTGTACAACTTCTCAGTTCGCATGTTAAAGGCATGAAAAACATAAGAACATAATCTACGAAGCTTATTACAATTAGTTGAATTAAGGAGCTCAATAAATTTAAACATATTTGGTCGTCTCCAGTAATAGGGTGCAATGTATTTCGAACGTAAGTCTTTATATATTTCACATTCTAGTACAAAATGATATTCGTCTTCCAAAATCAAACAAATAGCACACTTTCTATCATCTACTGGTATACTATTTGGTTTGACCCATCTTCCAGCTTCTATTTCCAGTCGATGTGAAGACATTCTAAGCCTACTTAATATCTGACTAAATTTTTGAACATTGATTAAATCAAGGTACGGTTGTAATTGAAAAACAGCAATATGTTTATAGAAAATTGCTCTTGTCGAAGAGTCTAATCTTGATCTCCAGTTCTGAATAAAATTATCGGTAAGCCTTTGTTTCAAAGTCATGAGAAACCTATTGCAGTCACCTACCCCTTGATTTAACCAAACTTCATAAAAACCAAGTGACATAAGAAGATGGCGTAAAAGAGAAACCCAATTTACTTTGTCTGGGAGTAATTCACTATCTCTGAGCATCATGTCATATACAATTTTGATATATTTGTTATCTTCCGCTGTTAGAATCTTAAACCAGTACTTTACAATAATAAAATAACGCCTTGTTATATAGCTAGTCCGTCCAAGTTCACCATACACAAAATCATTTTGAGTTGTTTTCTTGACCCCTAAGAGCTTTTTACAAAATTGTAAATGAACTCTTTCTATTGCATTAGCCTGACAAAACCCCCAAACCTCACAACCATAGTTTAAAATAGGCGTAACTAATTTATCGAAAAGATCCAGTTTATATTTAGGTGGAATGAAAGTGAATTTATAAAGATATTTATGCAGTTGAAATATAGCCTTTTGTGCCTGTCCTGCAAGTGTATGCTGAGCTTCTGCAAAAGAACCCCCTACCGTAAACACAATACCAAGATATTTAAAACTCCTAACTATTTCTAATTGGGTACCATTATAGACAAAACTTAGATTTCTTGGCAACATTCTACCCTTTCGAAAAACCATCACCTTAGTTTTTGCAACATTAATGCTCATTTTCCACCTTTTACAATAAACTGATAATAAGTCTAAACTTTTTTGAAGTTCCTCTGGAGAATTTGAAAATACTATAATATCGTCTGCATATAGCAACATGAATATCTTAAACATATGAATATCTAATCCCTCTGCACCTGAAATAATAAAATGCTCTTCAATGTCATTAAGAAACAAAGAGAAAAGTAATGGAGATAAGCATTCACCTTGTCTTACTCCTAAATTACAATAGAATTCGTTACCCAAGTTATTATTAAACTTAACTCTAGATTTGACACTTGAATACATAGACTTTATGATATTAATAATATTTCCTCTGAGACCAAGTTTTATCAGCTTATACCACAGATTATCACGTACAATATAGTCAAAAGCTTTTGTAAAATCGACAAAGGCACAATATAATTTCTTTCCTTGATTTAACAAATGTGAGATTAAGCCATGTAATACAAAAATATTATCTACAGTACCCATATGTGCCCTGAACCCAGCTTGTGCTTCTATCAGAACATAGTATGATTCTGCCCAATCTGACAACCTATTATTGAGGACCCTTGTGAACAGTTTTCCAAGTGTGCTAAGCAGAGTTATACCTCTATAGTTTTCTACATCATGTATACTACCCTTTTTATGCAATGGTATAATATAACCCTCCGACCACTCTTCTGGAAAATACCCTCTTTCAAATAGCATATTAAAAAGATTTCGTAGCACTGGTACAAGTACTTGTTTGCCATGAATAAAAAATTCATTTATCAAATAATCAGGGCCTGCAGACTTATTTGTCTTTAATTGGTTAATTGACTTACCTATTTCTTCTGTGGAAAAGTCTACATTTAATTCGCCAAACATAATATCGAACTCATTATTTTCATAACGCTCAACAAAAAACATAACATCTTCATCAGGGGCATAAAAGGGGTCATTTACATTATTTACTGCTTTAAAATATTGTTCAAAAGCAGACAAAGAAATATTGGCTGGTCTCATACCTGCAGCTTCTTTCAACATATTCCAATACATCCTAGCATTCTTGTGTTTTGCTGTAATAAAACGAGACGTTTTTTCTTTGTCATAGTTGTACCTGCATTGCCTTATTAAAGATTTATATTCAGATCTTGCCTTTACCATTGCTGTTCTAGTCTCATCTGTTTGAGATTCTCTGTATGCGTTTAATGTATGCAGGAACACAAATTTCTTACCTCTACATTCGTCATTGTACCATGGATTAGCGTTGCTGTTAGAAAATTCCTCGTGTTCCCAATCTGTGGGTTTAATACGTTTAAAAATTGGTTCAGCGATGTCATTAATTATGGTGGAAAAGTCAGATAAACATGTTGTGACATCTTCATGGCTTGATGATTCTGATATTTTACTATCTAAAATGTTTAATTTATCCTTTGTTGAATCTAATTGTAAAGAATTTACAAAATGTGCCTTAAACTCAGGTTTCCAAGCATACTTACCAGTAACTTTTCTGTCACATTCTGGCCGTGCATCATTACTACATTGAATATCAAAATTGAAAGAAAAATTGACAAGGCAATGATCTGACATAATGTTTGGCTCCTGCACATCAAAATCTTCTATCAGATTGAATAATTCTTGTGATGTCAATACATAATCGACTACACTACTACCCCTACTACCAACAAAAGTGTATTTACCTACCCCTCTATCGCTTCCAACCCTTCCATTCATAATTCGCACACCTGTCTGTTTACAAAAATCTAGCAAAAGCAACCCGTTATTATTCACATGACCTTTGTCTTGTGAATAGCGTGACATATATCTATCAGGCACATAATCATCAGGCAGGACAGACATATGCGCCGTCTGGTCCTCCTCGACAAAATCTGCATTTGTAGACGTGCGGCTGTTAAAATCGCCACATATAATCAAATTAGAGGGAAATTGCGATTTGCTCTCAATCAGTACAACAGAATCTAAAAGCCGGTCAAAAATGTTAGTTTCATTCAAAGACTGCCTACTACTTTCATCGGGTGTTACATAACAAAGACATATATATAAATCATTTTCTAAAGCTAATTTTGATTTGTCAATTTTTATCCACAAGATATCGTCCTTACTAGTGTAAACAAGCGTATTTGCATTTACAAAAGAATTTCTAAGGTACAAAATCACTCCGCCTGAGTTGCGTTTCGATTTTTGTTTTTTCTCAACCCTGTTAAGTATGAATGCCTCAAAATTCGAGACTGCAACCTCAGACGAGTTATCTGTCCATGTTTCGGTCAATAAGACTATATCATTTGAATTAAAAATGTCCCTTAACTCTTGTGTTTGAAGTTTATTTGTTCTTTTGGTCACCAATCCCTGCACATTTAATAATGCGAAACGCAAGTTCACCTTCTCCAGTCCAACCTAACTGTCAGCTTGGCTATTTATAGCACCACGTGAAATTCCTGAATCGCATGTCGACCTTGAACTAGATTGCGTCGCTGGGCTATTTTTATTGCCACTTTGTCTATTTTTATCACATTCTCGGTTTTCAGTGACACGCGATTGACTGGTTCTCGGCACAGACACTGACTGATTTCTACGGGAATTAACAACACGTTGTTTTGAGCGAGGAATGTGTGTATTCTTGTCAGGATTTTCAGGAGGTAACTCAGTATTTTTCTTGCTCGAATTTGATATGGGCTTTGGGTTTGTTAGGTCAGAACCAGGCAGGCTAGAACTTTCATTATAAGGCCTGAATAGCGATGGTGTACATGAATTTGACCTTTTGTGACCCTCTTGGCCGTTGGTAGTTGCATTTTCTGTGTTCTGCATGCCAATGGTTCCCCTAATGCTACCCACAGACCCCAGAGTAGACTCCTCTTGTCTGATAGACTGAGAGGTGTCTGCAACTGTGGATCTCACTAAATCAATCAATTTGGCCTGTTCACTTGTGCGACAATCGTTGCTACATGAAGAACTCGCGTCCATTGCTTCGCTATATTTATCACAGTAATCACGTGACATATTGGTTTTCCCAGCCAGCGCATGAGTATGATTCACTGATGAACTTTGTTTTGAATGGGTCGTTGTGTATTCATGTTCCTTTAACATGCTGCTGTCATCACTTATGTCAATGTGCGTAAAATCAGATAACCTGCTCGATCTTATCACTTCATTCCAGTCCGGGAACTCATCACGAACCACTTTCCCTTCAACAATTAATTTTGCAGGGTATACTATTTGATATTTCACCCTGTGGTTATGTGATCTGATTTCTTTGAGTTCTCTCCATATGTGTTTTCTAGCCTCAATGATTTCTTTCGGCAGATCATGGTCAATGCTGAATGGTGTCCCTTTTAGCATGTAAGCCTTGGCCATTATAGCTTCAGTATCACAGAAATCTCTAAAATTCACAATAATAGGTCTTCTGGGGTTTCTGTATCCAATCTTACGAGGACCAAGCCTGTGCGATCGGGCCAAATACATTTTATCTGCATCCATGTCAAGGTGGTTCTTGATGAACTCTCTGATGATAGAGAAACAGTTTTCATTATAATTCTCAGAGATGCCCCAAAACACTAAGTTATTTCGACGCGACCTTGCTTCCAGGTCTATGCTTTTGTATGCTAATGTTTTCATCATTGATGTGTTTCTGTTTGTAACTTTCACCACTTCATCCAGTTTATCATACATAAATTTGAAACAGTTTTGGAATGTTGACATACCTCTGTTTTTCTCCTCTTGGCTCCTCCTTATACACATTATTTCCGAATACATCATGCTAAGTTTATCATGTGTAGAACTACTTAAGAATGTATCACTTTGTCCTGTATCACTTTGTCCTGTATTCTTCCTTTTTCGTTTCATTGCATTTGAAAATCCATCTCCATCGCCATCTCCCGCCATTTCACCAAACAAAGGATCATAAGAATTTTGGGTCAAGACCGTATATTCATAATTTGACGCCATATTCACATCCAAAACTCATTCAAAGTATGCAGCGTTTAGTTATTTCTATCCACAACAAAGCGATCACGATAACTCTGCATAACTATCAAGATATTCTTAATTTTCATGCTCCCTGTTACAATACGTCTTCACTGTCCGCCATCTTTAATACTTAATATATCTATTAACGAGAGATTGAAAACGGGGGAGGGTTCGAATCCCACACGATTGATTTTTTTTCAGAAGGAGATATTTTTAAATATCATTATTGCTTAAACAAGACTTTTTATCATATTTTTGTTATATTTTAAATGTTTTTACTATAGTATTCTTTGAGTGTTTTTTTTCCCTAAAACACGAGCTAGCAACTATAAAATTACTCTCCTTATAGCATATTTGAGAAGCAGACTTTGGGTATATCGCCTTTTTCGTAGCACCCATTTTAGACAACTGACCTTTTCGTAGGTAAAATGATTATCAATGTTTCTATGATTAATAGAAAACCAACTGCTGCAAAGCTCAAATTTGTAAGTGGGTGGTACACGACAAGCCTTTTTGTAAAACAGCTGTTTCTTAAAAAATGTGTAAGGAGAGTAGACTTACACGTATTACAAAACATGTCATCAGGTCATCGCCTTCTTTCCGCTTTTCGTTTTCTGTCATATGCGATAAAAATAGTAAAGGTCATCATTCACAAACATCAAATATCAAAAAGCAAAGATAAAAAAATATGCCGTGATTGGGGTTCGAACCTTCAATTGCAAAACTTCGGTCTACGATCTTACCACCGCGCCAGCCCAACTGTGACAAATATTAATGATAAAAGAATATAATGTACAAAGTTAGCGAAACCGATTTACCTATTTACATCAATGGACAATGACCAATTATCAAAACATGCTCTGACGTCACTTTGAACTTATCTAGTAAGGACAGTACCATTCAAGTTATAATTGTTAAAGAGGCTTAAGCGACTGTCACACCTTACCGGATAGCGCTAACGGACGCGAAACGGACAGCAAAATTCTCTGTCCGTTCGCATCCGTTTCTTGTCCGTTCGTCATGCGGTGAATGCGTTCCGTGTCAGATGGTATCCGTTTTGTCTGGTCCTATCCGTTGGCAAGTTTTGGACATTTTCAAAACTTCGAACGGACGCCACCGGATTAAGATGTCCGGTGGTTGAACGTTACTCGTTCGCTGGTATGCGGTTTGTCCGTTTCTCGTGCGTTCGGCACCCTGTAGGTATCCTGTATATATCCGTTGATGTCCGTGTTGTGAACGGTCAACTTCAGGACAAGTAACAGAGTTCCACGGATGAATATCGCATACGCATTCTTTGATCGTTCAACGAACGTTTTGTCCGTTTCTTATACGTTACCTATTTGTTGTGTCCGTTATACACCCGTTAAACGTACGTTGGTTGACGGTTCTTTGACCGTTACTTGTTCGGCACATATGCGCTCCTTACGACTTCCGCGACAACTTCCATTACCGGATAAACATTTTTTTCATTTTTTCTGTCCGGTTGGCGTCCGTTGCCTTTATCCGTTAATATGTGACAGCACCATTAGTCTGCAACTATGAACATTTTTCGGAAAAAAAAGATTTTCTTTTCAAATCATTAGTAAAAGTAGACTTAAGTTATGTTGTCACAATAAATCTGTTCACTATAGCTGAAACTGCACGGAAAAGTGAATTATCATATAAAATAGGTGTGTGTTTTCTATTGTTGGTAATTATTTGCGTCCCTCCAATAATTATAGACAGTTAATTTTTAATATAAATGCTCTTGTTTTGATACTGAGTATTTGTTAAGATTGACGAAATTGTTAAAAATGTATACAGGAATTTTAGTTTTTTGCTGTGTTCTTGAAACATAGAAACATCATTTCTAAAATTAAAAGATCAAAAGTTACAGACTATGCTGCTTTAATCAAATTAAATATACACTTATGTGCCAAATTAAAGTTCACAAACTTAAAAAAATGCATAAATTTATGGAAGATTTAGACATTCATTTCTTCTTTATTTCAATTTTATTCATAATATGGACTTGGCAAATACATGTATGGGAAGATATAAGCAAGCCTTCAAATATTTAGGATATAATTTACTTGTTCACTGTTTTGCATATTGTTGCTCAGCAACCGATAAAAATAGCAAAAAATCAACTAGTATGCTCATTTTGGTGGTTGCCATGGTTACAAAAAATGAATTTCTGATGTTATTTTTAATTCTACTCCAAGGCAACATATTTTTCTATATATTGACCATCAAAAAGTTATTTGCTAGTCTTTCTTTTATAGCTAAACAATATAAAATGCAAAAATGTTAATAAAATCTGTCAAGATTCAACGTTCCTAAAATGGGGGGTGTGGAAGACAAATATTAATAATGACACAAGTTTAAAAGTCATATGTACTTCAAATTATACCTAAGACTTTAAAACAAAGATAATCTGTCAATAAAATGTCTTTAAAAAGTTAGAGTAATGCATTCAAAATGGTGTTGTCATGGAAACAAAAGCGCAATATATTTGATATTCACTCTAATAATCACTCTTTTCGTGATCAATTTTATAAAGAAATGTTGACTTTTTTACTTTGTTATTGATAAAAATTGAAATAAAACCACACATAAAGACATTAATAAGTCCTACATATCATAACATAAACTCAAGTAATTATTGAATGTCTGGTTGTCATGGCAACTATTTTAATGAACAAGATAGGGCAAATTTAGCGATTTCTCTCTTGTTGCTAGGCAACCACCCTCCAATCCGGAGTTAAGTTTTCTGAACATTTGTAATTATAGGGAGGATAATGATGTATCCATATATAAGCCTTATTAATGCTGTTAATCTTTTCTTTTAGATTTAAAGTATTATAAATGTTGAAAATAAGCATTATTTTTTGCCTTGAAATTCACTTTGTGAACTTTAAGGACCTCTGACAGTCTTAATGAAGGATTGCCCATAAAAAATGGTCAAAAAAAGTTTCAAAGAAAATGATATTTTTTTCCATGAAAAAAATAGTAATTTTAACTCTCGAATTATACGCACAAGTGTTTTTCACATTGGACAAGTACCTATTAAAAAATATGGGTCGAAAACGCTGTTTTTGCTATTCAACATATAGGAAATAGAAAAAGGTTTACTGAAGTGCTTTCCCCCCCGTGACCAAACTAACCCTTTTGTATACAGTTGTAGTTTTACTTTTAACACATCCTATAAAAATTGCATGATTGGTCACGGGGGGGGGGGGGGAACGATGTCAAAATGCTCAAAAACAATTTCTTATAAAAAACTTATTAATTGTTTGTTTGGTTCTTAACGACGCATCAACCCTTGTGGGTCATAAGCGTCAGAAGGTATTAAACTAAACATGATGAAGATGGAAAAAGTAAAAATTCATAAGATAAAATAAAAGGAATGATGTTGATGAGATTGTATAATGATAATTAGTTGAAATACGATTGTTGACAGGAGAGACCACGTACAATATCTGACAGTTTCAAAGAGCTATTCAGATAACTGTACATGTTCTCTAACTGAACAGAATACAACATTAAAAAATCTGTATTATGGTCTGATACAAATGTAAAACAAAACATGATTTTAAAAATAGCAATTAGATTTTGTTAAAAAGATTTATTTGTCTTAAAAATGTCATAATACTATCAATATGTATATCTTGGAATAATTCTTTCATGTTATCAACATGGAAGCAATTATTTCTTACTTGTGCAAAATCGCCACACTCCAAAACGAAGTGACGTACAGTGAATGGTGCATCGCAACCAACACATTGTGGCGGCTCTTCACCTTGTAGTAAGTATGAATGAGTGACTCTTGTATGACCTAAGCGGAGTCGAGCTAAAACTACTTCTTCTCTTCTAATGTTTCGAACAACTGATTGATATTCACCAATAGTTGGTTTGATGTCAAGAAGTTTATTACCAATGCTGTTATTCCATGAAGTTTGCCATTCTTGCAAGATATATTTATTGATAGATGGCTTAAAATTGGAAAATGGAATTTTAAAAGAAGTTGGTTCTAATGAAAGCGATGTTTTTGCTTGCTTATCTACCATCTCATTCCCTTGGATACCTATATGACTAGGAATCCAACAGAGAGCAATTTCTTTATAAGCTAAAAGCTCATGACATTTTTCTAAAAGTTTCTGAATCTGTGGATTCTTTGAACTGGTATGGTTCATTGCTTTCAATACAGAAAGCGAGTCAGAAAATATAATAAATTTATTGTAAGCATCACAAGTGCTAATGAAATCTAAAGCTAGATCAATTGCTTTGGCTTCAGCAGTGAAAATTGATGAATCGTCAGGTATACGTTGCATATTACTATGGTTGTCTGATATAACAGCACAACCAACCTTTGAGTCTTCCTTTGACCCATCAGTATAAATTTGTTGGTAATTCTTATAACGACTTTGTATTTTTCTGAAATCATCTTTTAATATGTGTGGATTTGATTCAGATTTTTTCCCGGAATGTAAATCAAAAAGTATTTCAGGTGGTTTCATACACCAAGCTGGAATATTTGGTGTAAAATGTTTTTCAATATTTTGTGGTTTGATATTGGCAGATTCTAAGAGTGGTGAAATTCTGATGCCAAATGATTTAATAGCTTTAGGTTTTTGTTCATATAAATTAACATAGTTTGGTGGGAATGTAACTTCATGAGCAGGATTTGATGGGTTAGCAGCAAGTCTTATAGCATATTGCAAAGAGAGTTTCTCTCTTCGTGAGTATAGTGATGGTTCATCTGCTTCCACATAGAGACTAGCAACAGGAGAAGTTCTAAAAGCCCCTAAAGCTAATCTAAGTCCTTGGTTATGTATAGGATCAAGCATTTGAAGATATGATTTTCGTGCAGAGCCATATATAATACAGCCATAGTCTAATTTTGACCGGACTAGAGACCGATACAACTTGAGAAGTGTTGTTCGGTCTGCACCCCAAGAAGTATGGGAAAGCACTTTTAAAAGATTCAATGCTTTTAAACATTTAGCTTTGAGATATTTAATATGGGGTATAAAACTGAGTTTTCTATCAAATAAAATGCCAAGGAATTTAGATTCCTCAACAACTGGAATGGGTAAAAAAAAAAATATTTTGTACAAACCTGTAGGTAAATATCAATTTACAATGGCATGTATCAGGGCTTTAGTTATGAGTGTGTACCAAGTAACTTATTGTCTTATTTTTCAACCAAAACATATGTTGTGGGTACTCATGAGAACCGTCGCAATGAGACGGTTCTTTTGAACACCAAATTATATGTTAAATCTGATGAGTAAGAAAATCTTTACAATTTTACACTAAAAAACTGTGCTTATCTAGAGTATGTTGTATACAGTATGTAGGTATGTTACACCTCAGTGAACAGATCATCTGAGTGCACTTGAAATATTACAGATAATAGTCAAAGTTATGGACAGCATACATATTTAGACGAAAAGATGAAATCTTCAAAACCTTAATTTTATGCAAACTTATCACTTTCGTCTCAAAAGTTTATGCCACAAACACTATATTTCCGTGTATTTAGGTGAGTACCTTACAAAACCTTGACTTTCTGTAAAATAAAATTTGGTCGCAAAAAATACCCCCACCCCCTTAACCATGAAGTCCTGACATTAATATGCAATATTTTCCAAAGTCTTTTATTTTGCAAGGTGCACAAAATGTAAGGGTCTGAATTAAGCACAAAAAATAAGTTGTAAATAATGTATTATCCTAGCCACAGGCTTTCAAAAATTGGGCAGATTGAATAGGAGACTGTCCGAGGTCCTTTGGCACCTGACTGTACTTTGCAAATGGTGTCGGTATGAAAACTATTTGATTAATTGCAGATGTTGGAATGCGCTTTACCTATATTATACTTCAAAAATAATTATTGCATATTCATCCATCATAGAGAGTTAATTTTGTAAGATTGTATCACTTTGATGATGCATTCATAAGTTAGAAAGCCTCCATGCGAGCTAAACAACTTGTGTTTTAACAGCAGAATCTATGGGGAATATTTGACGCCAGTAAAATACATTTATAAGCCCCTGGGTAACATCGTTCGTTGTCCGTTCTAAGGTAGTAGTTCTTTTGTTGATGTCGATTATTGTTTATTAGCTAACATTGTTTGTGTGAATTCTGCGTTTGGTCCTTTTGTTATGCAGTACTTCGTGTCATTTCTAGTTTTGCAATTATCTTGATGAGGAAAAGAGAGCTGATTGCTGTACTTTAATTATCTTTCTAAATGTCTTGTGACTGCAAGTGTTCTGGCAGGGTTCCCACCGGCTTTTCAAAACCGAAACTCCGTGATTATTTTTCGTAATTTAAGCACTGCTTTCTTTCTGTATAAAATTTGCACTATTTATAGTAACTATCTTAAATTATGGCCTCCAAGCTCCCCTTATAGCCATTCTTTCACCACCATTTCAAAATCTCAGTGCTTAAATTTCTAAAAAAAAATATTTTTATTTATTCATTCATATTCATGACTGAAAAATTAATTACAAAAATAAGATAATCCAATTAATTTGCTAAATATATGAAATACATTATTTGATTTTAGTTATAGTTCTTAGTCAAACATAATTATTAAAAGTCTTAAAAAGCTATCTGTTTAAGCAGCTTTTAAAATATGGAATAGTAAAATTTTCTGAAGTCAAGATAATTTATGTGAACTGGATTCATTTTTAAGTTTTCTGCGGAGATCCCTTTTTGTAAAGCTGATATGAATATAAAATGAAATATCAGATTATAAATCAAACATGCATATGTAAAATTATCTGTCACAAATTCCTAGCCTTTATTTATATAAATGATTTTCTAGCCAAACGCAAATTTACAAAGAAGTGTTATTTGCTTGCTACACACATGCTCTAGCAACTATACATTGCAGAATACAAAGCTAGGTAGGGTGGAAGCTTGTTACAAATAAATTGGTTTAATGATGCTGAAGGAACATGCAGGTTATATGTCAATACAAGTCCAAAACTTTCAATAACCCTAATACTAAGTTCTAACTGGAAAACACCAATTTACAAAGAAATGGCCTTTGCAAGCAACACGGTTATATCATATGTCAAAACAAGACTAGCAGTAGTTTAGCTTGAAACAATATATCAATTATAACTGCTTTTTCATTCAAAGACTTTGCAAAAAGTGTTGCTTGCTTGCTTTGGATGTACTAACAATTTATATACATCAACAAAATACAAAGCTTGGATAAACGTTTGTTAAAAGAACAAATATAATGGTTAACTGGGGCTAAAATTGCCAGTCAACCAATCTTCAATAACCCTAATACTATGTACTATTGACAAATACCAATTTGTAAAGAAATGTTGTGTGCTAGCTACACAACTATATGTCGAAACACCACTAGCAAAGGTTTATAGAGTATTATAAAAGCGGGAATCACATTGCACATAGGTTAGCTTGATTTTGTTTGTTTGGTGCTTAACGACGCATCAACCCTTGTGGGTCATTAGCGTCAGACGGTATTAAACTATATATGATGTGGATTGAAAGAGTAAAAATTTGTAAGATTGTTTGTTTGTTTGTTGCTTAACAACGCATCAACCCTTGTGAGTCATTAGCGTCAGACGGTATTTACTAAACATGATGTGGATGGAAAGAGTAAAAATTTGTAAGATAAAATAAAAGGAATGATCATGATGAGTTTGTATAATGATAATAAGTTGCAATACGATTGTTGACAGGAGAGACCACGTACAATATTTGACAGTTTCAAAGAGCTATTCAGATAACTGTACATGCTCTCTAACTGAACAGAATACAACATAATATAATCTGTATTATGGTCTGATACAAATGTAAAACAAAACATGATTTTAAAAATAGCAATTAGATTTTGTTAAAAAGATTTAATCATTTGTCTTAAAAATGTCATAATACTATCAATATGTATATCTTGAAATAATTCTTTCATGTTATCAACATGGAAGCAATTATTTCTTACTAGTGCAAAGTCGCCACATTCCAAAAGGAAGTGACGTACAGTGAATGGTGCTTTGTTTGTTTGTTTGGTGCTTAACGACGCATCACCCCTTGTGGGTCATTAGCGTCAAACGGTATTAAACTAAACACGATGTGGATGGAAAAAAGTAAAAATCTGTAGGATAAATTAAAAGGAATGATGATGAAGAGTTTGTACAATGTTAATAAGTTGCAATACGATTGCTAACAGGAGAGCCCACGTACAATATCTGAGTTTCAAAGAGCTATTCAGATAACTGTACATGTTCTCCAACTGAACAGAATACAACATTAAAGAATCTGTATTATGGTCTGATACAAATTTAAAACAAAACATGATTTAAAAAAAAATAGCAATTATATTTTATTAAAAAAAATATTTGTCTTAAAAATGTCATAATACTATCAACATGTATATCTTGAAATAACTGTTTCATGTTATCAACATGGAAGCTATTATTTCTTACTTGTGCAAAGTCGCCACATTCCAAAAGTAAGTGGCATACAGTGAATGGTGCGTCGCAACCAACACATTGTGGCTGCTTTTCACCCTGCAGTAAGTATGAATGAGTGACTCTTGTATGACCCAAGCGGAGTCGAGCTAAAACGACTTCTTCTCTTCTAATGTTTCGAACAACTGATTGGTATTCACCAATAGTTGGTTTTATGTCAAGAAGTTTATTTCAAATGCTGTTATTCCATGAAGTTTGCCATTCTTCCAAGATATATTTATTGATAGATGGCTTAAAATTGGAAAATGGAATCCTAAAAGAAGTTGGTTCTAATGAAAGTGATGTTTTTGCTTGCTTATCTACCATCTCATTCCCTTGGATACCTATATGACTAGGAATCCAACAGAGAACAATTTCTTTATAAGCTAAAAGCTCATGACATTTTTCTAAAAGTTTCTGAATCTGCGGATTCTTTGAATTGGTATGGTTCATTGCTTTCAATACAGAAAGCGAGTCAGAAAATATAATAAATTTATTGTTAGCATCACAAGTGCTTATGAAATCTAAAGCTAGATCAACTGCTTTGGCTTCAGCAGTGAAAATTGATGAATCGTCAGGTATACGTTGCATATTACTATGGTTGTCTGATATAACAGCACAACCAACCTTTGAGTCTTCCTTTGACCCATCAGTATAAATTTGTTGGTAATTCTTATAACAATTTTGCATTTTTCTGAAATCATCTTTTAATATGTGTGGATTTGATTCAGATTTTTTCCCAGAATGTTAATCAAAAAGTATTTCAGGTGGTTTCGTACACCAAGCTGGAATATTTGGTGTAAAATGTTTTTCAATATTTTGTGGTTTGATATTGGCAGATTCTAAGAGTGGTGAAATTCTGATGCCAAATGATTTAATTGCTTTAGGTTTCTGTTCATATAAATCAACATAATTTGGTGGGAATGTAACTTCAAGAGCAGGATTTAATGGGTTAGCAGCAAGTCTTATAGCAAATTTCAAAGAGAGTTTCTCTCTTCGTGAGTAGAGTGATGGTTCATCTGCTTCCACATAGAGACTAGCAACAGAAGTTCTAAAAGCCCCTAAAGCTAATCTAAGTCCTTGGTTATGTATAGGATCAAGCATTTGAAGATATGATTTTTCGTGCAGAGCCATAAATACTACATCCATAGTCTAATTTTGACCGGACTAGAGACTGATACAGCTTGAGAAGTGAAGTTCGGTCTGCACCCTAAGAAGTATGGGTAAGCATTTTTAAAACATTTTGAGATATGTAATATGGGGTATAAAACTGAGTTTTCTATCAAATAAAATGCCAAGGAATTTAGATTCCTCAACAACTGGAATAGGTGATCCATATAAATGTAAAACCGGATCATCATGTTGCTTGCGCAACTGACAGAAATGTACACAGTGTGTTTTTGATTTGGAAAACTTAAAGCCATTGCTTGTTGCCCAATTTTCAATCTTATTTAAATTTTGTTGCAGTTGGCGTTCAATCGTCGCCATGCTTTTTGAGTGATAACAGATACAGAAGTCATCAACATATAATGAGCAATCAGTAAGATTACCTAAACATTTCACAATATCATTAATTTTAATGCTAAATAGTGTTGTTGATAGAACGCCTCCTTGAGGTACACCTTGCTCCTGGTCATAATAGTCAGACAGAGAGGAGCAAACTCGGACTTGCATGGTGCGGTCTGCAGGGAAGTTTTCAATGAATGTATAATCCTAATTTGTAGATATCTTTTAAAATGCCATATCTCCACGGAGTATCATAACCTTTTTCCAAATCAAAAATCACAGCAACTACATGTTCCTTTTTAATAAAGGCATCACGTATGAAGGTTTCCAATCTAACTAAATTATCAGTTGTACTGCGGTCAGATCTGAAACCAGACTGGAACAGCGATATATGATTATTGGATTCTAAAAACCAAGTAAGTCTTTTATTTATCATTCTTTCAAGTGTTTTACATAGACAACTTGTTAAAGCTATAGGTCTATAACTATTAGGTTCCGCAGGATCTTTCCCAGGTTTGGGAATTGGGATTATGGTTGCTAAGGTCCAATCTTCTGGAAATTTACCAGTAGTCCAAATGTAATTAAATATATTCAAAAGAGTTTCAAGAGAAGTATCTGGAAGATGTTTAAGCATTTGATAGTGGATCTCATCAGGACCCTTGGCTGAGTCATGTGATAGTTAAATAGCTTCAACAAATTCATCTAAATTAAAATCTTTGTTATAAATTTCATTATTTTGCAATTTACAATTCAATTTAACCTTTTCTTGTTCGGTTTTAATCTTTCTGATGGATTCAGAGTAATTGAATTATGATGAATTTTGACAAAAAGTATCTCCTATAGTGTCAGCAATGTCTGTTTTTGAAGTTGCTTTGCTGTCAGTACCCACCATGTTTAAATGGGTGTAACTGGGGGATATGTTTTTTTTTTCCAGAGATTTTTCTTATCATATCCCAAACCTTTTTAATAGGTGTTTTATGATTGTTGTTTGTTTGTTTGTTTGGTTCTTAACGACGCATCAACCCTTATGGGTCATTAGCGTCAGACGGTATTAAACTAAACATGATGAAGATGGAAAAAGTATGAATTTATAAGATAAATTAAAAGGAATGCTGTTGATGAGATTGTATAATGATGATACGTTGAAATACGATTGTTGACAGGAGAAACCACGTACAATATCGGACAGTTTCAAAGAGCTATTCAGATAACTGTACATGTTCTCTAACTGAACAGAACACAACATTAAAAATTCTGTATTATGGTCTGATACAAATGTAAAACAAAACATGATTTTAAAAATAGCAATTAGATTTTGTTGAAAAGATTTATTTGTCTTAAAAATGTCATAATACTATCAATATGTACATCTTGGAATAATTCTTTCATGTTATCAACATGGAAGCAATTATTTCTTACTTGTGCAAAATCGCCACACTCCAAAAGGAAGTGACGTACAGTGAATGGTGCGTCGCAACCAACACATTGTGACAGCTCTTCACCTTGTAGTAAGTATGAATGAGTGACTCTTGTATGACCTAGGCGGAGTCGAGCTAAAAGTACTTCTTCTCTTCTAATGTTTCGAACAACTGATTGATATTCACCAATAGGTGGTTTGATGTCAAGAAGTTTATTTACAATGCTGTTATTCCATGAAGTTTGCCATTCTTCCAAGATATATTTATTGATAGATGGCTTAAAATTGGAAAATGGAATTTTAATAGAAGTTGGTTCTAATGAAAGCGATGTTTTTGCTTGCTTATCTACCATCTCATTCCCTTGAATACCTATATGACTAGGAATCCAACAGAGAACAATTTCTTTATAAGCTAAAAGCTCATGACATTTTTCTAAAAGTTTCTGAATCTGTGGATTCTTTGAACTGGTATGGTTCATTGCTTTCAATACAGAAAGCGAGTCAGAAAATATAATAAATTTATTGTTAGCATCACAAGTGCTAATGAAATCTAAAGCTAGATCAATTGCTTTGGCTTCAGCAGTGAAAATTGATGAATCGTCAGGTATACGTTGCATATTACTATGGTTGTCTGATATAACAGCACAACCAACCTTTGAGTCTTCTTTTGACCCATCAGTATAAATTTGTTGGTAACTCTTATAACGACTTTGCATTTTTCTGAAATTATCTTTTAATTTGTGTGGATTTGATTCAGATTTTTTCCCGGAAAGTAAATCAAAAAGTATTTCAGGTGGTTTCATACACCAAGCTGGAATATTTGGTGTAAAATATTTTTCAATATTTTGTGATTTGATATTGGCAGATTCTAAGAGTGGTGAAATTCTGATGCCAAATGAGTTAATAGCTTTAGGTTTTCGTTCATATAAATTAACATAATTTGGTGGGAATGTAACTTCATGAGCAGGATTTGATGGGTTAGCAGCAAGTCTTATAGCATATTGCAAAGAGAGTTTCTCTCTTTGTGAGTATAGTGATGGTTCATCTGCTTCCACATAGAGACTAGCTACAGGAGAAGTTCTAAAAGCCCCTAAAGCTAATCTTAGTCCTTGGTTATGTATAGGATCAAGCATTTGAAGATATGATTTTCGTGCAGAACCATATATAATACAGCCATAGTCTAATTTTGACCGGACTAGAGACCAATACAGCTTGAGAAGTGTAGTTCGGTCTGCACCCCAAGAAGTATGGGAAAGCACTTTTAAAAGATTCAATGCTTTAAAACATTTAGCTTTGAGATATTTAATATGGGGTATAAAACTGAGTTTTCTATCAAATAAAATGCCAAGGAATTTAGATTCCTCAACAACTGGAATAGGTGATCCATATAAATGTAAAACAGGATCATCATGTTGCTTGCGCAACTGACAGAAATGTACACACTGTGTTTTTGATTTTGAAAACTTAAAGCCATTGCTTGTTGCCCAATTTTCAATCTTATTCAAATTTTGTTGTAGTTGACGTTCAATCGTCGCCATGCTTTTTGAGCGATAACAGATACAGAAGTCGTCAACATATAATGAGCAATCAGTAAGATTACCATAACATTTCACAATATTATTCATTTTTATGCTAAAAAGTGTTGTAGATAGAACGCCTCCTTGAGGTACACCTTGCTCCTGGTCATAATAGTCAGACAGAGAGGAGCCAACTCGGACTTGCATGGTGCGGTCTGCAAGGAAGTTTTCAATGAATGTAGGAAGTCTACCTCTTAATCCTAGTGTGTGGATATCTTTTAAAATGCCATATCTCCACGTGGTATCATAAGCTTTTTCCAAATCAAAAAAACACAGCAACTACATGTTCCTTTTTAATAAAGGCATCACGTATGAAGGTTTCCAATCTAACTAAATTATCAGTTGTACTGCAGTCAGATCTGAAACCAGACTGGAACCGCGATATATGATTATTGGATTCTAAAAACCAAGTAAGTCTTTTATATATCATTCTTTCAAGTGTTTTACATAGACAACTTGTTAAAGCTATAGGTCTATAATTATTAGGTTCCGCAGGATCTTTCCCAGGTTTGGGAATTGGGATTATGGTTGCTAAGGTCCAATCTTCTGGAAATTTACCAGTAGTCCAAATGTAATTAAATATATTCAAAAGAGTTTCAAGAGAAGTATCTGGAAGATGTTTAAGCATTTGATAGTGGATCTCATCAGGACCCTTGGCCGAGTCATGTGATAGTTAAATAGCTTCAACAAATTCATCTAAATTAAAATCTTTGTTATAAATTTCATTATTTTGCAATTTACAATTTAATTTAACCTTTTCTTGTTCGGTTTTAATCTTTCTGATGGATTCAGAGTAATTGAATTATGATGAATTTTGACAAAAAGTATCTCCTAAAGTGTCAGCAATGTCTGTTTTTGAAGTTGCTTTGCTGTCAGTACCCACCATGTTTAAATGGGTGTAACTGGGGGATATGTTTTTTTTTCCAGAGATTTTTCTTATCATATCCCAAACCTTTTTAATAGGTGTTTTATGATTGTTGTTTGTTTGTTTGTTTGGTTCTTAACGACGCATCAACCCTTGTGGGTCATTAGCGTCAGACGGTATTAAACTAAACATGATGAAGATGGAAAAAGTATAAATTTATAAGATAAATTAAAAGGAATGATGTTGATGAGATTGTATAATGATAATACGTTGAAATACGGTTGTTGACAGGAGAAACCACGTACAATATCGGACAGTTTCAAAGAGCTATTCAGATAACTGTACATGTTCTCTAACTGAACAGAACACAACATTAAAAATTCTGTATTATGGTCTGATACAAATGTAAAACAAAACATGATTTTAAAAATAGCAATTAGATTTTGTTGAAAAGATTTATTTGTCTTAAAAATGTCATAATACTATCAATATGTACATCTTGGAATAATTCTTTCATGTTATCAACATGGAAGCAATTATTTCTTACTTGTGCAAAATCGCCACACTCCAAAAGGAAGTGACGTTCAGTGAATGGTGCGTCGCAACCAACACATTGTGGCAGCTCTTCACCTTGTAGTAAGTATGAATGAGTGACTCTTGTATGACCTAGGCGGAGTCGAGCTAAAAGTACTTCTTCTCTTCTAATGTTTCGAACAACTGATTGATATTCACCAATAGTTGGTTTGATGTCAAGAAGTTTATTACCAATGCTGTTATTCCATGAAGTTTGCCATTCTTCCAAGATATATTTATTGATAGATGGCTTAAAATTGGAAAATGGAATTTTAATAGAAGTTGGTTCTAATGAAAGCGATGTTTTTGCTTGCTTATCTACCATTTCATTCCCTTGAATACCTATATGACTAGAAATCCAACAGAGAGCAATTTCTTTATAAGCTAAAAGCTCATGACATTTTTCTAAAAGTTTCTGAATCTGTGGATTCTTTGAACTGGTATGGTTCATTGCTTTCAATACAGAAAGCGAGTCAGAAAATATAATAAATTTATTGTTAGCATCACAAGTGCTAATGAAATCTAAAGCTAGATCAATTGCTTTGGCTTCAGCAGTGAAAATTGATGAATCGTCAGGTATACGTTGCATATTACTATGGTTGTCTGATATAACAGCACAACCAACCTTTGAGTCTTCCTTTGACCCATCAGTATAAATTTGTTGGTAACTCTTATAACGACTTTGCATTTTTCTGAAATTATCTTTTAATTTGTGTGGATTTAATTCAGATTTTTTCCCGGAATGTAAATCAAAAAGTATTTCAGGTGGTTTCATACACCAAGCTGGAATATTTGGTGTAAAATATTTTTCAATATTTTGTGATTTGATATTGGCAGATTCTAAGAGTGGTGAAATTCTGATGCCAAATGATTTAATAGCTTTAGGTTTTCGTTCATATAAATTAACATAATTTGGTGGGAATGTAACTTCATGAGCAGGATTTGATGGGTTAGCAGCAAGTCTTATAGCATACTGCAAAGAGAGTTTCTCTCTTTGTGAGTATAGTGATGGTTCATCTGCTTCCACATAGAGACTAGCTACAGGAGAAGTTCTAAAAGCCCCTAAAGCTAATCTTAGTCCTTGGCTATGTATAGGATCAAGCATTTGTAGATATGATTTTCGTGCAGAGCAATATATAATACAGCCATAGTCTAATTTTGACCGGACTAGAGACCGATACAGCTTGAGAAGTGTAGTTCGGTCTGCACCCCAAGAAGTATGGAAAAGCACTTTCAAAAGATTCAATGCTTTTAAACATTTAGCTTTGAGATATTTAATATGGGGTATAAAACTGAGATTTCTATCAAATAAAATGCCAAGGAATTTAGATTCCTCAACAACTGGAATAGGTGATCCATATAAATGTAAAACAGGATCATCATGTTGCTTGCGCAACTGACAGAAATGTACACACTGTGTTTTTGATTTTGAAAACTTAAAGCCATTGCTTGTTGCCCAATTTTCAATCTTATTCAAATTTTGTTGTAGTTGACGTTCAATTGTCGCCATGCTTTTTGAGCGATAACAGATACAGAAGTCGTCAACATATAATGAGCAATCAGTAAGATTACCTAAACATTTCACAATATCATTCATTTTAATACTAAAAAGTGTTGTAGATAGAACGCCTCCTTGAGGTACACCTTGCTCCTGGTCATAATAGTCAGACAGAGAGGAGCCAACTCGGACTTGCATGGTGCGGTCTGCAAGGAAGTTTTAAATGAATGTAGGAAGTCTACCTCTTAATCCTAGTTTGTGGATATCTTTTAAAATGCCATATCTTTACGTGGTATCATAAGCTTTTTCCAAATCAAAAAACACAGCAACTACATGTTCCTTTTTAATAAAGGCATCACGTATGAAGGTTTCCAATCTAACTAAATTATCAGTTGTACTGCAGTCAGATCTGAAACCAGACTGGAACCGCGATATATGATTATTGGATTCTAAAAACCAAGTAAGTCTTTTATTTATCATTCTTTCAAGTGTTTTACATAGACAACTTGTTAAAGCTATAGGTCTATAATTATTAGGTTCCGCAGGATCTTTCCCAGGTTTGGGAATTGGGATTATGGTTGCTAAGGTCCAATCTTCTGGAAATTTACCAGTAGTCCAAATGTAATTAAATATATTCAAAAGAGTTTCAAGAGAAGTATCTGGGAGATGTTTAAGCATTTGATAGTGGATCTCATCAGGACCCGTGGCTGAGTCATGTGACAGTTGAATAGCTTCAACTAATTCATCTAAATTAAAATCTTTGTTGTAAATTTCATTATTTTGTGATTTAAAATTCAATTTAACTTTCTCTTTTTAGGTTTTAATCTTTCTGAAGGATTCAGAGTAATTGAATTATGATGAATTGTGACAAAAAGTTTCTCCTAAAGTGTCAGCAATGTCTGTTTTTGAAGTTGCTTTGCTGTCAGTACCCACCATGTTTAGATGTGTGTAACTGGGGGATTTGTTTTTTCCAGAGATTTTTCTTATCATATCCCAAACCTTTTAATAGGTGTTTTATGATTGATTTTCGAAACATAAGATCTCCATGATTTACGCTTTGAAAGTTTAATTATTCTACGGGCTTTAGCTCTAAATACTTTGATGTCATTGAAATTGTTGGTATTTGGAGATCTTTTGAATTTTGATAGAGCTTGCTTGCGCTGTTTAATTGCTTCTTTACAGTCGTCATTGTACCATGGATTACTTTTAGTTGGATTTGTCGAAGTTTGAGGAATTCATTCTTTAAATATTTCGATAAGAGAAGAGGTAAAATCAGTTATAGGATCAGAAGATTCTTTGAAGTTTTCTGGCACCAATTTACCAGTGCACAGAGTATTAAATAGATCCCAGTTGGCTCTATTTAATTTCCACTTTGGATTGTGATCCTCAGTGGAATAAGTGTTCTGTTCAATGATGATAGGGAAGTGATCACTATTGTGTTGGTCTTCACATACAGACCAATTATAATCAAGAAACAGTGATGGATGACAGAAGGAAAGATCAATAGATGTAAAAGACTTTGTACTTGGAGAATGTAGACTTATCATTCATAATACAAATGTCATTCTTTGTAATGAAATTTTCGATAAGTTCAACTCTGGAATCATTGTTTTGACCACCCCAGAGGATATTGTGACCATTGAAGTCACCTAATAAGATATACGGAGAAGGAAGTTGTTGCAGTAAATTGTCCAAGTGTTGGGAGTTAAGAGAAAAGGATGGAGGAATATATACAGAACATATGGTTATTTCTCTGTCTAGAGTGACGGAAACAGCAGTTGCTTGTAGTTCTGTTTGTAAATCAATCTTTCTTTGAGGGAAAGATGATTTTACAAATATTGAGGCACCACCAGATGGCCTCAGACAATCAGTATGAACATAGTTATATATATTGAAACCTCGTAATGAGATGTTATCATCTGGTTTAAATGTCTCTTGAAAACAAAATACAGATGGATTATATTTGGAAATCAATAGAGATACTTCATTATAATTAGGATTCAAACCTCGACAATTCCATTGAATAATTTTATGTTTAAAATCCATACTTGAAAATAATATTAAAAGAGTAACTAAAATAATGGTTAGATTGACACCTTCCATTGTTTAAGTTGTTGGTAATCGTGAGAGTGTGCCTTTAGGGAGGTGATCACTGGAGGAAGAGTCTGTGAAAACCACAGAATCATCTTCCATGTCCTCTCCCTCATCATCCTTTTTAAACACAGAAAATGGATTCTTCTGAGCTAGTATTGCTTTTTCTGCTTCTTCTTTTTCTTTCTGTGCTTTTTCTTTGTGATATTGTTGCCGTCTTTTGAGTTTGTCTTTCTCTTCTTTTTTCTTCTTCTCTTCCTCTTTCCTTATCATCTCCAGGGTTGCTGGCTTAAGGGTTTGCCCTGGACGAGATGGATTACTTTTTTCTTTGGTTTTTTCTTTAGGTGGTTCTTTTGTTTTTCTTGTGTTTGTTGCTTTAAGTACTCTGTATAGCTGTCGTCCGTCTGTGTGCTGTTGTTGTGAGTTTCTGTAGATTTGTTGCAAGTGCCTGGTTTCACAGCACTTGCATATGTCCTAGCCTGATAGAATTGTTCATATTGTTTACGAGCTTCCGGAAAGGATATGTTTTGTTCACATTTGATTTTTAAGATTTTCTTTTCTTTCTCCCATTGTGGATACTCTTTGGAGTTGGCAGGGTGGTCGCCAGAACAGTTTACACATTTGGCAGGTCTTTGACACTGGCCAGATGTGCAATGTTCAGGCATACCACAGTTGATACAAAAAGCCTGCCTGCTACACTTATTTTCATGGTGGCCATACACTTGACATTGGTAGCATCTAAGCGGATTTGGAACATATACATCAACCTTCGCTTGAATGAAACCTATTTTGACAACGGTTGGTAGTTCTGGTGTATTAAATGTAAATACAAATGTATTTGTTGGTTTCAGGACACCATCACGATGGACATTGATTCTACGGACATCCGTAACACCCTGTTCCTCCATGAACTCCAAGATATGTTCATTGCTCTGCCTGATTAAGGCAGGACAGCGAACAATACCTTTGGATGTATTCAAGGATTTATGAGGAGTTACGGAGCATTTCAGTCCGCGCTCAGTCCGCAAAAAGTTTTCATTTTCAAAAGGCTTCTTCGTGAGGTTCTTTGGCACATTATATTAAAAGGTCACCTGATCTAAGATTCTTAATGGTTTTTTGGCTCACCTGCCATACTCATTATAGTCTTGTGTATCAGAAAAGGAGAAAGAAGAGAAATATCCTTTCCTTCCACTTCTGAATGAATGATGAGAAATCTAGGTACATAAGGTTTTTTTGGTAGAGAAGACTTAGATTGAGATTGAGAAGCTGTTAATGATTCATCAGAATCTGTGTCTGTAATCGGTGCGTGGCTTTTTCTAGATTTTGTAGCCATGTGTGTTCAGTTTTAAGATTCAGCCTCCATGCTCTGCACCCACCGTGGAGCCCAACAAGGGAGCACTTTAATGGAGTGGCTTTCCGACCTCCAGTGCTAGAGCTACATGGAAGTTATACTTGTACAAATATATCTGCACAATAGACTCGCACAAATAAAATCTGCACAATTGACCCGTTAAGCCACTGCCTTCCAGGAATATTTTATAAAAGAAAGAATATATAAGATAATGGACACGTGGTTGGCATCAGAACGATACTATAGAACGAAGATATAAGAAATATTTTTTTTTTTACATTTTCAGCTTCCTGGGGCTCAGCATGACAAGACCGATTAGAAACACCGGTCCGTGTTTCCCTTCGCATCTACCCAGTCAAAGAGGCAAAAACGATGTGTTGAGTCATACAGAATTTTATACGCCCATATTCTGCATGCTCTCAGTCTTCCAGGCCATCCCCTTCGAGTTACCGAGAAAGCCACCCACGGTGAACAGGTGGGACTCTACTCTTGGCACTCCCGGACGGGGACAAGTATTACAATCAATATCGTCCCCAAATGTGAAGTGTGCCCCAGAGACCACGGCAAGGTGGTAGAGTCACTCCGGGGTGTTTTATGATTGATTTTCGAAACATAAGATCTCCATGACTTACGCTTCGAAAGTTTAATTGTTCTACGGGCTTTAGCTCTAAATACTTTGATGTCATTGAAATTGTTGGTATTTGGAGATCTTTTGAATTTAGATAGAGCTTGTTTGTGCTGTTTAATTGCTTCTTTACAGTCGTCATTGTACCGTGGATTACTTTTAGTAGGATTTGTCGAAGTTTGAGGAATACATTCTTTAGATATTTCGATAAGAGAAGATGTAAAATCAGTTATAGGATCAGAAGATTCTTTGAAGTTTTCTGGCACCAATTTATCAGTGCACAGAGTATTAAATAGATCCCAGTTGGCTCTATTTAATTTCCACTTTGGATTGTGATCCTCAGTGGAAAAAGTGTTCTGTTCAATGATGATAGGAAAGCGATCACTATTGTGTTGGGTCTTCACATACAGACCTATTATAATCAAGAAACAGTGATGGATGACAGAAGGAAAGATCAATAGATGTAAAAGACTTTGTAACTGGAGAATGATCATTCATAATACAAATGTCATTCTTTGTAATGAAATTTTCGATAAGTTCACCTCTAGAATCATTGTTTTGACCACCCCAGAGGATATTGTGACCATTGAAGTCACCTAATAAGATATACGGAGAAGGAAGTTGTTGCCATAAATTGTCCAAGTGTTGGGAGTTGAGAGAAAAGGATGGAGGAATATATACAGAAAATTTGGTTATTTCTCTGTCAAGAGTGACAGAAATAGCAGTTGTTTGTAGTTCTGTTTGTAAATCAATCTTTCTTTGTGGGAAAGATGATTTTACAAATATTGCCTCAGACAATCAGTATGAACATAGTTATATACATTGTGTTCGTTGCAACGCACCATTCACTGTACGTCACTACCTTTTGGATCAATATGTATATCTTGAAATAACTGCTTCATGTTGTCAACATGGAAGAAATTATTTCTTACTTGTGCAAAGACAAATTAATGTTTTTAACAGGATCTAATTGCTATTTTTTACAATCATGTTTTGTTTAACATTTGTATCAGACCATAATGCAGATTCTTTAATGTTGTATTCTGTTCATTTAGAGATCATGTACAGTTATCTGAATAGCTCTTTGAAACTGTCAGATATTGTACATGGTCTCTCCTGTTAACAATCGTATTGTAACTTGTTATCATTATACAAACTCATTATCATCAATCATAATATTTTTATCTTATAATTTTTTACTTTTTCCATCCACATCATGTTTAGTTTAATACCGTTTGACGCTAATGACCCACAAGGGTTGATGCGTCGTTAAGCATCAATCAATCTGAATCTGTGGATTCTTTGAACTGGTATGGTTCATTGCTTTCAATACAGAAAGCGAGTCAGAAACTATAAATTTATTGTTAGCATCACAAGTGCTAATGAAATCTTAAACTGGATCAATTGCTTTGGCTTCAGCAGTGAAAATTGATGAATCATCAGGTATACGTTGCATATTACTGTGGTTGTCTGATATAACAGCACAACCAACCTTTGAGTGTTCCTTTGACCCATCAGAATAAATTTGTTGGTAATTCTTATAACGACCTTGCATTTTTCTGAAATCATCTTTTAATATGTGTGGATTTGATTCAGATTTTTTCCTGTAATGTTAATCAAAAAGTACTTCAGGTGGTTTCATAGACCAAGCTGGAGTATTTGGTGTAAAATGTTTTTCAATATTTTGTGTTTTGATATTGGCAGATTCTAAGAGTGGTGAAATTCTGATGCCAAATGATTTAATAGCTTTAGGTTTTTGCTCATATAAATAAACATAATTTGGTTGGAATGTAATTTCATGACCAGGATTTGATGGGATAGCAGTAAGGCTTATAGCATATTGCAAAGAGAGTTTCTCTCTTCGTGAGTATAGTGATGGTTCATCTGCTTCCACATAGAGACTAGCAACAGGAGAAGTTCTAAAAGCCCCTAAAGCTAATCTAAGTCCTGGTTATGTATAGGATCAAGCATTTGAATATATGATTTTCGTGCAGAGCCATATATAATACAGCCATAGTCTAATTTTGGCCAAACTAGAGACCGATACAGCTTGAGAAGTTTAGTTCTGTCTGCACCCAAAGAAGTATGGGAAAGCACTTTTAAAAGATTCAATGCTTTGAAACATTTAGCCGTAAGATATTTAATATGAGGTATAAAACTGAGTTTTCTATCAAATAAAATGCCAAGGAATTTAGATTCCTCAACAACTGGAATAGGTGATCCATATAAATGTAAAACCGGATCCTCATGTTGCTTGCGCAACTGACAGAAATAAACAAACTGTGTTTTTGATTTGGAAAATTTTAAGCCATTGCTTGTTGCCCAATTCTCAAACTTATTCAAATTTTGTTTAAACGCCATTGCTTGTTGCCGAATTTTCAATCTTATTCAAATTTTGTTGTAGTTGACGTTCAATTGCCGCTATGCTTTTTGAGCGATAACAGATACAGAAGACATCAATGTATAATGAGCAATCAGTAAGATTACCTAAACATTTCACAATATCATTAATTTTGATACTAAAAAGTGTTGTAGACAAACTTGCATGGCACGGTCTGCAAGGAAGTTTTCAATGATTGTAGGAAGTCTACCTCTTAATCCTAGTTTGTGGATATCTTTTTAAATGCCATATCTTCATGTGGTATCATAAGCTTTTTCCAAATCGAAAAACACAGTGACTAAATGTTCCTTTTTAATTAAGGCATCACGTATGAGAGTTTTCAATCTAACTAAATTATCAGTTGTACTACGGACAGATCTGAAACCAGACTGGAAATGGGACTTATGATTATTAGATTCTAAAAACCAAGTAAGTCTTTTATTAATCATTATTTAAACATTTCTTGTACTTCAACAACAGCAGAATCTAGGGCAAAGATTTGTTACCAGTAAAATGCATTTAAGCGCCCCCTGTGGCTTAGGCTGCTGTCCATTCTAAGGTGATAGTTCTGTTGTTGTTGACTTTTTGTTTATTGTTACTCCCATTGTGGGAGTCTGTAATTGTTCTATGTTTTGTTGTACGTTGCTTTGTGTCCGTTCTAGTATTGCAATCATCTTGATGGGGAAGAGAGAGCTGGTTGCTTTGCTTAATTTGTCTTCCTGGTGTCTTGTAAGGTTGAGCGGCTCTTCTTCGCGGTGCCACAGAGTTGTCTGCGGTTTGTGATTGTGGTATTTCCTGATCATACTCACTATTATTCAAGTGTTTTACATAGACAACTTGTAAAGCTATAGGTCTAATTATTTGGTTCCGCTGGATCTTTACCAGGTTTGGGAATAGGAATAATTGTTGCATATTGCCAATCATCTAGAAATTTACCAGTAGTCCAAATGTAATTAAATATATTCAAAAGAGTTTCAAGAGAAGTATCTGGGAGATGTTTAAGCATTTGATAGTGGATCTCATCAGGACCCGGGGCTGAGTCATGTGATAGTTGAATAGCTTCAACAAATTCATCCAAATTAAAATCTGTTATAAATTTCATTATTTTCTGATTTAAAATTCAATTTAACTTTCTCTTGTTCGGTTTTAATCTTTCTGAAGCATTCAGAGTAATTGAATGATGATGAATTGTGACAAAAAGTTTCTCCTAAAGTGTCAGCAATGTCTGTTTTTGAAGTTGCTTTGCTGTCAGTACCCACCATGTTTAGATGTGTGTAACTGGGGGGATTTGTTTTTTTCCAGAGATTTTTCTTATCATATCCCAAACCTTTTTAATAGGTGTTTTATGATTATTTTCGAAACATAAGATCTCCATGACTTATGCTTCAAATGTTTAATTGTTCTACCGGCTTCATCTCTAAATACTTTGATGTCATTGAAATTGTTGGTATTTGGAGATCTTTTGAATTTAGATAAAGCTTGTTTGCGTTGTTTAATTGCTTCTTTACAGTCGTCATTGTACCATGGATGACTTTTAGTTGGATTTGTCGAAGTTTGTGGAATACATTCTTTAGATATTTCAATAAGCGAAGAGGTAAAATCAGATATAGGATCAGAAGATTCTTTGAAGTTTTCTGGTATCAATTTACCAGTGCACAGAGTATTAAATAGATCCCAGTTGGCTCTATTTAAATTCCACTTTGAATTGCGGTCCTCAGTGGAAAAAGTGTTCTGTTCAATGATAATAGGGAAGTGATCACTATTGTGTTGGTCTTCACATACTGACCAATTATAATCAAGAAACAGTGATGGATGACAGAAAGAAAGACCAATAGATGTAAAAGACTTTGTACTTGGAGAATGATAAGTGTAAGACTTATCATTCATAATACATATGTCATTCTTTGTAATGAAATTTTCGATAAGTTCGCCTCTGGAATCATTATTTTGACCACCCCAGAGGATATTGTGACCATTGAAGTCACCTAATAAGATATATGGAGAAGGAAGTTGTTGCCGTAAATTGTCCAAGTGTTTGGAGTTAAGAGAAAAGGATGGAGGAATATATACAGAACATATGGTTATTTCTCTGTCTAGAGTGACAGAAACAGCAGTTGCTTGTAGTTCTGTTTGTAAATCAATCTTTCTTTGAGGGAAAGATGGTTTTACAAATATTTAGGCACCACCAGAGGGCCTCAGACAATCAGTATGAACATAGTTATATATATTAAAACCTTGTAATGAGATGTTATCATCTGGTTTAAGAAAAGTCTCTTGAAAACGAAATACAGATGGATTATATTCGGAAATCAATAGAGATATTTCATTATAATTAGGTTTCAAACCTCGACAATTCCATTGAATAATTTTATGTTTCAAATCCATACTTGAAAATAATATTAAAAGAGGTACTAAAATAATGGTTAGATTGACACCTTCCATTGTTTAAGTTGTTGGTAATCGTGAAAGTGTGCCTTTAGGGAGGTGATCACTGGAGGAAGAGTCTGTGAAAACCACAGAATCATCCTCCATGTCCTCTCCCTCATCATCCTTTTTAAACACAGAAAATGGAATCTTCTGAGCTAGTACTGCTTTTTCTGCTTCTTCTTTTTCTTTCTGTGCTTTTTCTTTGTGATATTGTTGCCGTCTTTCATCTTTTTGTCGTTTTTTGAGTTTGTCTTTTTCTTCTTCTTCTCTTCCTTTTTCCTTATCATCTCCAGGGTTGCTGGCTCAAGGGTTTGCCCTGGACGAGATGTATTTCCTTTTTCTTGGGGTTTTCCTTTAGGTGGTTCTTGTTTTTTTTCTTGAGTCTGTTGTTTTAAGTATTCTGTAAAGCTGTCGTCCGTCTGTGTGCTGTTGTTGTGAGTTTCTGTAGATTTGTTGCAAGTGCCTGGTTTCACAGCACTAGCATATGTCCTAGCCTGATAGAATTGTTCGTATTGTTTACGAGCTTCCGGAAAGGATATGTTTTGTTCACATTTGATTTTTAAGATTTTATTTTCTTTCTCCCATTGCGGACACTCTTTGGAGTTGGCAGGGTGGTCGCCAGAACAGTTTACACATTTGGCAGGTCTTTGACACTGGCCAGATGCGCAATGTTCAGGCATACCACAGTTGATACCTAAAGCCTGCCTGTTACACTTATTTTCGTGGTGACCATACACTTGACATTGGTAGCATCTAAGCGGATTGGGAACATATACATCAACCTTCGCTTGAATGAAACCTATTTTGACAATGGTTGGTAGTTCTGTATATTAAATGTAAATACAAATGTATTTGTTGGTTTCAGGACACCATCACGATGGACATTGATTCTATGGACATCCGTAACACCCCCTTCCTCCATGAACTCCAAGATATGTTCATTGCTCTGCCTGATTAAGGCAGGACAGCAAACAATACCTTTGGATGTATTTAAGGATTTATGAGGAGCTACGGAGCATTTCAGTCCACAAATATTTCATTTTTAAAAGGCTTTTTTCGTGAGGTTCTTTGGCACATTGTATTAAAAGGTCACCTGATCTAAGATTCTTAATGGTTTTTGGCTCACCTGCCATACTCATTATAGTCTTGTGTATCAGAAAAGGAGAAAGAAGAGAAATATCCTTTCCTTCTATTTCTAAATGAATGATGAGAAATCTAGGTACATAAGGTTTTTTTGGTACAGAAGCCTTAGATTGAGATTGAGAAGCTGTTAATGATTCATCAGAATCTGTGTCTGTAATCGGTGCGTGGCGTTTTCGGAGTCCAACAAGGGAGCACTTTGATGCCTTCCAGGAATATTTTATAAAAGAAAGAATATATAAGATAATGGACACGTGGTTGGCATCAGAACGATACTATAGAACAAAGATATTAAGAATATTTTTTTTACATTTTCAGCTTCCTGGGGCTCAGCATGACAAGACCGATTAGAAACACCGGACCGTGTTTCCCCTCGGGTCTACCCCGTCAAAGTGGCCAAAGAGACGTGTTGAGTCATACAGAATTTTATACGCCCATATTCTGCATGCACTCGGTCTTCCAGGCCATCATCCCCTTCGTGTTACCGAGAAAGCCACCCACTGTGAACAGGTGGGACTCTACTCTTGGCACTCCCGGATGGGTGCAATTAAAGAGGAAAGCAAAGTTGCCAACCTTGATAGGGTTGACTACCAAGCATGCAGTCTGTTGCAATACATTAATGTTATAGTCAATCTTTATATAATGGGAAATTATTTTAATGAACTGCGCTGAAAAATTATTAGAGCCAACAATCTTCTTCAATTTATACACCAAGTCACCATAGAAATCAGGTTCCGAATTTATCCAACCCTTAGTTCACATTCAGTATTATTCAGATCAGAACAAACACCTGTCAAGTATGTTTTAGTGCTTAGTTTAATAAAAAAATATACTTACATCTGCACAATTTCAATATCTGACATTTAAACCCAACCCCAGAGGTCAAGGGTGTGTGTAAATTCAAAGTGTTACCTTGCATGTAGGTGTACACTTCTTCCACTTTAACTTGATATGCAACATGACCACTTTTAGAAAAATAAAAATAAAATGACCTTTTGACCCAACCCCAGAGGTCATTGGTGTGTGTAATGCAGCATGTTTGCTTTCATGGTGCTCTGAGCTCAATCCCCTTTAATTTGATATGCAACATGACTACTTTCAGAAAAAGAAATAGTTGGACCTTTTGACCCCACCTTCTGGGTCGAAGGTGTGTCTGTGGGCAAATATTTGCTACCATAGTGCTGCCAGCGTTGTCAGCTTTAATTTGATATGCAACATGACTACCTTCAGAAAAATATATAGTTTGATTTTTTGACCCCCCTGCCCCCCGGGTCGAGGGTGTGTCTGTGGGCAAAATATTTGCTACCATGTTGTTGCCAGCGTCCTCAGCTTTAATTTTATATGCAACATGACCATATTCTGAAAAAAACTTTTTCACCTCTGCCCCACCCCCTAAGTCCACCCAACAGGCTCGGACCCAGGCCTTCAAACTAAAAATCCGTTTGATGTTTCATACCTACTGCTGCTCTGCCTGTATGCAAAATTTCAGCAAAAAATATTAACAATTGCCTTAGTTATTGCGAAATTTAAATATTTGACCTTTGACCCCTTAGGTGGGGTCAAAGGGGGCTTTGACCCCTTAGGTGGGGTCAAAGGGGGTGGGGTAAAACTTTGACACTGCCATGCTTATCTACTGGCACTTTTTTGGCAATCATGGTCTAATAGTGAGAAGTTGTTAAATATAATAGCTTTGATGAAATGTGATGATCATCACACAAAAAAGCTAATAGAGGTTTTGCCTTATAATTGCCTATACTTAAACAAGGCCAATACCTCAAGTGTTAAGGGGTTGATTTTAACCAAACTTATAGGATATCGAGAGTTTATGGTACTTATCATTTGTACCAAGAATGAATCAAATCTGACCAATAGGTACTGAGATATGGTTCCGGACAGACAAAAAGTGTGGACGGAAGGAATGGACGGACAGACGGTCGGACGATGCCATAACTATATCCCTCCGACTTCGTCGGGGGATAATTAAATTATGAGATTAGTAGTGTAAAAAATAGATGTTTGTTTTGTTTGTTTGTTTGGTGCTTAACGACGCATCAACCCTTATGGGTCATTAGCGAAAGACGGTATTAACTAAACATGATGAGGATGGAAAAAGTTAAAAATTTATAAGATAAAAATAAAAGGAATGGTGATGATGAGTTTGTTTTACGATAATAAGTTGCAATACGATTGTTGAAAGGAGAGACCACGTACAATATCTGACAGTTTCAAAGAGCTATTGAGATAACTATACATGTTCTTTAACTGAACAGAATACAACATAATATAATCTGTATTATGGTCTGATACAAATGTTAAACAAAACATGGTTTTAAAAACAGCAATTAGATTTTGTTAAAAAGATTTATTTGTCTTAAAAATGTCATAATACTATCAATATGTATATCTTGAAATAATTCTTTCATGTTATTAACATGGAAGCAATTATTTCTTACTTGTGCAAAATCGCCACATTCCAAAAGGAAGTGACGTACAGTGAAAGGTGCGTCGCAACCAACACATTGAGGATGCTCTTCACCTTGTAGTAAGTATGAATGAGTGACTCTTGTATGACCTAAGCGGAGTCGAGCTAATACTACTTCTTCTCTTCTAAAAATAGAAAAATCATAAGTAGACAAACTGGTCGCATTTAAAATCTCTAGCTTTAAGTTTATCTAAAATATCACCTGAATTTTTAATAGACCAAAACAGGTTTTTACCTGATCTCTCATATACCTTTTCACAATATTTGATAACATGTTTTTAACAGCTTATAAGTCGCCTAATAAGATATACGGAGAAGGAAGTTGTTGCATTAAATTGTCCTAGTGTTGGGAGTTGAGAGAAAAGGATGGAGGAATATATACAGAACATATAGTTATTTCTCTGTCAAGAGTGACAGAAATAGCAGTTGCTTGTAGTTCTGTTTGTAAATCAATCTTTCCAAATATTGAGGCACCACCAGAGGGCCTCAGACAATCAGTATGAACATAGTTATACACATTAAAACCTTTTAATGAAATGTTATCATCTGGTTTAAGAAATGTCTCTTGATAACAATATACAGACGGATTATATTCAGAAATCAATAATGATACTTCATTATAATAGGTTTCAAACCTCGACAATTCCATTGTATAGTTTTATGTTTAAAATCCATACTTGAAAATAATATTAAAAGGGGTAATAAAATAATGGTTAGATTGAAACCCTCAATTATTTAAGTTAATGGTAATCGTGACAGTTTGCCTTTAGGGAGGTGATCACTGGAAAATTGCTCTGTGAAAACCACAGACTCATCGTCCATGACCTCCTCGCCATCTTTTTCCGCAAACACAGAAAATGGATTATTTTCAGCTTGTTTTGCTTTTTGTGCTTCTACCTTTTCTTTCTGTGCTCGTTGTTTAAGATAAAGCTTTTTTCTTTCTTCTTTTTGCTGTTGTTTGAGTTTATCTTTCTCTTCTTCTCCTCATCTTTCTTCATCTTTTCTAAGGTCGCGGCCTTAAGGGCTGGCCCTGGATGAGAGGAGTTACTTTTTCCTAGATGAGGAAATGAGTTTCTTTGTTTTCTCTGTTGCTTGTAATTTTAAGTATTCAGTAAAGCTGTCGTCTGTCTGTGTGCTTTGTTTATCCCTTTGTGTAGATTTGTTGCAAGTGCCTGGTTTTATAGCACTTGCATAGGTTTGACCTGTGTAAAATTGCTCGTATTGTTTACGAGCATCAGGAAATGATAGGTTGTTTTCAGATTTTATATTCAGTATTTTCTTCTCTTTCTCCCATTGTTTTGAGTTTGCAGGGTGATCACCAGAGCAGTTGACACATTGGCTGGTTTGTCACACACGCCAGATGTTCCATAATGTCCGGGCTCACCGCAGTTGCAGCATACAGCGTGTCTACCACATTTATTTTAGTGGTGACCAAACACTTGACAATCGTAACACCGAAGTGGGTTTGGAATATAGACATCTACTTTCACTTGCATAAAGCCTATTTCAACAGCTGTAGGTAAGGTAGGTGAGTTAAATGTAAGAACATATGTGTTGGTTAATTTTGTGACGCCATCACGACGTACAGTGATTCTACGTACATCCGTAAACCCCTGTTCAACCATGCCTTCCTTGATATCATCGCTTGTCACTCTGCTCAAGGCTGGACAGTGAATAATACCTTTGGATGTGTTCAAGGATGAATGGGGTGTTACGGAGCATTTTAGACCACAAAATGTCTTCATTTGTAGTAGACTTTTTTCGTGTGACTCTTTTGCACATTGTATCAAAAGATCACCAGACCTTAGATTTTTGATGCTCTTTGGTTCTCCTGCAATACTCATTATTGTTTTATGTACAACAAACGGAGAAAGAGAAGAAATAGTCTCTCTCTTTCTTTTTCTGAATGGATTATTAAAAATCTGGGTTCATACAGTTTTTTGGTTGAAGTAGACAAACTTGACGAACTTGAATTAATTGGTTGAGAAGCTGGGTACCAGTTTTCAGAGTCAGTATCTGAATTTGCTACGTGACGTTTTTTTGCTTTTTGTTTAGCCTTATAGTTTAGTTGTTTGATTCATCCTCCATGCTCTCCACCAACCGTGGAGCACTTTAATGGAGTGGATTTCCGAACGCCAGTGCTAGAGTTACATAGAAGGTATACTTGCACAAATAGAATCAACACAATTGACCCGTTAAGCCACTGCCTTCCAGGATTATTTTATAAAAGAAAGAAAGTATAAGATAATGGACACATGGTTGGCATCAGAGATACTATAGAACGAAGATATAAGAAATATTTTTTTTTTACATTTTCAGAATCCTGGGGCTCAGCATGACAAAGCCGATTAGAAACACCGGGCTGTGTTTCCACCTCAGTCTACCCCGTCAAAGAGACGTGTTGAGTCATACAGAATTTATAAACGTCCATATTCTGCATGCTCTCAGTCTTCCAGGCCATCCCCTTCGAGTTATGAGAAAGCCACCCACGGCAAACTGGTGGGACCTACTCTTAAAAGAAGTTTTGATCTAATGTAAGAGAGATGTTTTGCTTGCAGATCTACCATTTCATTCCCCAAGATGACTATATGACTAGGAATCCAACAGTTTCTTTATTTACTTTTATTTCTAAATGTTTTTTTTATCTGTATATTATTTGAACTTGTATGCTGATGTCACAAGTTTTAATGAAATCTTACGCTAAATCAGCAGTGAAAACTGATTAACCATAGTGGATACGTTGCATATTGCGATGGGTGTCTGACCAACGTTTAAGTCTTCTTTCAAACAATCTGTATAAACTTGTTGATAACCCTTATAACGAGTCTGTAGCTTTCTGAAGCCATCTTTTGATATAAGAAATGCTTTCAAACATTTCGTGGCTTGATAAGATTTATTTTCATGTACATATAAATCAAACATATTTTGGTGAGAATGAAACTTCTTGAGCAGGATTTGATGGATTAGCAGCAAATCGTATAGCATATTGTAATGAGTGTTTCTCTATGCGAATATAATGATGGTTCATCTGCTTCCAAGTATAGATAGGCAACATTAGAAGATCTAAACTCCTAGAACTAATCTAAGTACTTGATTATGAAGCAATTGTAGATATGATTTTCTTGTAGAGCCAAAGTAAAATTTTGAACGGACTAGAGACTGATAAAGCTTGAGACGTGTAGTTCTGTCTACACCCCAAGAAGTTTGGGAAGAGATTTTTAAAATATTCAACGCTTTCAAACATTTAGCTTTGAGATATTTATTATTCTATATGAGGTATAAAACTGTCCTGGCCATATATATTTAATGATCCTGGACTAAATTAAGAAATTAAATTCAGATTCTTGGTGAAATTGAAGTGCATTTATAGTGTTTGTTTAGTATCGTCTGCATGCCTATATCTCTACAATATTTTGCTTATTGTTGAAAAATTCTGATTCTGATCAGAAAATTTTGATATAGTTCACCAAATTTTATTAATTCATTGTAAGAAGGGGAGAGGCTTCTTTGCAAGTAATATTTTTTAACCAAACAATGTCCTCATATAAACATAAGTTAGATTACATGATAAAGTATAGAGACAAAAATAAAAACATTCCAAATGTAAACTAATGCCACATAAGTGTTGTCTTATCCCACCAATCCACCTTCTTCGAGTTTGATAAAGGACATGGATTTTCCTAGTCTTGTTCAAATAAGCCTTATACTTCAAAAGAAGTTGCTCAACCTCCTCATAGATTTGTTTTCAATAGGCAGTCAAAATATGTTAAGAAACAATAAGTAGGAAAATCAAATTGTAAGCACTTTAAGCTATGCAAGTTCTGAAACTAGTAAAAGTCATGGTGAACATAAGCATATTAACAAAAAGCCTCTTGTCAAAAAAGAAGTTCTTTGAAGCACATAATGTTATAGATCAAAGGGTAGGCTTTGAAAGTAATTATGGAAAATTTAAGACTGTAAACCCATTCCAGTTGCTGTCGTATGCATCTTTTAATATGAATCCTATGATGAGGACATTCGTTATCCCACAAACCAATGTAGTTTCATCCTCTACAGATGATTCTGAAATTTATACACAAAATGCAAAATAGAAAGAGATCTCACCAAAAAAGACAATCAAAACATACAGAAACAGATCACTCTGCAGGAATGGAAAAAATCCACATCCAAGAAATAAATCAAATGAATTATTTTGATTACATTCAGTATCACTGAAACGTGAGACTAATAGAGAAATTAAAATATGTCAGATTTTCCTTCACAAACTTTTAATACTATAGTGTTTCTGACAAAAAAGACAAAATTAATATGTTTATTAGGGTTTCTCTAAAAAGACTGGCGTTTCCTTACATAATATGCATTTTAAGAAAAGCTCAGGTAAGTATGTTGACAATAAATACTTGTGCCCTGATAAGTCTTCGGTAATATACTCTAAACTCACAAGTGGTGGGTGGCAGAAGAAAGAAGGGTGATGACCATCATTCTGGCAAAACGTGTGACCCATGTGTTATATGTGGCAGGTCTATTCCATTGCCTTCAAATTAAAACAAACACAACAGAATGTTTGAATTACCATTCTTGCATAAAATTCGTTGCCCGAAGCTGTTTGAAGTCATTGTCAAATGAACAAAAATCCATGTTCAAATCATTAAATGCACGTGCTGTTTGAACATGGTTTTTAACTTGACAAAGCCTAAATTGAGCCTTGAAGTATTTGCATGACATTACATGTGAAAGCGCCAATGCTTTTGTTCTTGAAACGTTTAACGCGCCAATGAAATTGTGGGGACGTAATGACGAAAGTTTGACGCTGACGCCATTTTGTTTAGAGAAATCCAGTGTAAGAAAATGGATATTTTAATGTTTAAGCGACGTTTTCAGTGCGGTTTAGGTTGGAATCGGGTAAAATATGCAAGAAGAACAATCACACATGTTTGTTTCATTGCATTAACACTTGCCCGCTCCCTTGGACGGTGTTTGGGCACTAGGCCTATTGGCCTTGTGTTCGAGCAAGTTCCGAGCGACCCAGCAAATGTTAATGCATGAAAAAACATGAGGGATCCCTAATACAGCAGCATTTTGTTAAAGATAAAATTATCAATTTATGCAACAGCACCAATTTTAAAGAGCAAAAAATAAATATGGTATTTGTTCAAATGCATTTTATCAGAACAAAAGAAATACTATATCCCAGATACTGTTATCGAGTTTGTGGAAAATTACATGGCAAGTATGTATGATAGTCCTTCTGAAGGACCAATGAGCATTTCTAGTACAGTTTGCAGTGATTGTGATTAAGCTGTTAGAAAATTAATGGTGGATAACTTTTAAAATAGTGAGTTTATGTCTGAATGAGGAAAGAAAAGCCATGATATTCAGCTAGATGATGATGAGTTGAAGTTTAACGACGCATCAAACCTTTTGGGTCATACGCGTCATCAAGGTTAGACTAGAGAGGTACTGGTGAACTTTAAAAAAACGATAAATCCGCTAAAAGATTAACAATTTAATACAAGTATATGACAGACATTAAAATTGAAATATGATTGTTTAAAAGGAAGATCAAATACAATATCTGACAACTACAAAGGGCTAATCAGATGAATATATATGCCCTTCGGCTGAACTGTGGTAACTGCTGTAACACAAATTAAAATATAAATGATTTTTGAAAAAATGAAGTTGTAGTTTGTAAAAGAGATTAATCTTTTTTTAGAATAAAAAGATATTATGAATAGGTACATCGTTAAACAATGGTTTAATTGTATCAACCTGGTAGTATTTGGTTCTTACATTAGAAAAGTCAACACATTCAAGTAGTATATGGCGTACTGTAAAATGTTTATCAAATCCAACACATTGTGGTTGCCTTTCTCGGTTTAAAAGATATGCGTGTGTAATCCGAAGGCTTGTAGTACAACCCCCTCTAATCTAATATTACGTACTACTGATTGAGATGATCCTATTTTAGGTTTAATATAATATAGTTTATTACCAACACTGTTATTCCATGATGTTTGTCAGTTGTTGAATAAGTAAGATGACTCAGTCGTACAGGCATGCTTCAAAGATTACTTCATCCCGAAATCTAATGGCAAGCTACTTTCGCTCTATCTATTTTACCTAATTTGAAAAAGTCAACCAGTATTCAAGAAAGTCTTCGTTAGTGGACCTCACACACTCAAGAACCACAGCGTAGAATGAATGATTTATTAATCCAAAAGGACAGAAATTCACAAAAGTATCCCACCGTAATGAGCGTTGTCAACAATCTGCTTTCCGAGTTTCAATAATGGCTACTGCGCATGCTTATGGCCTGTTTACGTCATGCATAAACTGATGAGGCGCATTAGGGAGGAAATTAGCAGCGCTAAGTTTAAAATGTCAGAATTAAAGTACTAAAATACTTTATCATTTCATAAAGACGTTTAAACTTATATTTTGAATGAGATTTGTGAAACTGTAGTTATTTAGTTGAAACATGCCTTTGGGTTTGAGATTAAAGAGGATTGACAAAAGCCAAGTTGGGTAGGCCTAACTATCCGATCGTTGTTGATTCTCCGGATTAAAAGTTTCCAACGATCCAATGACAGGAATTGTCAGGCAGCGTTCCTAATTTTTATAAAAGAGAGCGCACAGCAGACGCTCTGTCACTCTACATTACGACTTGCTTGGGGTCACCTTGCTGTTGCACTCAAAGACTGTTTGGCAATTATTGGGCGTCTGCTATGTTTAGAGGCCCAGATTTTATTGCTTAACTTTATGCCTACTTTTCGTGCAATATCACGAACTGTAAATCTGGCATCTCCTTCAATGATTTCCTTTATTTTTGAAATGATTTCTTTACGAGATGGAAATTTTGGCAAACCTGATTTTGGTGCATTTTTGATGCACTCTTCACCAGATTCAAATTTATTTTTCCAGCTCCTAACTGTGTCATAAGACACACAAGAAGGCCCTTAAGTAGTAGAAAGTTCAGTCAGCAGATGCTTCAAAGAACAACCAAGTTTTGAGCGAGCTTGATGTAAGCCCATATTTCATATTTCTGGTCGGCGCTACTACCAACCATTTTTACTACAGTGGTCAATGACAGCGTGTATTAATGTTGGAAATTTTATGTCTTACATTTAATCTAACATGTACATTTATACACCGTTGTGTAGACCTTGAATAAACCTAGATAGGTATATATTGGTTTTTATCGTGCCCCACTTGGATATCGAGATATAGGACAATAAGCAATTCATTTCGAACATCCCTCGTATTTTCTTTGAATCTGAACCTGCTACCAGCGATAATGTCAGTTCGTTTAGGCAAGTCGTGCTGAATAGTGTCCCAAACAGGCAAATGGTCCATAGTTGAGTGCAAACTCCCAAGTTTCATAGTTTTTATCATATTTCAGTCACCATTCATCAAGAATCATTAGCTCAACGTAGATTGTTACTGCATTTGACGTTCTAATCAAAAGAGAGGCAAATCACAGACAGAAAAGTGAACGTTTCAATTGGAGTTGCGTCCCTTCACTGTCGCTCAGTTCAATTACCCTTCCAGAGCTGAAGGCGAGAATCAACACCAAAGGAGAAGTTACTTTCCTGACTGGATATATGCCTGCATTAGGAGTGATTAAATGTTGTTGTTGTTGTTGTCATTGAATACATTCCTATCTCAAGCTAAATTTTCATTTCTTTAAGCTTGAGATAGGAATAATTGAGCTTTCTACAAGAACGCTTGTGCGTCACAGAAACTGCTGTGAATAGTCATATATTGTGAGATAGTGACGTCTTGCAAGTGAAGTAGACCCTAGATTATAAGTTAGAGCTCAAGTGATCTGGGACCTGGAGTGTAGCTTTTCAGATGTAAGATCGTAGGCAGTGCACCAGAGCAAAGAGACATCTGTTTGACACTGTGCCCACATTCCGAGGTCTAGGCGTTGTAGTGGTCCCAAACTGACCGAGGAGTTTGCCTTATTTTATATGGCCCCTTGCTGACCAAGCATTACTATCTATAAGGTCCCTTGCTGACCGAGGAGCAAGCTATTATTTATATGATCCCTTGCTGACAGAGGAGCAAGCATTATTATTTATATGGTCCCTTGCTGACCGAGGAGCAAGCATTAGTATTTATATGGTCACTTGCTGACCTGGGATGAAGATTATTATTTGTATGGTCACTTGCCGACCTGGGGGCAAGATTATCATTTCTATGGTCACTTGCAGCCCTGGGAGCAAGATTATTATTTATATGAATTGTTTCCATTGATTAATCTTATGCTTAATCTTAAACTTAATTTTATGCTTAATCTTACGCTCTAATTTGAATGAGCTAGTCTATGCGGCAACAAGAATCGAGGAATAGAAGAAGCAAACAATCACAAATATCATCAACATTAGTGAATTTCATGTACATATTTCATATTGATTAAAAGTTCATTTTTGCCACACATCAATCTTCCTTTTGAATCATAGCAAATATAGGTCTTCAAGTATATTGTGTTGACAGGGGCTATAATACAACAGATCTCAGTGAACAGAAACATATTTTTAAATATCAAGGAGCTCCATTTGTCTCTGTGAATTGATCCTGTTGTGACCCCTGTATAGAATTATACTACTTTATTGGAGATATTGCTGATAAATCTAAGTAAGGACAAATCTAGCCGGTCACTCTATAATAAATAATCCAAATACCACTCCCCCTGGTCAGGCCAATCCGTAACATAAGTATCTATTGATAAAAGGTTTAAAATTTGAAAAATGTATTGGAAAGTTTGTTGGGGGTAAATTCAGTGACTCTTCTGCCTTTTGGTCTACATTTTCATTGCCTTATACACCTAGAAAATATTAAAAAGATTGTCATAATACACTAGTACAGAATGTAGACCTGGTATATCATGCTGTATTGTAGCATGTTGTGATGTATTTCTTGATCATAGACCAGTTTGTTGTCAGATTTATTTACTTTTTTAGAAAAATGTTCTGATAGTAAAAGAAAGAATGCAAATTAAACAGTATGATTGCAAAAAATAATTGAAACATTTTTTTAAAAAGTCAATTATAGTGGTAACTGATGATTACAAACGCATGGTTACAATGTTAAAAAGAGCTGACAATAATGATAACAAAACCCTCCATACTTTTATCTATAATTAGTTTGCAAAAACCAAACAATAAGTAAGTGTCTGCATTTGGAAGAAAATGATACATTACTGAAAGCTAATTATTGCGCAGTAGACTTTTAGCACAGACACAGTTGTGGAATGCAGCGGACTCTATTGATTTAGAAAACTTTGCTCCTTATACATTCATTTTGGAAAATTGTGATCCTTCGCTTTTTAATTTCATAAGTAGCCATTAGGTAGAAGTTATTAATTTTTAAGCTAAAAATACAGGACATCATAAGTTGCATTCTATTCTCATCAGATTTAACATGTCATTCCCCTTTGCAGATGCTCATTTCAGATGTAGTGGATAAATATACAAATTCCTCAACAGACTGCTTAAGTATCCACAATCAGTATGGCATGTTACTCAAATCCGTTTTTGAAAAGATATCAACTTTCAGCTATTGACAGAAAAAGAGAAAAAGGTGTTCAGATATCTTTAGATGCTTTTACAACTTGCTCTGTTGATAATACCAATAAACCATCTGGGTCCAATGCTGCCTATCCGGTGTGCTGACTCATCGAAAGAAAACATATCTTTGCATGTTTGCAGAAAGATGGTTTGTAGACATCTGTGCAGGCTTGTCCGCATCTTTGTTGTTTGCTGCCATATATATATGCTGGTCATGAGCAACGCGGTTTAAAGCTGAAACTCACAATAATTACAGTTTCTATTGTATTGGACTGGACAATAACACACTGGCTATATCCACTTGGTGTTTCTTTGAACTATGCTCTCTATGTCGAAATGAAGCCATTTTTCCTTGTGAAACCAAGCTTTTTATGTATTTCCATTTTCTAAAGGCAACAGCTAGATATGACATATGTGCTTTTTTGAAGGGTTCACGTATGGACCTAGGTACGTCATTCTCATGCCTCTAGATAAGAAAGCGTAATTAAAACCAGATTTCCTATTTCTCAAACAAAACATGTTGTACGTTCCCCGTTTCTGCACTTTATAAAGGTAAGTATAAGAAGAAGAGGAGAATCAGGATGATAAAGAAGATATAGAATGAGAAGAAGAATCGCACTTGATCTATGATGCCTTAGACAGCGAAGATTTGAGAAATGCTGTGTGAAACAACTAAACTAGCTGTTGACAATCATACTTTATTTACCCTGGTTCCTCAATTATCATATCTTCATCGACACAACACACAAACTCCGACTCAACAGTCGCCATTATGGAAGCACAGCGCCCGCACCAATGAATCGAACGTTATGACGTTCCCTTCAACGCCACAATTTAAAAACCAACGTCATTAATAGCGCGACGATATTCCATTTTAACAATGCGGCGCTTCCGCTATCAACGTTGACGTTGAATTTGTCACTACGGTTTTTTTTAGAAATGTGGAGCATTCAAGAGGTCGAGGGGTTGTATTACCTCACAATATTTGGCAAAAGGGCGCTCGACCCTGTGAAGAAGACAGAGTACGGCAGCATATTCTACACCATTTGTTCTCCTTGAATGTTTTTGACCATTAGCAAAGTGAAGATTTACCAAGTCTAGCAGATAAAGGCTCACAAAGCATGCAACGCTACATAGAAAAATGTCAGAAAAAAGATTATGCATTGCGTACTTCAACGCCCTTGAAACTTACTGGGGCTTTTAACAAGATCACTGAAACGTGATGTTCCATATTCAAATTGATTGTTGTGCTAAAAACAATTTCGTAATGGATATGCATCTCCTCTTCCAAGGGCAAATTCTACAGTTGATGGCTTACATAGACAAGTGACAATTGCAAAATGCTACAAATTTACAAGTCCAGATACCAAGACAGTTTTGAAAGCAACTTTGACCTCGCTTCAATTTGCTGCTATACTTGATGGCATTTTTATGATACACAGTGCCACTCTCAAAACATCAATAGTGAGAGCGACGTGACATAGAAAGTGATGAAAAGCCAATCTTTTCAATGCCTGATTTTGGTATAAATGACCCTTTACCAGGGGATTCGAGGGGTTGTATTACCTCACAATAATTGGCAAAAGGGCGCTCGACCCTGTGAAGAAGACAGAGTACGGCAGCATATTCTACACCATTTGTTCTCCTTGAATGTTTTTGACCATTAGCCAAGTGAAGATTTACCAAGTCTAGCGGATAAAGGCTCACAAAGCATGCAACGCTACATAGAAAAATGTCAAAAAAAAGATTATGCATTGCGTACTTCAACGCCCTTGAAACTTACTGGGGCTTTTAACAAGATCACTGAAACGTGATGTTCCATATTCAAATTGATTGTTGTGCTAAAAAACAATTTCGTAATGGATATGCATCTCCTCTTCCAAGGCAAATTCTACAGTTGATGGCTTACATAGACAAGTGACAATTGCAAAATGCTACAAATTTACAAGTCCAGATACCAAGACAGTTTTGAAAGCAACTTTGACCTCGCTTCAATTTGCTGTTATACTTGATGGTATTTTTATGATACACAGTGCCACTCTCAAAACATCAATAGTGAGAGCGACGTGACATAGAAAGTGATGAAAAGCCAATCATTTCAATGCCTGATTTTGGTATAAATGACCCTTTACCAGGGGATTGGAGAAAAGTCCTCCAAACTAGTGATAACAAAAGAATACTTGTAAATCTTGTATAAGAGCAATTTTTGTATTTCAATCAAACTTTACTTCTGCCCGATCAAACTCTTTGTTGGTGAAGGATTCAATGACCATTTATAGCTAAGGAAATGAATGCACTGCAATGAAATAAAAGAATGTGAACATCTACATTGTAATTCTTTGGAAGGGGGCAGCAGGGTTTGGTTGCATGCTCTTACATGCCAAAAATTGAAGTATATTATTTATTTACCAGATAATGACACTAACCATATTAGATTGCCCCTCATTGAAAACTATCCAGAAAAAAGTGTGTATGTAGGTCAGTAAATTTGAAACCTTGCTCAATTTAAACAAGTTGTGCAATTCAATTAAGTATGATTTAAAATTTGGTCTTGTGTTCTGTCGCATGTAATTATGTCTCCTTTTCAAAGATCATAGAGAAAAAAATCTTTTTTTATCCGATACATTTGTAAAGAATTCTGATTTTATTTTAGCTAGTCTACAAAGGTAGCTAAAAACTCATTTTAGCAGACAAAGGCTACACAGGTAGCTTAAAAAACTTCCCAAGTAGAAATAGAAAATGATTTTGTTTTCATTTTTGAGTCTTGTAGGAAGTTACTACAGTTAAAAATGTTCACATGAGTTAATAAATAAATGCCCCGATTTGAAGCCTGCACGTGTCTTCAAGTCTAATGAAGAGCTTAATCTTCCAAATGTTGAAGCTCTAGATTTTCGCTGGTGACGGTCATGCTGGGTTTACAAGGTTTGGTCTCAAGCTGATAGGAACTGTGTTTCCTTCTTTGGAAGATTATGGTTGGTTTATCAATAATGATAAAAATTATGTTTTGTATACAGATAGAAAGTTGAAAATGAATAAAACTTTGGATTGAGGGCTGCAGCTGATAGGGACTGTGTTTCTTTCTTTGGAAGATTTTGGTTGGTTTATTAATAATGATAAAAATTATGTTTTGTATGGAGATAAAAAGTTGAAAATGGACTGAGGGCTGCAGCTGTAAGACAGCATGTTTGTGAAAAAAATGTTCTACAAAATATAAATGTGGATCAAGTTGTCAGAATTGTTCTTTTCGTTCAACGGGTTAAAGCAGTGAAGATTTGCTTCATGCACTAGCTAGCAAGCAACAATTTGTTTTAAATATAAATTATAATGAAATAGAATGAGATAAATTAAGTGATATTGGTTACTTTACCCCCTATTGTAAACAAGTTCACTATTCTTTACACCACATTGCAGCACTTCCTTGCAATTTAGTGGTGGGTTCTGTCAGTAATTTGAAATTTAACAGTTAAACGAATATCACAGTTTCTGTGCATTATACCTAATGCCCACTTAAATAAAATATATAATCTTTTCATTTTTATCTTTTTTTTGCAGGGGTAATGCTCAGCCAAAAGTTGATTTTTTTTTAATTTCTAGATTAATTGTACTGGTTAACAAATAAATTACAATAATATGGTTCCATAAATATTTCAAGATGTCCGACAATGTTGGGTCTATTTTAGTCAAAAATGAAAAAAAAAAAATGAGGATGAACCAACTGTTCTACGATTGGATAAAGGCAATGCATGGTTTGCCAGGCTAAACTAAGGAGTCATATAAAGAGGCATGTTTGGTAGTTCACCTTCCCTGGTAGACGCTTGCTGGGAGTGTGAACGTCATGTAAGAGATATTTTCCAACATTTAGCTGTAACTGAGAGGGAGCATACTGGCAGTCAGAATTTTTCAGATTTGCATGTTTCACTATCATGTTGTCAGTTATTATTTGGCATTCTGGTATTTTTAGCAATTACTTTGATTTGCAGTCAGTCCTATTTATTTTAGAACTTGTTCTGACAATTAAACTTTTTCCATCCAATCAGGTTGTCAATCTTTTTGAAAAGATAACGTGCTTCCTTTGAACTTCATGATGTTTCTGCTTCTATCAGTTTTTCATCCCCAAATCATGTGTTGCAGAGATGTACAGGTGGATTGATTCTTTTTCAAATATTATGTTTGGATTTACAACAAAAAGCTTGTGGAAAATCAACTTGTGCAGCTCTCTCACGCTTGGGACTCGCTAGAATTTGAGCTGAAACTGATTCCCCTAACTCCAAAAAGACAGAGTTCTTGGCATATGTCTGAGGTTATTAAGCACATTTCTGAAGTAAAACTTGAAATGTGTCCATAGTACATGGATGCCCCTGCTATTGCCAAATTTGCATAAATAGGGAATTATCATTAACAAAGGGCAATAACTCCTGAAGGCATGATGCGAAATGGGTCATTATGAAACTTGAAGACATTATGGTACTTAATAATGTGACCAAGTTTTATATAATTATAATCAAAACCATTTATCTTAGAGAGCAGACGTCGTTTCAACTGACAATTTTCATAAACTAAGGGCAATAACTCCTTAAAGCATGGTGCCATATAGTGTATTATCAAACTTGAACACATCGCGGTACGTGACAAAGTTTCATAAAATTCTGATCAGAACTCTTCGACTTTAAGAGTGGACATCATTTAAAACGGTGAATTTTCATAAACAAAAGGACATAACTGCTGAAAGCATGGTGCATTACAGACCATTATCGAACTTAACGACATCATGGTACTAAACAATGTGACCAAGTTTCATATAATTTTGGTCAAAAGTATTTGACTTAGAGATCAGACATCATTTAAAACGATGAATTTTCATAAACAAAGGGCCATAACTGCTGAAAGCATGGTGCGATATGGACCATTATCGTTTCAGTTTCAAATGGTAAATTTCATAAACAAAGGGCCATAACTACTGAAAGCACGGTGCGATATGGACCAGTATCGAACTTGAAGAAGACATGGTACTAAACAATGTGACCTAGGTTTCATAAAATTCTGATCAAAAGTATTCAACTTAGAGAGCGGACGTCGTTTGGACAGACGTACGTACGGACAGGGGTAACACTTAACATTCCCGCCAATGTCATGGTGGGGCATAAAAATACCCTTGTCTGTGGTACGAGAAGCCCTGCTATCCAATACAAAACAAGAGCTTCACCACATTATACCCTCGTTTGCTAAGACAGTGGGGGCATCACTTTCACTAAGAAAGTAGGAACCCTCTTTCTTGTGCCCTACATAACGTCCTGACTAAATTCAAATCCTTTAAAATATGACGGGTCTTCCTGGGTTAGAGGATAAAGTGTCCTGCTTAAGTATGGAATCAGTGACTCCGGTGAGGTTTAAATCAGCAAGGCAAGCATCCTCTATACTAAGTCACTGAACTCATGTCTTGGGAAGACAATACCACAAGCGTGAATGCTATGATGGAACCCAGGGATGTATAACCAAGGAAAAGAAATACTGGCCGAACTACTTACAACTTTGGAAAGGTTATGCAGCTTAACAAACCACCTAAAGTGCTTTAAGTGTCAGAATGTAACCCACATTTGCAGTTTTTAATGTATTTGCCAATCAATCTTTCAGGGCTTTTTTCCAAAGCTTGTTTTGGCAATCTGCTCTAAAAGCTACTGACATATAACTTCATTTGCATGTTTAGAACAACATTGGGTGGGGTGCAGTGCACAAGAACCATAACTCTAACTTCAGTATATTTTGAGTTAGTCCCCTTTTTGACTTGTAATACATTCATGCAATTTTCTCAAAAAGTATCAAAGCTAGTGGCATGTAAACAGAGCACCATGTCCATTAAAGCAGTGCACAAGAGCCATAATTCTATGTTCAGTATAGTTTGACTTATTCCTCTTTTCCACTTAACAAGAGGGTCATGAGGCCCTGGCCCACTCACCAGAGCCTGTTTAAAGATAAATCTATTTCCAGCTCAGACTGGCGGCAATTATGTTTCATTAAAACAAATGTTTGTGCAACTTTGATAGAGGGCATGTGCAAAATATGTTTAAATTTGGACTAGTCGTACTAGAGGACATGTTGTTTAAACACACTATCTAAATGAGCAAATCGCATGTTACGCAACCTTCTATACAAAGTAACGGCACCTTCGTTTATGAAAAGGGTCAAGGGTGCCATAAAGTAGCATGTTTAATATCGAAATTGCAGTAATTTCACAAACTTGTTGATTGCACGGAACAACATATTACAGCGTTGCTAAGTTGTCTTGTTTTGTGATTTTCCCATGTGGTATCCTGGGTCAGGTGTAGTACTTGATTTTTGCCACCTTTCTTACTTTGTTGTTATTTTTGCCTCGCTTTGGGCAGTTTCAATTGTAAATTTTATGCTTAGGTAGGTATTTTAGGTGACTATTTAGTTATATCTTTTTTTCCTATACAATATCGTGTTTGAAAATGTTAGTACTTGCGATTATTTCAAATCTCATATTATGTGAGACAAACATTGCAGGGGTATGTCGTATTTAGTAGGGGAACGAACGTAAGCAGATGGTGTTCTTTTGTAAGCAGATGTTTTTTTTTTTTGGCAAACGTCACCTAAGGGATTATACAGTCACCTGATCCTAAGAGATCGTGTAACCATTCTCTAAACAAACGAGCACTGTATTTCCAGAAAAGCGTGATACTTTGAAGGTGTTTATTATCGTCACTGGTAGATTTTTTAAATAAATGAATGCAAACCAGAATAATCATGGAGGTTTTTGGTGCCACAATTTTCTCTTCAACGTAAGTTAACGTCGGTTGCTAAGTTAGTTAGAAAATAATGGGAGTTGCATGTTAACCTTATAGGCCCGTAAACGTGTAAATATCGTTGAATAAAGTGAAAAGGAGATTATTCTTTTGGTTATTATTCCATAATCAGTAAGAATAACGGACCACCCTCATATGCTGAAAATATGCCTACAAGAACTTGCTACTACTCTGAGAAGCAGACAATACCCAAACAAAGCGGTAAAAAACAGGTATTGTTTTAACGCTATACAAATCCCTAGAAACACCTTATTTAGCACACTAAAAGAGGTAGGATTAAACATTACTTGTTTATTTCAACTTATAACCCCACAAAACAGAAAAAGTATTTGGCATATTAAAAACCAATATGAATGTTTTCAAATAAGAATAATGAAAAATACAATAATCATATAGGACCAACGCCAACTTCTGAATCTAAGATGTCGCACGTTACATCTTTGTTGAGCGTCACGTTATTTACTTGTTTAACATTCCTGATGAAGCCAATATGGATAAACGTTGAATATTAAAGAATATTTAAATAAAACATTCTTGAAGGTGTTGAATAATTTATAGTTCAGCTAAAGACATAACACATATTGGTATCCTGGGTCAGGTGTGGTACTTGATTGTATCGATTCCTGATCTTTGCACCCTTACTTACTGTAGATTCGGAAATTTTTGCATGACTTTTATTTCGCGATTTTTCGAATTTTTCGCGAATTTAAATTCGCGAGCAACCATTCGTGTAGTCGGTCATTTCCGTGGGTTGAGACTAGGCATGCAGTTTCCCCAACAGTTGTAGTGCACAGAATAGCCGTCTATTTTTTTTAATTTTTGACGTGCCGACTTTAACTGCCATAATTATGTCATTGTCTCTCTGAATACACGCTCAAAATCACTGGTCCATATCTGAATCATTGATCAGGTATAAGTATTGTTAGCGTGACTGATCTCTTACCTTTCGCTTGGCCAAGCCATCAATTCAACACTTTTGTTAGGTATCACTAAGCGTCTATTGTGTAACGGTTGAACGCTCACGTAAAATGACCGTGATTTGCGTAATCTTTTCAAGTCCAAAAACAGTATAACTTTACCTATAAACTACAACTGGTCAGTTCGCGAGAAACAGTGATTTTTTTTACTGAAACGCAAATAAATACACAAAACACATTAAGGCAAGATTGTCTCTTTTCAGTATCTGTTTGCTCCATCGTCCATCTTAAGTCATTCTCAAAGACCTTCAACGATCAAAGCAACTTGCTTTTAAGTAAGTCAATATTAGCGAGAACTTTGAATTCGCAAGGCAGCGAATTCGCGAATATTAGCGAAAATTAAGTTCTCGCGAAAATTTCCGAATCTACAGTACTTTAAATAAATTCAGAATTTAATAAAAACGCCACACCTCTCGTGTGTTCAAATGCAATGGGCCAAGACGCGGCCTTTGTCAAAATATTATTGAGGGATCATGTTTGAAATTAAAAAAAACAAACTAAATAGACTGTCGAAACATTTTTATGTCTTAATATATAATGGTTGCAATGAGTACTGCATAGGTCAGACAGGTGACACGTTAAGGAACAGAAAAACGGTACACTAACAACAGATTAGAGACCCACCAACGAGACAAATGCCCGTCAGCATGCATCTAGACAATTGTTGTAAAACACAACCAAAGTTCTCTATATTTTCAAAATGATGACGTTACAGCTAGGTTAGCCAGAGAACGTTATTTTATTTATGTGTTTTCACCAAAACTAAACATGTTTCGATGACGTTACCAATTTATCATACGTTGTGAAGACGTGTGAACGTATATTTTGTAAATGACCTTGCACGCATATTCATTCTAAACATAATTTGATGACGTTACCAATTTAATGTGCGTTGTGTACACTTATTTTAGTGACGTCGCTTAGCAGCAACGCATAATATGACGTCATTATGCCCTGAAGATTGGAAACTGGTTAGCAATAATTTGCCCTGAAGATAAGAAACTGGCTGGCAATAATTAAAAGTGAATATGAATCGAAGACTTATGCTTATAGTGTTTATTTTTTAACGTCAAAACAACAAGTAGTTTCAACAACAACACATTTCCTGCTGAAGATCATATAACGTGAAAGCGCTACAGGATTAAATTGTTATAAAGTGCTGTTACTTCATTATTTCTTCTTTTTTAATTATACCGAAACAATGACAATTTTATTTCGATATATATAGTGGTAGACATGGCAAATGAACAACAACAGATGTCCTGTTGAAGATCAAATAATTTTGAAAGCGCTACAGAATTAAATTGTTATAAAGTGTTGTTATTTCATTCTTTTCTTCTTGCAACAACGTCATATTTAACTCCTGAAGATCTGTCAAACAGTGAAACCAGAGAGAAAATCATATTTAAAAAATGTGAAATCGGGCTTAATCTTGTTTTCATACATGTATTTATAGGGAAGACTTTTAAAATCTTCACGTCAAAACAGGCAGGGCTAATTCGAAATTCCTTGGCACAAACCCTCTAAATCGTATCAATGCACTGAAAAGAAAAAAACATTGCCGCCATGGGGCGGGACCAGTTCTTTATGTACACATAGGGAAACCTTCAAAAATCTTTTATAAAACTACTAGGCTGATTTTGAAAATGGCACAAGTGGTCCTTGTACAGTCTTACTAAAACTACTGATACATAAAACAACATACTGGTAGCTGGATGCAGGATGAAATTGTTTTCCAATGACCTTTTAGTCATTATCAAGCGAGCGACCCAGGGCCCTCTTGATCATATTTCATATACTACTAAATACTATTAAAACTGTACTAACAAGGGATAAATATCTGCTTTAGACAACATATATCACATCAATATATTAAATTTTAATTTATCAGCATATCAACAGTATTTTAGAACTATCTAACTTTTGGTCAACATTACGAATTAATTGCTTCATAGCTTAATGAATCTCCTCAAAGTTGTGTGGATACTCTCGTTGGAGGTGTTTCATTGCCTGATAAGAATCTTTATTGAAACTTCCAATGAGTACCCAAAACAAATAATTTCATAAACAAAACAAAATCTACGTAAAAATGTTAATATTTTCTTACCTATCAGTTTTAACATACGTTTTGGGTGCTCAAAGAACCGTCCCATTGAGACGGTTCTTTTGAGCACCCACAACATATGTTCTGGTTGAGAAATAAGAAAATTAAATTTCCGTTCATAAATAGTATATCACCATATATACCAACTAAGTACTGTTTCTGATCAAATCTCTATCATGTTATACTCCCGATTTGAAAGTTTCCTAAAAATTCTATGATATTTGAAAGTAGCCGATTATCAAATAATCAACAGCGTTCTAGGGACCAATACCAAACAATGAAGATGTTTTTAATTCAAAAAAATATAGTTGAAATCTTGTGTGCAAAGCCATCATGTTTTCCTGTACAAATGGTCTTCAGGAAATGTTGGCAGTATTGATATGTGATTTTTATCCTAATGCAGAAAAATGGCAATTTCTCAGCTTTGGTTCTACAATGTTGCTATATTAATATACGTTTTTAAGAATCAGCAGACTACATGTAGCTATAGACGTTTAATATCATTAGCAGCGTTATAGTTCAGCGCTGGGCTCGTCAATTCCACCGTATTGATGTACCCTAGTTCTGTTTTCATTGTACTTAAAATCCCCCCCCCCCCTAATTTCTAGGTTACGTATCTGACTTGGCGCAATGTCGCACGTTATATCTTTGTTTTGCGTCACGTTATTTACTTGGTTAACATTCCTGATGAAGCCAATATGGATAAACGTTGAATATTAAAGAATATTTAAATAAAACATTCTTGAAGGTGTTGAATAATTTATAGTTCAGCTTAAGACATAACACAATTATAAAGTCTAAAGAGAAAATGTTTTTCAAATAAGATAGCTAGGACGCAATTAAAACAAACTGTCTGCGAATCAAATAGAATAAATGGATTTATTAGAAAATGTGAGGAATGGATTCCCATAAAAAGAAGCCAATGTTGAAAAATTACTCCAAACACTACCAGCCAATAATGCCCAAATTCCCAGTGGAGATGCCACAATCTACAGATAAAATTGGTAATTTTTCGAACAATTGTTTTTCCCTTGGGATCATGTAACATATCTTCTGATGACTTATGACAACAATATCGAACAACCAGTTCAAATGCAAGAGAAAATTAAAAGGAAAATAACTCTTCAGAAGAAGTGTAAGAAGCCTAGGAAACTGGGTACTGAGAAAAGGAGTGAACTGTTGATAATAGAAAATAATGGTACTGCACAGTCCAACACCATAGCAAAGTGCATCAGCTACTCATTGATATTTCCATCTTTAATATTACTAATTTGCCAAACTGTTCAATTTTCCATTCTCCTTCCAGAGAAATATTGAAGTCTGATAAAATCTAATATATATTTTTTGAAAACGACTTTGTCGAAGAAAAAAATGTATATCTTAACTCCCTTTTTTAGTTACATTTGTTTGAATTGTACTATACATTCTTCAGAAATATAAATAAGTAGTTCATTTCAAAGCATAGGGTTTGGTCGACGAAAGAAAATGTTACTTTAGTCATACTAGTAGAGAATGTGACCCATGTTATATTTGCAAAAATAACTTAAGCATAAACATCTTTATGATCGGAACCTCTCTGATGTTGTTCCGTACTTTTAAGAAAAATAAGAGCCTCTCTGATTTTGTTCCATACTTTTAAGTCAGGGAGGGTCTTTCTGGGTTGAACAAGTACTAAGCAGGGGACAGCGCCTGGCAATGCCTTTGGTGATGTTTGAACCCGCAATGCCTTTGGTGATGTTTGAACCCACAACCCCTCAATCTTGTGTCAATTATCCTACCACTGAGTTACCGCGCTCCTCGAACTGTAAATATGCAGAAAAAATACCTAACACAATACCAAATGTAATCAATTTAGAATGGAAACTGGTGATGAAATCTGCTACCTTACCTATTTAAATTATGGCTGACTGACTGATGAACAAGAAAAATCTGTTAATAATTTGACATAATACAATGGAAAAATCAGATAATTTCTCAGCTGAATACATATCAACTGCTTCTGATGCTAAAATTGGAAGCATTTTGTAACAATATTCAACGTTGGAAAAGTTATCTGTATTTACGGGATTAGCAATTAAGAATTGAAAGTTATTTTCGAAGGTTTTCATGCTAAAGTTAGATGTAATTTTAACGACATTACATACATACCTCAATGAAACACAGAAAAATAACTTTCAATTCTTAAAATTACACATTCTTTCGTCATTCTTTCTCCTAAGTATTTCTTAATTATGTTTTTCTTAAAATTACGTTTACAGATAATACCGTCTCGCGCATTTAGACCTCACGACGTTAAAAAACAAGATGGCGACAGGATCGCATCAGACAGCTAATAGGCATGAATACTGATAATTTAAGCGTCGTATGTAAGTTAATCTTTGCTTTTCCACCTGAAAATATCTGTATTAGATTAAAGTAAAACTGTAAGTAGTTGCAAACTGTCAGTTTTTATTCATAGAGGCATTGCACAGCATCACAAGATAATTTCTGCTGTGAATGTCCCCACCCCTCATAAATACGAAAGGGAGTTTATTGAAAAATAAAATGCAGGTAAATACGATCAGATGACCTGTATGTCGTTTTTGTTCAATAAACTTATTTTTCAGAGACCCGTTTTTTTTAAATGTTGCATACAAAGAATTTACAACACACACTATATCTTTAGAAATGGAAACATTTAGTCACATATGGTTGCTACTTAAATTAATTGAAATATTAGGAACACTTATAAATGTAAGCTTAGACAGTTAACAGAGCTTAGACAGTTAACAGAAAGTTAGGTATGATGATTAACCTCCTCAGTGACACTTATGGGCCACACGTACAACTACGTTCAGTGTCATTAGGAACCTGTGATGAACCAGCACTAAGCAGCAGTTAAAGTGTCTTGCATAAGAACACAACACTGTGACTCGCAAGCCGAGGATATGTCATTCAAATTTCAATAAAATATTTACATCCCAGTCAATATTTTTCCGCCATGTGGAAACGCATTATTTACAAAAATTATGTTTCCATTTATGTTTGAATGACACTGCTGTATAGAACGATATACACTATTCAGAAGGAAATATATTTTATAAATGATACTATTCATGACGAATCGTTAACATAAACGACAAGACAGTTCAGCTTCAACAATTTTTTTTTTTGTAAATTTACACATAAGTCATGTGTTTAAATGTCATGTCAGGACTCCTTATAGAGAGAAAAGAAGAATCACACTACCAATAACAAAATTTATATCAAATGAAGCATGTTTACCACACCTTACCACCCACAACGTTTTTTTAGCAAAAGGTACAAGTTGGTATGCAAGACAATCAAACATTCAGATCAACCAGTGCATGTGTGCTGTCTGATCAGTCACTAATGGTTGCTCCATGGGTAGTCGATGGGCCAACATTTCTTGAAGCTATATATACACATCTCTATAATTGTAACTTGATTTGGTGTATTATGTCACGTTGAAGCTCCGATGATATAGCTAATCCAGGAGACAGAAAACTCAGTTCGTTGATCCTGCATTCTGTATTAGATGGCCAGAAACAGACCCTTTCAAAGTTAAATCATTTATAGGTATACAATAAATTGTAGCATCGCCAGGTGCGCCTTATATAATGGAACGTCAGCGTTAATCGTAAATACTGGCGGGATTTTGACTTCAATGGTTTATTTTTTAAAAACATTGACGCCATCTTTTCAAAATGTTGGAACTGTGAAAATTTGGCACTGGTATAGGAAATCTGCTCAAAACTGAATAGGTTAACAGGTCTGATAATTAAGACAACAAGTTATACACTGAATGTTTTAGGAATCATTGAAAAACAATAACACAAAAGTAATGCTTAAAGTTCCAGTCAACAATATTTCAGTAATGCCGTGACTACTTCCAAAGAGTGAGAGGAAAAGAAAAAATAATGAGATATATTAAACAGCCCCAACCCCCATCCAAACTCGCCTCAAGTGAAGCAAAACTTCATCATGTCAACAACTTGACCAAGCCTTAAATAATAGGGCAATCCATCTCTCTGAAAGCTACAGATGATGCACCACCGCCCTGGAAAAAATTGGACCCGCTACCCTGGATTATTCCCCTTTCAGAACCCTTACATAAGCCCACCAAGCTGATGGCTCAATGGAACAACTCCCTCATTTAAAATTACTGTTTGTGAGGGCATTTTGGGCCAATCTATTCAGTTAAAATCAATTTATAAACCCAAAACACTTTACCCTACCTAAATATACCATTTAACTAAGTAATTTCTGCCTTGAAACTGTCCATGTGAATGTAAAAAAATGATTGCAAATTGACCCACATATTCTTGTTTGTTTTGTTTTTGTTTTGGGGGGGGGGGGGGGGGGGTTGTTGATTTTTTTTAAATTCAGTTTAATGTCCATTTCATGATTCTTTCACTCATATTGAGACAAGCCAATCAGTAGTTGGAGAGAAATGGGTGTACCCCTGGAAAAAACACCTGGCACACCCACAAACAGAACTTGGCTTGTCCCATGTGTAACCAGTGAGGGCTCAAACCTACACCACTCGCAGTAAAGAGATGATCGAGTGATTAAGATCACTGAAATTCAGTGACCTAAGCCACTCGACCATTTCACATTCTACAACAGGATATCCGTTTTCATCCATTTCTACTTCCTAAATATCTTAAGATCAAAACTCTAGCTATCTTGGAACTGTACTTTGGCAGACTAGTTTGAAACTTGCCCGTTTGCAAACTCTGAAAACACCTTTTCTCATGGCCTTGCTCATTTTTTATTTGTCCAAATATATAGACAATCAGGATACACTTTTTTTTTCTTATGAACTCAAGTGTGCATGCTTATACTAACTGGTTGCTTGCTTTTAGATATTAATCCTTCTGTAGTGCTACTAACTAAAGTAGAATTTATCGTTACATTCAGATTGGAACCAACAGCCACCAGTTTTTTTTTGCCACACCAGAATTTGGCAAAATCACATCATCTTTCTAGTGATGCAAAAGACTCTAAACCACTAAATTACATAAATACAGACATAAGGGAGCAAAACATATATAATTATGACTAAAAAAATATATGCCATCATGGTGAAAAAAATGGTCAAAGTTAAAAACCCCGCGGGGTTTTTCGAAAACCCCGCGGGGTTTTTAAAACCCCGCGCGGGGTTTTTCCCCCACATTTTCAAATGGGGGAAAAACCCCGCAGGGTTTTTTCAAAAAAATAAAGATTAAAATTTGTTCAAGAAACAAGTTTGTTTGATTGTAATTATTGCAGAAAATGATTGATATGGCTTAATTCAAAACTTTGATTTCCCCCACGGGGTTTTTCTCCCATTTCAGATTGTGGGGGAAAAACCCCGCAGGGTTTTTTGAAAAATTCAAATTGACTTTTTTGAATTATTATTCATCACAATGCATAATAAAAGGTATATCAATAACTTTCAGCATTATATTGTGCCTCTAGAGGAAAAAGAAAATTCCCCCGCAGGGTTTTTCCCCCGCGGGGTTTTTCCCCCACAAAATGAAATGGGAGAAAAACCCTGCGGGGTTTTTTATCCAAAAATAGTATTTTCAGTTTTTAGCTCAAAGAAGTATTTTACACTCTGTGTTCAAAGTTGTGAGAGTTTTATATCAAAACAGAGAGATTTCAATTTCTCCCTTTGTGGGAAATCCTAAAATATACGTTACCAAAATGGCAATGTATCATTGTTAGACTGATGGCTGAGAATGTTTTGCTCCCCGCTAAAGAATTTTGCAGACACATCGTATCTTAAAAGAGCATTTCAAGCTGCGTAGAATAAGAGATGTTTGCATGTTTACGATTTGGTGTTTGCCTCTGACAGTCTGTTACATATGTTACCATATAAAATTCAGAAAATGAAAAGTTAAAAGGCTGTGCTACAGAAAGAAGGTATTAAACTAACTATTTAAATCACGCATATAGTCTGCCTGCTGGATACCTAAGCTGCAGATAAAAGTTTTAAAGCAAAATTACGGCATCCTAATGTGTTATGTGCGTTACTTACATAAAACTACCCTTTAAAAACGGTAACTGTGACCAATAGCATTTTATTTTACAGCTGATTTGTGAATTTTTAAAATGCTTTTAATCTGTTGTACTAACACACTTATTTGGCTTATAGAAAAAAAACAAAGTGTGTTTATCTATCTTAAATGCATTGCCTTACATAAGCAATTAAACAACACTACCCCAAGTTTTAAGGAGCCCAATTTGGTAGGTATTATTTACGTAAAAATTATATAAAATCTTCCATATTTTGATAGTCTTGCTCATATATTAAAGAATCATAGATTTTGCATGTTAAACAACAAGATAGGAGTACTTGATACAGGTTGTGTTACAGGTTGTAACTTATGTTACCTAACATAATAATTTAGCAAGGCCATTGACTTGGTGTAAGAGATGATATTTCAAAGGGAAATGAATATTTTTCGCATGGTTTCTTATAAATCTCTGGGCTTTGGTGCTTTAATCTTAGGAAGCAATTCATTGCTCTATTATCAAGACCTTTTTTACAGATGTTATATATAAACTTTTTCAATATTTCCATATATGTATAATACTACGATATAGATAGAGTGGCGTGGAAAATAATAGTTTCTATTTTAACATGACAATTTAGTATTTGTTAAATTGGTTAAATGTTTTAAAATATCTAAACTAATCCTTATCCAAGTCGTATACAATATCTATCATTATATCTGCTTGTGTGGCAAAATAATTGCTCGTCTCATCTCATCACAACCAGTAGAGTAATCAGACAGAATTATAACTGTAGTCTAAGTAAGGGCCCTTTGGAATTCTGTAGACATACTTGTATTCTATAATAAATATAATGTAAACAGTGGTCAAGAATAAATCAAAGGATGAGGAGATCCAATTAAAATCAAGTTTAGCTCATTTATTGCCCATAATTAGACATTTAAAAAACATCAAACAAAACCATCATTGCAGACGACCTTAATAAAATAATAATAATAATAATAATAATAATAATCTTTATTTCCTCCACATGTGAAGAGCATACAAATAAAGCACAATTACAAAAGCAAGATAGAAACATTGAACATATATACATCATACACATTATTGGTTTGGTTTTAATATTTTAAAACCTGTTTGTTTATATATCGATATTCAGATTTGAATCGTTTCATTCAAAATCAGGTCACCAACATCCATGCTGTATATGACAATAGACCACGTCAACACTGATGAAGTATTATTGTAATGGCATTCACCTATTTTTTTCTTATTATTAATCTATATAATAAAAATAAACTCGACCAAACAAAGAAATCATGATCACCATGCGTGACATTTGGACTTCGAATCTTGAAAGGTAATTTAATAGCCATTTCTTTAATCGGGACCGACAAATCACTTCGAAAAATTGAATTTTTCGGATAATCGAAATTCGAATAATAGGTATACGGTAAATGTTCTAAAAGTTCGAACACTAAAAAATAATTATTTTTCTCGCTGTTCGTAATTTTAGAAATTACGTTTCAGAAAAAGTGCTAGTGTTTGTAATTTTAGAATGTGGTCTTTATCACGAGTAAAAACGGTATATATGCATGTAAAAATGTGGTAGAAACGTGTTGAAAACACGGCGATATGATTCTGCGCTATCTACTCATTTTTCTTTTCAACCGCCGCTAAATTCTTGCAGCTGTCCAGCGCGTGCGTTAATTACCAAGTCGAGAGCCAGGCACGTGCATGTTATGTCACTCAATTTACTAACAAGTTGTAAAAGTCCACTTATTTAACCTCGGACTACCAATGAATCGCTACATTTTCGTTCTTCCTTCAGAAAACCAAAACGCTTTCGCTTGCTCTCCATCTGCGCAAATGTCGTTTATAATGTAATCTCGTCGATCAGAATTTTTTGCAAAGATATACACGAAACTTTGAAATACGTAGACGAGTTCTCAGAGTTAATAAAATGACGAAATTAAAAAAGAACACACACATCTCTCTCTCTCTCTCTCTCTCTCTACTTGTCGATCTGTCGATGCACTTTGATTTTCCCGAAAGGATGTGCATGTACCAGTCTCTCTCCCTTTCTCTCTCTATTTACATTTGCAAAAACGGTTTGGATCCAGATCAGACCCGACTGAATGTTTCGTCAATTTAAAAATTTGTGCATGCGATAGAAAGTATGCAAAGTGTCGTACAAAAGCCGATGCGCACGATAAAATGGGTTTTCAGAATATCTGAATAAGTGTAAACATTGTCCAGTCCCATGCGCCGGGATCCAGAGGGGGGACAGGGGGTCCGGACCACCCCCCCCACCCTGAAAAATCACAAAATACAGAATTTCTTAGCAATACTGGACCAGATCCCCTGTAATTCTCAAAACTAACAATCCAGCATTCAACGTTGGGCCAGCGAAATGCCATTTAAAGGTGTTTCGATGGCGAGCCGATGATGGCCCACTTTTAGTGATATTTGGATCCTCTCTCTCTTTAAAAAGAAGAACAGTACGGATCCAGATCTGATCCGAATGGAAATCAGGAAAGAATGTTTCGTCAATTTAAACATTTGGCCATGCGATTGAAAGCATGCAAAGCATCAATACTGTCGAATATCCGACTTTGTCGTGCAAAAGCCGATGCGCACGAGAAGCATCTCCAAGTATCATTTTCAGCACCGATACATATGTTTCGAGATTACAAGAGATTCGTTTGCAAGCGCAAGTCTCTCTCTCTCTCTCTCTCTCTCTCTCAAAGTTTGCAAATAGTTTGGATCCAGATCTCCGACGTCTTGCCAAATCAAATCAGGGGCAAACAGGATACCAAGAATTAATCATGTAAGCGAACGTTCGACTTTGCGTCCGATGCCTCGGAAAAATATAATCGAGACGTGACATGAGATTTCCAACAATCAGCAAAGCCTCAGATCAGCCTCCGCATATGCACAGTCTGATCAGAGCCTTTGCTACGTAGTCGCTTGAATTTTATATGAGTGTTAAGCTACTGACTGAACATCGTTTGAAATTTGTAAGCTTAAAAGGAGGCTGCACGGGCTCGTCTGAGTCTACACTCGTCAAAAGCCACATTGTGTCGCGGCTCAGTTTATGATATATTGGCTTCGAGCCGATGCGTACGATACGCTGGGTGGTACATTCATATCTCAAAGAAAAGGAAAAATTCAGACAAGTACCACAAATCAAGTTTTTCATGCATGCAGTGCGCCGTTTCATGCTCGAGTTCATTGAATTTTTTTTTATGCAAACCCATGAAAAGGAGACACAGCTATGCAATTATGTTTTGTGTGCTAAGTCCGCTTTCGTGCGCCCAAAGCCACCGCGTGCTACCCGAGTCTTAAAACAACAACAACACGTGGTCTGATAGTCGGCTTCTTTGATCTCAAACACATGTCCGTGAACCATTACCCTTTCCTTTTGTCTGCGGCTGATATACTATTAGCAGTGCTGGACCCCCCCCCCCCCCCCCCCCCCCCCCCCCCCCCCCCCGAGAGGCTGTGACAAACTAATTTTAGCGGACAGTTTGCCCGACAAAATGTTTAATGTTTTGTTCTAGAAACAAAGGTGCTGATAAGACTACGTGTGCGGTATGCAGGCTGATCTTCTCATGTAACAAAGTCGGGGTACATACATCTACAGATGTGTGGTAAATAAAGCGATTTCTGAGATGTCAGGCGCTGGCGATTTTCCGCGGATGCGCAGGCTCGTCTGAGCCTTCGCTGCTCGCATAGCTGACTTCATGAAATTAAATATGTAAATAATAAATTCATCAAGATGCAGAATCGTGCTACAATCAATTTATTTCTTGGTACATGTATGTGCGTCTGTGCCTACATTATACCGGTAATGCACACGTAGGACCCTCCATGTGCAGTTTCATGAGGACAAACAGACACGCCGCGATCGGCTCAACAGTTTATTAAAATGTTCCATTTTGAGGAATTGTTTTTTTTTATTGATAGGAAAAGCCATTATTACATGTACTTAGAAAACCGCTGACAAGTATTTTAAGTATTTTAAAGTCAACGTACGTAGATGTCTAGAATTTTTATTTGGCTAGAGTCTTCATCCACTTTAAACTTTGTTAGTGAACGAGACCCTGACGAGATTGTGCAAACACACATATTTAAGCCTTAAGTTAACTCTCTCTTCGGGGCTGGTATTTTAGAGAAAAAAAAACGAGTACGTGTCATAGCACACTATATATGCGTTTGTCAACGTGCATAATTCACGTGCAATTAGCTGAATCGCGGCCTTTGGTCAGTAATAAATAATGATCTCAGCCAGTTGGGTGGATACATATACTCAATAGGGTTAGTCAAAGCAGTTTCGGAATCGTTGCAGGAACTTGTCCGTGCATCAAGTTCGTCAATGCTGGTGACCTTGAATAATGTATAATGTATAACGTCGCGCGCTGGCATGCGAAATAGAACGCCACATGCCAGATTACAAATCTAAGTAGAATGGAACATTCCAAATGCCGTTACCGCTCACGTGCTGTACGGTAGAAGTATACCGAACACAGATGGGACAAACAGGTAAATGGACATCAATTTTCCGCGGAAAATAAGGTGTGTTCGTAATTTTAGAAATTCACTTTCCCGAAAAAGGTCAGTGTTCGATTTTTTAGGATGTTTTAAAAATTATTTTCGGCGATAATTTTAGGTGTTCGTAATTTTAGAGTGTTCGAAATTTTAGAACATTTACCGTACTGAACAAAACTTCTAAACCGCCACCCAATATTTTCTCATATATCTTAAAATATATGATACATACATGGCTAAAATTTACACTCTATATGGAAAAATCAATTAATCTGAACCTGTCAAAATTTCATTTTCATAAATTGAAATCAACATGCTCAATTGAAAGACTGTATAAAGGCACCATCGCATTTCATTTTCACACAAATGCTAAAAATTGAACTCATCGCTTAAAATCAAGTATTCCAGGGACCTTAAGTGAAAAACACCAACTTTATGGTGTTATAAATGGAGATTATTGAACATTTTTGGGTTTAGCTTTTATGAAGTAGGAATTTTCAGGTAAGCCATAATGTTCCTATGGAAGCCCATATGACATAAAACAACACAAGAATGATTTATGGAGATTACATGTTTTTGTCCACAATATTATTGGAACTTTCTGGTGCTATAAATGGACATTATTGAACACTATCGTGTTTATTTAGTAATAAAGTCGCAATTTTCGTGCAATTCAGTGCTCCTATGGAGGCCCATATGGCCTATAAGAACACAGAAATGTGTTAATGGTGATGAAATGTTTTTGTCTACAATATTATTGAAACATCCGTCACCCATTAAGCGTGTGCTGCAAATTAATCTCGACACTTCCGACTGTCCAATGCAGCATTTTTGAATCACCGCACCAAAGTATGGTGGACTATACAGGACATTTTATGACATACGTAATACTCAGTTTTTGTCGATTTTTCTCGTCATACGAGTGCAGTAATGAAAATTGACCGACAGGTTGTGGTTTAAACTTTTGGCTCTATCAAAACATGCCAAACCTTATGATAAATTATGAATCTGTCTCAACGAGGCCCTTATTTCGATTGAACCCACAGCCCGACCCCTCTACTTTATACTCATACAACCCAAACTTTGTTATTTTTGTGATAAAATAATGTTGTCCGATAGTTGTCGATATAAATACGAGTATACACAAGGCGAAAAAACATTTAGCATCGTGTGCCACGTGCAAAACAGGCATTAGTACTCTATCGTTACGCATAAATGAACATCCTTATTGAATCAAACTTTGTTATGTTCAATCGACGGATACATGTGCCCAAATAAACTGTGTTAAATATCATTTTAAACAGTTTTATAATAAATGAGCTATACTGAAAAAATGTGTTGTGTTAACTGGCGGTTTAGAAGTTTCGTTCAGTATAGTTTTATTGCAATAGATAATAGAGAAAAAAGTCGGGACTGTCCGTAGTCTTCGAATAACCCAGTAGTTTCGGATAATCGAAAATTTGGCTGGTAGGTTAAAAAAATAAATGTTCTTTACCACTTCCCACTTGTGAGAAAGTCGACCTTTCAACAAATTAGGTTGAATTCAGCCCAGCATGTTTGGATTAGCATAAATGAAAAAAGTCAATAAGCAATGCTTATTAGATACCCCCCGCACAGTAAGATTCAGTGGAAAAAACTTGGCAAGTTATAGTTCAAACCAGCAGACCTAAGTTTTGAAAAGAAGATTTCAGCAGAATCTGTGCAAACAAAAATTATAAACTCCTTCATGCATATGTTCAATGTGTCTACATTGTATCCGCAAAGTATCAAATTGCTCCATCAAAAGCTGTGGTAGGAGTTGAGCGGCCCATAAAGGCACTATCCATGCATATACAAAAGTCATATAAGGTAATAATTGTCTAAGTTCTAATAGCTGTCATTTTGTCGATTTTTTTTCAACCAGACTCCTTCATGCATATGTTCAATCTGTCTATATTGTATAGGAAAAGTATCAAATTGCTACATTAAAAGCTGTGGTAGGATTTGATCGGCCCATGAAGGCACCATCTATGCATATACAGAAGCCTTATTAGGGAAAAATTGTCTAAGTTCTCACAGCTGTCATATAGTCAAAAATTATTTTTTCTGAGCCAAACTCCTTCATGCATATGTTCAATGTGTCTACATTGTATAGGCAAAGTATCAAATTGTTCCATCAAAAGCTGTACTAGGAGTTAATCGGCCCATGAAGGCACCGTCTATGCATATACAAAAGCCCTTTTAGGGAAAAATTGTCTAAGTTTTCACAGCTGTCATTTTGTCAAAAAATATTTTTCTGAAGTAAACTCCTTCATGCATATGTTCAATGTGTCTACATTGTATAGGCAAAGTATCAAAGTGTTCCATCAAAAGCTGTGGTAGGAGTTGATCGGCCTGTGTATGGCCTATAATAGCATAAGCATAAAACCCTATATTAAAAGCCATTTAAAACTACAAAGGGAAATAACTCTAATAGAATTGGCCCCTAGCCCTTACTTTTTTGTCTAAAGTATTTGTCTCGCATATATGAACATGTTTGCAAGGTTTGATGAAAATCCAGCAATGACTTTTCAAGATATTAAAATAACAAAACGTTACGGACGGACAGACGGACGGACAGAAGGACACACACACGCATGCGCGCACACACGGACAACGTAAAAACAGTATACCCACCACAAACAAAGTTTGCGGGGGGTATAAAGAAGAATGGGCAGACACTTTTGACCCCATTATAAGGTGCCTCTGAGTGGAGTACCCAAAAATAGGCTCTTGTATACACAATTTGTTTAAGTTGTGCACAAATTTGGTTGAGTTCTACCCAGCAATTCAGAAAGAGACTGCAATTTAGCCAGAAAATGCACACTCTCTGAGGCCCATGCAAAGGGGATCCAAAAAGCAAAAAACAGTAATGCTCCTGCTCACCCACTTGTGTAAGTAAGTCACCAAACAAATTCGGTTGGATTCATAATGACCGTTTGCGCAGTCGGTAACGTGTCTGGGAACAGATGTGAGTCTGAATCCAGGGGTCGCGAGATTGAATCCCAACCCGGTCCCGTACTTTCGTGGAGATTGATCATGAAATAATTTCTACGGTCATTCTCCTCCCTTCCGCTGAATCATTCAAGAAGGGTTGTTGTCAGTTACAAGTGAAAGTATGTGCACGAAGTACTGGTTAACTGCTTGTTAAAGCTTGCCCAGGAAAAAGTGTGGTTAGGTGAACTTACCGTCCCGCCATGACCATAGCTGTTGACTTGGGACGTAAAGCAACAAAACAAACAAACCGTTTGCAAGGTGAAAGTATTGCAGGCAAATGGGCAGACCGAAGGACACTTTTGACCTACATCCCACATCATTGGGGTAATGGAATTTTGCTGTTGCATACACCAGTTGCATACACCAGTTGCTCAACAAATTTGGTTGGATAATCTGTCCAGTTGTTTAGAAGATAGCATAACAAACAAAAACCTGATAAACAGACGAAGGCAATCGCAATATCTCCAACACCTTTTAAAAAGAGAATGGATAAAAAAATGAAATAAAAATAAGCCCCAATGATCAGCCTGATTATCCTGTAAATTCAGTAATTAACCTGCTTACAAGTACCACACTAACTAAGTGTTGTACTGCCATAAATGCTGCTGTAAATAATAATGATAATGGTAAAATTGTATAACCATAATGAACACAATTCAGAATTAAGCGTCTTTCATCAGCATTCAAAGAAAGAAACAACTACAAATGGCTTTGTTTCTGAGAAACTAAATTATATGATGAAAAGTCTCATGCAAGTATTATTTATAAGCATAGAAATATGTTCTATTTACTCACATTGTCTGTTGTAGGATTTATTTTGTGCAGTTTATGCAGTATATATCCAAAATTAACACAGGATTTATCAAATAGTTAGAGCCTTGCAAACCATGAGGTTTATTTGAATCTTTTTCTGGTTTCCTGCAAGATTAAAGAATTTCATCTTGAGTCATTGAAATGAGAGAACCAGGTTAACACAGTTATATCATATTTCAAGGTCAGACTGAAATCTAGGTTGGGATTATTTGGTATTAAATGGAACCAAGTTATTTACTAGCAGTACCAAAAGATTCCATTTAATCCCAAATTATATGGATGTGTTGAATTGATGAAGTCCCAGAAAATCTTAATAATCCCATTTAAAGTACCTACTGGGACTTTCTGGGATTAAATGGAATATTTATCCCAGAAAGTAACATAAAATCCCACTTATATTTTAAGCAGAATTATTTGAGACTTTCTGGGATTTTCCAGTTCCAGATAGTGACAGAAAATACCAATTGTTCCAACTTTTGGGATTTAATGGAATTCCATTAAATACCATGTAAAGTGAAGTACCACAAAATCCCAGGAAGTTCTATTCAAGCAGAATTGGAACTGGACTGAAACTTTCTAGAACATTCTAGAACATACCAATTATTTGGGATTATAACATTCTTCTCGGCCCTGATCTGGGTCCTTACTGTTTGCAAAGGTTATCAACAGATGACAAAAGTCTTTGTTAACAGAACAGAACAAATCTTTATTGACATAAAACTCAGACCACTCATAGATAGCGTAAAGGCATAAGATACAAAAAACAAAGCATATACATGATATACATAAAATTCATGAGTACAAAGAGCATGAAAAAGGTGAAAATTAAAATGCGTGCAAAATCAACCCTGAAAGAGCCTTCTATAACTTACAGTAGGCAACATAATCGACTGTTGTTGAAATATTAAGCCAAGACATAGTAAGAAGTATATTATCGTAATGATTGACTCTTTTAGGGTTAGGCTGCACATGAAAATTTATTCATTATAATTTCTACAAATTAAACTTGATAACTTTACAAGCTTCCTGGTATTTGCTGAAGAAAATAGTTCTTTGAATTTTATAATGTTAGGACTTTTGTAAAAATATGATTTTAAATATTTCTTTCTGTCAGATATAAAGTGATCACAAACAAAAAGATAGTGAAATTCGTCACCGATATCATGTTTGCTACATAATGAGCATTTTCTGTCTTCTAAAGGTGTGTTTTCCCAGCGACCAGTTTCAACCGGAAGCCGATGATTACTTAACCTAAACTTTAACTATGAAGAACAGTGTTTCCTATTTAATTTGATTAGGTAATTTTCAAAATTTAAATCTTGCTTGAAAAGAGTATAATTCTTTCCTTTAGAGGATGAAGTTACTTTGTTATGCCACTCCTGAACACAAAGGTCTGATAGAGTTTTAGAGATCTGATTTTTGATTGATTTTGGGTTTTCAATGACTTCCTTGTTTAAAAGATCGGGAAGCCCAACAGATATTAGAATATGTTTAATAAAATGGATCCATTTATGTTGATGGATGCCACCATCATATTCTCCTAGTAGAAGTAAGTATAACCATTTTGATAGTTTTGTTTGTTTACCATTCACAATATTCATCCAAAAGCTAATAATACGGGTTTTTATTCTAATGTCTACTGCCTTGCAACCTAGTTAACAAGGATAGTTAAAATGATATAATTCAAAATAACATAAGTTATCAAGCAGGATACAAAATGACAATCTAGCATGAAGCACATTTCTTTATTCGGTTAATATTTTCGAGTTATAAATTATAACAATACAATAGAACCAGAAAGATCTTTATCTATAAACTTTTTTGTCGTCTGCTGACTTTTTTTTTAAATTACTTTTTTCAATAAATTCTTTCAGGAACGCACTATTAGAGTGTCAATCCTTTCGGATCAAGATCAGGATCGACATTCTTCTCGTTCCAGATCTGGGTCCTTACTGTTTGCAAAGGTTATCAGTAGATGACAAAGGTCTTTTCTAACAAGGATAGTTAAAGTGATATAAACTATCAAGCAGGATACAAAATGACAATCTTGCATGAAGCACATTTCTTTATTCGAGTAATGAATTATAACTTAAGTTGTTATGTGAATTGCATGATGTTCACTATTAATGCACTCTATGTCTAAACTTAGTAAACATTATGTGCACTAGGGTGTAAGGTTTTTGTTTTTACACACCTGAAGGTGCCGTCTATGTCTGCTCCCAAAATGATACTCCAACAATATATACTCCCAAGCAAAAATCCGTTTAAAATGCTAAACTATTCATTTTAAGTACATATTTGTAGTTTGTATATATATTTTTAGTGACTATTTTGTTCATTTCTCTTCTATCGATTTATTATTTTACCTATGACAATTCTTGCACCTTATAGTGTGGATCCTGATCAGCTGGCCTCTCAGAAGCTAGCTGATCTGGATCTACACTCATAGGAAATAGTCATAATTAGGCAGTATCCTAAATTTCTTCTGTGTTTTTGTCGAATTTTATGTGCATAAAATTCGGAGAAAATTAACAAAAATAAAAATTAAAGAAATATGATGACCTGTAAATAATGTAAAATGGCCCATACCATGCTGTACCTGGGTATAACTTGTTTTGAAAACAGTATAGATCTGAATCAGCTGGCCTGAAACCAGCTGATCAGGATTCATATTGTTTTCTACTTTGGTTATAAATGCATACTACTAAGTGGAACCCATCTTCACCAACGAAGGTTTCGTCGTATCTACCTTTCGACAAACCCTTCGCCTCACGACCCTCAAAATTTATTATTAGCGCAGACTAATCGACCAATGAAAACGCCAGGAAGGATTTTTTCGATAATCCCTTCCTGCCAATCAGATTGAATGTAGCAGTTTATCGGCATCTAATGTGCACCGCCTGCTAAGTCTCCATAAGTCCAGATAAGCAAAGATTTTGGTCGTATTTTTTTATTTTTCTTCTATAATTAAGTTCAAAATTATGTTATGGGTGCTCAAAATAACCATCTTATTGTGACAGTTCTTTTGAGCACATTAAATGTACATTTTAGATGTAAATTAAGAAAACTGAATGTAAATTGATCACACCGTCTTATCTGGAGGCCTGGTGTTTATCGATCTTTTGCACCGCTTTATGATTGATCATATTAATTGTTACTATTTTCGGCTTATAACCTATTCAGTCGGAGAAAATCAAAGCTGTGAGGCCAAGGGTTAGATTAGACAATCACAACCCTTGGTAGGACAAGATGAGTGGAACCCTGCAAGTTGGTTAGATATACACTGCTGAAGTTTCTCTTTGCCTACAATTGTTGTCTGCTGATAACCTTTGCAAACAGTTTTAGAACCAGATCAGCACCGACGAAATGTCAGACCTGATCTGAATCCAAACTGTTTGACTCTCTGATAGTGATAATGAAGGAACTATATAGTAAATTAATTTAGAAAAGACAGCAGATGACAAAATACCTAAATAATTTCCAACAAGCAGAGTAAAATAGAAATGGATGCTTGTCGAGACAAATAGGGTTACTATGTTATAATAAATGCACTTGCACAAATATCAAATTAACCTTTGTCCTGCTGAACCTAGATATATCCCGTTTTTGGAAACAACTGATCATCAAACTTTTGTCATCTGCTGATAACATTCATGAACAGTTTGGAGTCAGATCAGGACCAACAGTATGTTTGGTCCTGATCTGGATCCATACAATTTGACACTTTGATTTTTTTCCTGAAATTTCATGAAAATATTTATTTTGAAAGGAGTCAGCAGACGACAACAAAATCACTAAGTATGTCGCATGTAAAGATTTATATAAAAAATGCAATGCAGTCTGATCAGGGACTATTTTTTTGTTCTTTGAACAAAATAATTTATTCACTAAAAGGTAATTCCAGAAGACTATCTTAAAGGACCTTAATGATTTAACTCTTTCCTTATTAGCTGCTTCTCATCTGTATCTACACTGTTTGTTATAGCTGGTATGTGATTGACGGTGTAAAACTGAAGATTCTGTGTTTATTGGGTAATAGCCTCACCATGTGGTCAGAAGCCTGCTATTTGTTGCCAGGGTAACAAGAACACTTCAATTTAGATGACCAAATCCAGTCATGCCCACATTCATGTTTTGAGGTCTGCTGACCATTAAAACCAAAAAGATCTTTTTTAACTAGTTGAATACTTTTTATGTCTTTTGCAAAAATTCTTTCAGGAACTCAATTAGATGTCAAACATTTTGGATGCAGACCAGGAATGACTTTCAATTGGTTCTGATCTTGGTCCCAACTGTTTGCAAGGTTATCAGCAGACGACATTGTCTGTCTGATAAAATGTTATACACAGTAACAAGGGTCTTTCTACACATTTCTGTACAGTGACACTGTTCTACATTATATAATGCAAGTTGTACCTTAAATTCAAATACAATACAATAGAACCAGAAAGATCTTTTTTCTATAAACTTTTTGTCGTCTGCTGACTTTTTTTTTTAAATAACTTTTTTCAATAAATTCTTTCAGGAACACACTATTAGAGTGTCAGTCGGTTTGGATCAAGATAAGGATCAACATTCTTCTCGGCCCTGATCTGGATCCTTACTGTTTGCAAAGGTTATCAGCAGATGACAAAAGTCTTTGTTAACAGAACAGAACATATCTTTATTGACATAAAACTCAGACCACTCATAGATAGCGTAAAGGCATAAGATACAAAAACAAAGCATATACATGATGTACATAAAATACATGAGTACAAAGAGCATGAAAAAGGTGAAAATTAAAATGCGAGCAAAATCAACCCTGAAAGAGCCTTCTATAACTTACAGTAGGCAACATAATCGACTGTTGTTGCTTCATTAAGAAACAAAATAAGGCTTCACATTATTGATTATAGACAATTCGCATGATTTGACTTATCAAGTGAGTTGTCTATAATCAGGTTATTCCCATGAAATTTAAGCCAAGACATAGTAAGAAGTATATTATCGTAATGATTGACTCTTTTAGGGTTAGGCTGCACATGAAAATTTATTCATTATAATTTCTACAAAACTTGATAACTTTACAAGCTTCCTGGTATTTGCTGAAGAAAATAGTTCTTTGAATTTTATAATGTTAGGACTTTTGTAAAAATATGATCTTAAATATTTCTTTCTGTCAGATTATAAAGTGATCAACAACAAAAAGATAGTGAAATCCGTCACCGATATCATGTTTGCTACATAATGTGCATTTTCTGTCTTCTAAAGGTGTGTTTTCCCAGCGACCAGTTTCAACTGGAAGCCGATGATTACTTAACCTAAACTTTAACAATGAAGTACATTGTTTCCTATTTAATTTGATTAGGTAATTTTCAAAATTTAAATCTTGCTTGAAAAGAGTATAATTCTTTCCTTTAGAGGATGAAGTTACTTTGTTATGCCACTCCTGAACACAAAGGTCTGATAGAGTTTTAGAGATTTGATTTTTGATTGATTTTGGGTTTTCAATGACTTCCTTGTTTAAAAGATCGGGAAGCCCAACAGATATTAGAATATGTTTAATAAAATGGATCCATTTATGTTGATGGATGCCACCATCATATTCTCCTAGTAGAAGTAAGTATAACCATTTTGATAGTTTTGTTTGTTTACCATTCACAATATTCATCCAAAAGCTAATAATACGGGTTTTTATTCTAATGTCTACTGCCTTGCAACCTAGTTAACAAGGATAGTTAAAATGATATAATTCAAAATAACATAAGTTATCAAGCAGGATACAAAATGACAATCTAGCATGAAGCACATTTCTTTATTCGCTTAATATTTTCGAGTTATAAATTATAACAATACAATAGAACCAGAAAGATCTTTATCTATAAACTTTTTTGTCGTCTGCTGACTTTTTTTTTTAAATTACTTTTTTCAATGAATTCTTTCAGGAACGCACTATTAGAGTGTCAAGATCAGGATCGACATTCTTCTCGTTCCAGATCTGGGTACTTACTGTTTGCAAAGGTTATCAGCAGATGACAAAAGTCTTTGCTAACAAGGATAGTTAAAGTGATATAAGTTATCAAGCAGGATACAAAATGACAATCTTGCATGAAGCACATTTCTTTATTCGCTTAATATTCGAGTAATGAATTATTACTTAAGTTGTTATGTGAATTGCATGATGTCCACTATTAATGCACTCTATGTCTAAACTTAGTAAACATAATGTGCAATAGGGTGTAAGGTTTTTGTTTTTACACACGCCGTCTATGTCTGCTCCCAAAATGATACTCCCACAATATCTACTCCCAAGCAAAAATCCTTTTAAAATGCTAAACTATTCATTTTAAGTACATGTTTGTAGTTTGTATATATATTTTTAGTGAATATTTTGTTCATTTCTCTTCTATCGATTTATTATTTTACCTATGACAATTCTTGTACCTTACAGTGTGGATCCTGATCAGCTGGCCTCTCAGAAGCTAGCTGATCTGGATCTACACTCATAGGAAATAGTCATAATTAGGCAGTATCCTAAATTTCTTCTGTGTTTTTGTCGAATTTTATGTGCATAAAATTCGGAGAAAATTAACAAAAATAAAAATTAAAGAAATATGATGACCTGTAAATAATGTAAAATGGCCCATACCATGCTGTACCTGGGTATAACTTGTTTTGAAAACAGTATAGATCTGAATCAGCTGGCCTGAAACCAGCTGATCAGGATACATATTGTTTTCTACTTTGGTTATAAATGCATACTACTAAGTGGAACCCTGCAAGTTGGTTAGATATACACTGCTGAAGTTTCTCTTTGCCTAAAATTGTTGTCTGCTGATAACCTTTGCAAACAGTTTTAGAACCAGATCAGCACCGACAAAATGTCAGACCTGATCTGAATCCAAACTGTATGACTCTCTGATAGTGATAATGAAGGAACTATATAGTAAATTAATTTAGAAAAGACAGATGACAAAATACCTAAATAATTTCCAACAAGCAGAGTAAAATAGAAATGGATGCTTGTCGAGACAAATAGGGTTACTATGTTATAATAAATGCACTTGCATAAATATCAAATTAACCTTTGTCCTGCTGAACCTAGATATATCCCGTTTTTGGAAACAACTGATCATCTAACTTTTGTCATCTGCTGATAACATTCATGAGCAGTTTGGAGTCAGATCAGGACCAACAGTATGTTAGGTCCTGATCTGGATCCATACAATTTGACACCTTGATTTTTTTCCTGAAATTTCTTGAAAATATTTATTTTGAAAGGAGTCAGCAGACGACAACAAAATCACTAAGTATGTCGCATGTAAAGATTTATATAAAAAAATTCAATGCAGTCTGATCAGGGACTATTTTTTTTGTGCTTTGAACAAAATAATTTATTCACTAAAAGGTAATTCCAGAAGACTATCTTAAAGGACCTTAATGATTTAACTCTTTCCTTATTAGCTGCTTCTCATCTGTATCTACACTGTTTGCTAAAGCTGGTATGTGATTGACAGTGTAAAACTGAAATTTCTGTGTTTATTGGGATAAGTGACCAGGTAATAGCCTCACCATGTGGTCAGAAGCCTGCTATTTGTTGCCAGGGTAACAAGAACACTTCAATTTAGATGAACAAATCCAAACATGCCCACATTCATGTTTTGAGGTCTGCTGACCATTAAAACCAAAAAGATCTTTTTAACTAGTTGAATACTTTTTATGTCTTTTGCAAAAATTCTTTCAGGATTTCAATTAGATGTCAAACATTTTGGATGCAGACCAGGAATGACTTTCAATTGGTTCTGATCTCGGTCCTAACTGTTTGCAAGGTTATCAGCGGACGACATTCTCTGTCTGATAAAATGTAATACACAGTGACAAGGGTCTTTCTACACATTTCTGTAAAGTGACATAGGTCACTGTTCTACAATATAAAATGCAAGTTGTACCTTAAATTCAAATACAATACAATAGAACCAGAAAGATCTTTTTCTATAAACTTTTTGTCATCAGCTGGCTTTATTTTTAAAAATACTTTTTTCCATAAATTTTTTCAGGAACACACTATAAGAGTGTCAGTCGGTTTGAATCATGATCATGATCGACATTCTGGTGGCCCTGATCTGGGTCCATACCGTTTTGACAGTCTTTATCCAGATCTAAACTGTTTTCAAATTGTCCCTAGCAGGTAAAAATGTTAATACGATGCATACTGGGGATCTGAGATTGCTGAAACGGGCATGGACATCCGCCTGGTCTTGCAAGTTGCCATAGTAGACATCATGGGAATAGACATTTTGGCACAGTAGACATTTCAGGAACAAACATTTTGGGGGACATGATAGCACTAACCCATTTAATACATACTTCCACAAAGAATGGCTTGTAAATTTTCAATAATTCCTCCCCAGTCACAAATTGAATTTCCAATTGAATGCATCCATCTCCAGTTGGGATTATAATGACACTCAAATATTAAAAGTATGTAATGTTAGGAAACAGTGCAGAACCTGATCAGAGGTCACATTATGTCATATCTGATCTGGTTATGTACTGTTTGCCAATGTCCCATAAAATGATGGATAAACCCTTGTCCTGCTGAAACCGGATATGTAATCTTTAGAAAAGAGAGTAAATCCAGAATCAGCTGGCTAAATCTAGTGAACACATCTGTGGACATGAGATCTAGATCTGACTGCTTTCCAGACAGCATAAGATTCCACTGGGAAAACAGAAGTGAATGTGCCATATTCATATTTATGCAGCAGAACAAGGGTTAAGGCACTGATCAGCAGAGGACAACAAAAGCTTGTAAAACTATCCGGCATGCAAACATTCATGACCTGACCTCATGGTGTGCTGTCAATTGAAAATGCACATGCTAAGTTTAGTGTTCAGAAGGGCCTCATGTCTTGACACACAAATGACAGACACACCATTCACATCTTGCAGACATATTTGAAGGCAATATTAAATGTATAGCTCAGTTTGAGCACTTAATAGCCAGGTGACTTAATATGTCCAATTCCAAATCCACTATTTGGCCTCCAGATGAAAGTGCTTATAAGAAAATAATTTTCAAATTGTTATTTCAAAACCAAAACCAGGAGTGCAGTGGCTCAGTGGTAGAGTGCTTGACTCGAGACAGATGGCCCCCGGGTTAGAGCATCACCGGCATCACTGCGTTGTGTCCTTGAGCAGGACACATTAATCCTAGCTTAGTCCTGGTTCAACCCCGGAAGACCCATCCCTTTATAGCTGAAAGATTGTTCATGGGATGTAAAGAATCACATAAAATAAAGCAACCAGAACAGATATTCTGGATGTTCAGATAAAAACTCTCATTTGGTGATATAGAGGCTCTTGAAGGGCTATTGAGAGGTTAACCTATACCTGTGTACTATATGACTAAATTCCCAGTATGGCACCTGTCCTTGATTTGGCTGCAGGCAGTCTCTTATCAGTTAAGTCCATTATAGAAAATTGCTAATACACTTTAGGTATCCAGTTGAATGTGCTTAAAAATCATATCAAAAACAATTTTCTTGATGCTCAAAAGAGCCGTCTCAATGAGACGGTTCTTTTGAGCACCCAAAACAAATGTTCAAATGATTGAAAAATTGCATAATGTTCTCACAATTTTGTCAATAAAAGTTCCCTTATCTGGACTTATGTTAGACCAAACTCCATGTACATATAAACTCATCTATTTCAATATTTAAAAGTTATACAGCTTAAAATTATGCATTTTATTAAAACAGATGACATTTGATTATTTCTTCAGTCTTTTCTATTTAACCCTTAAAGCACCAATCACTACAGCAGCAGATGACAAATATGGCGACAACTTTCCTAATGTTTGAAAAAAATAAGGTATGATATTTCATGAGAATTGCCTGCCAGCAGACGATTCTCATGAAACGTCGTGCCTTATTTGTTTTTTTATTCTTTGAAAAAGCAGCAAAATTTGCAACTGTCGTCTGCTGCAAATTGTATGTGGCACTTTATGAGTTAACTTTTTTGCCTATTATTGTTGTCTGCTGACTACCTCTGCAAAATCTAGAGGCGGCCACTGGCCCCCTTTTAGTGGCCCCCTTTTGTATCAAATGGCCCCTTGCTAAAGGTAGAGTTGGCCATCATCAACATCATGCAAATGGGCAAATATTAGACAGTGTTTTTCCATCTGAAATCACATGAAAATGACCACTGAAAATTTAATGGATTTAACACTGAAGTCGGTCCTAATCTGGATCCAAAGTGTTTGATTATGGATGATTTGTTTCTTCAACCAGTCAATAATTTTTCAGTCATGTCGGGATGGGTCTTCTGTGTTGAACCAGTACCAAACAGTCTCAGGTTAAAGTGTCTTGTACCACTCCTGATTTCCTGCTGACATTGAAGCTGCCCATCACTGGCCATCATTCGACAAGCCAATCAGTTTGTCCAGCAGAACTTGTTCCTTATTTATCACATCCAGAAATCATGGGTTAGGGATTCAATATTGGAATAGAGTCCTAATGGCCAAGAAAGATGTTATATGTTCAACTCTTGCTGAGACCATACTGAGTAGTTAAAATTTGGCTCAGTGAGTAACAAATCTGTACTCTTATCAAACATTAAAATGAAAGAGGTATAATTCCCAGATATTGCTGTAAGTTGGTGACTGTGGTCAATGGACTCCTTAGAACTGGACATTCTCTGAGACCAAACTATCTTATCTGTGAGATGCTGTTCACCCTGAAAAAATTATTGCACAAACCAATATGACATATTGTTATATAACTGGAGAGAATCCCATCTCCTGATTCGGTGCCATGATTAACCGAAATCAACAGAAATCACCGAAATCACCAGAAAATCACTGAAATCACGAGATAAAAGTAAGAAATCACCTTTTTATTGTTTACTTAATGCAATAATATGATAAGAATTAGTATAATATGCTTATTTCTAGTCTGTTTTTAAAAATATGTTGATAAAAAAAATCACTTTCAAATTGCTATAATGTGTTGCTATATTTTTTATTGAAATATTTATTTGCTGGCACATTAAAATATAAGCCTTTTGTAAACTTATCAATTATTCTACTATCATTTATATCATATAAAGGCATAAAATTAACATTAAAATGGATATTTCCTTTTTTCTGGTGATTTCGGCATACCTTGAATTGGAAATTGAAATGTACTTTTTTTTTCATATTTTAATCAAAGTAGAAACAAGCTTATTATTCAAATTGTTATCCAGCTGATCAGGATGCATATTGTTTTCTACTCTGCTTGTTAATGCATACTATTAAGTGGAACCCTGCAAGTTGGTTAGATATACACTGCTAAAGTTACTCTTTGCCTGAAATTGTTGTCTGCTGATAACCTTTGCAAACAGTTTTAGAGCCAGATCAGGACCGACAAAATGTCAGACCTGATCTGGGTCCAAACTGTATGACTCTCTCATGGTGATCATTAAGGAACTATATAGTAAATTCATTTAGAAAAGACAGCAGATGACAAAATACCTAAACATTTGCCTGGTCCTGAAGTCAGCTAATCAGGATGTATATTGTTTTCTACTCTGCTTGTAAATGCATACAAATAAGTGGTATAATGCCTTCAATGTTTGCTCCGGTACCGTTAGTTTAACAGATAACAGGGCCCAGGGCGACGGCGGTAAACATTGCGCTTACTGTACCCTGCAAGTTGGTTAGATATACACTGCTAAAGTTACTCTTTGCCTGCAATTGTTGTCTGCTGATAACCTTTGCAAACAGTTTAAGCCAGATCAGGACCGACAAAATGTCAGACCTGATCTGGATCCAAACTGTTTGACTCTCTGATGGTGATCTATATGGTAATCTATATAGTAAATTAATTTAGAAAAGACAGCAGATGACAAAATACCTAAACATTTTCCTGGTCCTGAAGCCAGCTGATCAGGATGTATATTGTTTTCTACTTTGCTTGCAAAGGCATACAAATAAGTGGTACCCTGCAAGTTGGTTAAATAAACACTGCTGAAGTTACTCTGCCTGCAATTGTTGTCTGCTGATAACCTTTGCAAACAGATTTGGAACCAAATCAGGAAAAACAAAATATTGGGCCAGATCTAAATCCAAACTGTTTGACTCTCTGAGAACTATATAGTAAATCAATTTTAAAAAAGACAGCAGATGACAAAAATATCAAAAAATTTGAGGTGATGCTACATACCAAATATCAAGGCTCTAAGCCTTGTAGTTTCAGACAAGAAGATTTTTTCAAGTTTTCCTTATTAAAGCCTATGTAAAATAGTAAATCATGTGACCACTGAGGCGGGAACATTTTTGGCCTCAGGAGTATAACTTGAACAAATGTGGTAGAGGTCTACTAGGTTATACTTCATATCAAATATCAAGGCTCTATGATTTGTGGTTTCATACAAGAAGATTTTTCCATGTTTTCCATAAGCCTGTGTAAAACATGTGGCCCCTTGGGACAGGACCATTTTTGGCCCCTGGGTCATAATTTGAACAAACTTGGTGGACCTGGATCATAATTTGAACAAACTTGGTAGAGGTCCACTAGTCTTGGTGATGCTACATACCAAATATCAAAGCTCTATGCCTTGTGGTTTTAGACAAGAAGATTTTTTTATGTTTTCCCTATATAAGCCTATGTATCACATGTAACCCCAGAGACAGGCCCATTTATGACCCATGGGCATAATGGGCATAATTTGAACAAGCTTGGTAGAGGTCACTTAGATGATGCACATACCAAATATCAAATTTATATGGCTTGTGGTTTCAGACAAGAACATTTTTAAATTTGTCATCTTGAAAATCTATTTTTAGCCTGTGTTGACCAAAATCATTTGAACAATTATCAAAGAGGGCTAAATAAAGATCATTCCTGCCAAGTTTGGTAAAAATCCAGCTAGTAGTTTAGGAAATGTCCTTTGATGCAAATGTTGACCACAGACGACGACGGACTTCCAACGATCACAATAGCCCATCAAGTGCTTTGAAGCATGATTTCTGTGTAGTTTAGTGAAATACCACAAAGTGGTACAGAAGGAGACATTATTTAAAGGAAATTGTTGACGGAGGACCGACATCCTATGATCACAATAGCTCACCTTGAGCCTATACAATTGACTAGTAGTACTTAGTACATAACAATTGGTGACTTGCAGCGCTCTGGAAGAATGTGGGTGGGGGACTTGTGTTAAACACATCTGTTTTACTTATTTAGATAATTGTACAGCTACCTAGATTCTGGGTCAGTCTCTCAATGTTTTGCAGTAATCTCATCAGCGCAAATATATTTACTGTTCATACTAAGGTCAAAATCTTACCTCATTTATCACCATTCAGCATGTTCAGCTGAGGGACCAAACTGCCTGCGGTGTCCCTCTTGTCAGTGAAGTATGTGTTCATCATAGAAGCCTCTACAGCCTCCTGGCTACTGATAGCCATACTAATCATGCAATTCTGGAATAAATTGGACTGCTGGATGGCAGCTGTTGCATGTTGATGCTCTGAAGAACATTTAAATATAAACCAAGTCCTGCTGAGTCTGGATTTATCCTTTTTTTCAAATACATGTACTGTCAATTAAGATCAGCTGGTGTCTGTGGAGCTATCCGAGCAAAATCCTTACTGTTTTTCTGTCTGACTGAAAATATACAAGGCCCTATATTAGGTCAGGGAAAACAATGTTCAATCTAATGCCTTTGACCTCTTGCTGAGAGTGGGCCATCTATTACATTGTATGTGGATGGGGAAATATTGAGTTATATTATCACGTGAAATCAAATGAATATCACCCAGATTTCCAAGATTGAACAATGGAAAAGTATTATTTGGCCAAATATCCAGCTATGAAAATCTTAAATGGATCAGGGTGATTTCAAAAATAATGCATCCATTTCTATAATCAATGTTTATAGACTATCTAAAGCAGATTTATTGTTAAAATTAATTTTAAGATATGTAATTAATGTTTTTCTTGCATCATGCCAAATTTCATCGCTTTAGAATGTTCCGTTCAAAAATTACATGGAAAAATGTCATCCAAATTGTCACAAGGGTAACACTTTTTTGTGACATTTTTGCCTTACCTTCAATTCAACTGTAAATTGTATTAAACACTATTCATGTATAGTCAAATGGTGAATTGAGGTTGAAATATAGCATAAAAGCTGTAGGAAAACAATCTTTTCATCTTTTTTAAACCAGATAAATCGGAAATTTGTAACCTTTTATAAACACACCCTTTCAAATTTTTATCATACAGAATTTCATATGATTGGAGTAAAGTGAATTGCCTCATAAAATATACAAAGTTTTATTCAAAAGGAATGCTGTTTTAATGACTAGCAGTCTTTAAGCTTTCTAAAGGAACCAACTTGCCTATAAAACAACAAGTATGATTTTATGTAGCCAGTACTGAATAAAACTACCCAGATATGTCACAAGTGTAACATTTAAGGTTTCAACCATCAGCATTTCAATTTGTTTTGCATTTCATAGCTTTTTGGCTGTTTTTCTGGTCAAGGGAGCCCCCAAAAAACATTATGAGGAATTGTGGTGAAATCCTTAAGCTGCTGACTTTGTGGCATGATTTTAACTGATGTCACAAGTGTAACACATTTTAGGAATATGTGATAAATGCATATGCATGGCAAATCTTAAATGAAATATTACTTATTTGGTCTTTTTAATAATTCTTGAATGCATAAATATAATTTAAACACAGCAAAGTCAACAACTTCACCAAATGTGTAGTCAATTCTAGTTACGGTCCAGCAGGAATGATACTTCCTCAAGCCCATATACTAGTTTCATTATGAAGCTGACCATCCTTGAGCTACATTCTGGGATAGGAATCATGCTAAATTCAACACTGAAGAAATCAGACAATCTTAAACCAGACTATAACTTGATTTAGACAGGTAGACTTTAAAATGTGATTTGTGTCACAAGTGTAACATATATTATGGATTGAATTCATCTCATTTTTTCCTGTGTTTGGTCAAAGGATGATCTATTCAACAATTAATTTGATATATTTTTGTATTTAGGGTAGTCATTCACTCTTTCAATACAAAGAAAACACAAAATGGTGTAAACAAAAGGGATAAAATGATGCACTCACAAGGAGGGAAAGGTATTTTTTCACAATTCAAAAAATATTTACAGGAATTTATTGAAGAAAACCAAAAAAGATGCTAAGTTGTACATACTATAGTAGGTTACATAAAGTATAAGTGATAAGAAAAGACAAAAGGGTCATAATCAGTTCCTTTGTTTGCTTGTCACAAGTGTAACACAATTATTTCTTTCTATTTAAGCCTTAAATTTGTTACAGATTCTTTAGAATTGCAAAAATGGTATCATTCAAATCATTCAATTGATAATTTATCCCACAATGAGTGCTGTCAACTGTTTTCTGATCATTAACATTTTATAACTACTTACTATGCTTAATGAACAAATCTGAATAGTTCATTTTTTAAAGTTTTGTGCTAAAAAAAGGGAATTGATTTCTGTTTTGATACATTTTAATCAATTTCCATGAAGCCAATTCACTTCATCCTATATAAAATCTATAAGAGTCTGAGATAAAAAATTCAAAGGAGAAACTCCCTCTTCTGATTTTGTCACAAGTGTAACACATTCCATTACCAACATATGTTATTGTGTTTAATATGTTTTATATCCTATATATTCAAATGAAATTTGTATGTTTTTCATATACCCTACTTGTTATCTAAAAACAATTTTTAACAAAAATCATGCTTATTATTTTAATTAGAAAAACTTTTTCCTCTACACAGTGAAAATCCAGGGGTGTATTTTCACATAAAATTTTATTACAAGTGCAAATTTTGAGCGACAGATTAAATTTTACTTTGAAAATGTGTATACATAACTACTTCATCAGTTCATGAAAGAATATTTACAATTCTGCATATCTGTGTTGTTTATAATCAAGCTAAGTGTAGCTTATAGAATTGTAAAAAAATAAGGAAAAAATGATTAAAGTATTAAACTTAAAGCATTGTCCTAAATTTTATTCTTAAACCAGTATTTGTTTCTGAAATTTTGATGTTCCCTGGTTAAGAGGATGTAAAAAAGATAATGATAGAGCAATTTTGAAATTTGAGCCCCAATGTCACACTTCGGATGCATTTTTTTTTTAAATCACCCATCAGCGGTTTCAATTGGATCAAATATTATATTTTATTAAAATTAATTTGTACATGTATGGTATATACAGCTTGAAACAATAAGATAAGGAAAAAAACACTAGAATTCCGAGAATCGAATGTGTCGCCTGGCCAAACAGAAGTCAATCAAGGCAAATTTGTCAAATTTATATTCCGGGCGAAGGGTTACTTTAGAGAAACTTATAAATGACAAAATATAAATCGTCAAAAACGCAAGAAAAGCACTCTGGCAGAAACACTGCTGATACGGGTATAGGGAATAAGCGATTGCCCCCCCTCCCCCCCCCCCCCCCCTGTAAAAAGTTGGACCCCTCCCAGTGGCGTAGCTTCCTTTAGGCCATGTAGGCCGCGGCCTACACTTTTTCAGAAAGTAAAAAAAATATAAATGCCAAAAATGCAATAAAATGGAGGGGGGAGGGGGTAGGGGTGAGTAAATCAGAAAGATATTCCAAATTATCCTGATATCAGACGTCACCCATTACCCACTGTAGAAGAACGGTTGTTTGCGTTCCAGGACGAGCTGTCACGTGATGTTGCTAGCCTACCCAATAGGAAATGAACCATCACACAAAGCTTTGCAACCTGTATAATTGCATTTTCACCATAATTGGAGTCCTTTTGACCATGCCACCGACGTCCGCAACATGCCAAAGGTAGCATGAAAAGAATTAAAAACTACTTGCGCTCAACAATGATGTCTGCCAGGCTGTCCTTCGTAGCGATGATCTACAGTCACTTGATGTTGACAGGATGATAAACATGTTTGCGTCAGACAAATTTAATGCAGAAAATTAGTTTTTTTTCTAAGTTGGCTTGTGATTAATAGTTTTGTTGCTACCTGCATTTAGATATTGAAACTTGATGTCGCTTGTTTTTCAACATACATGTACAGTACATTGTATCTTTTATTTGGGATGATCATTACAATGTCACATGTCTTCTTGCTATATAACCATGTAGGCTCCTATAAGCCTTCTAACCCTTAAAGCACCAGCCAAAAACTGCAAATGAAAGACGCGTCTGCCTAAGTCCTCTGTTGCATATATTTGCTAATATTATTGACTAATGTCAGTATTGAGGCAAACAGTGTAGACCCAGATCTGGATCTCTCACTGTTTGTCGAAGATGCTTGTAAAACAATTCAGAAGATGAGAAAGCAGACTACTTTTGTAGTGATTGGCCATTTAATGGTTAAAAGAGTATGATACCTGTCCCTGACTCCCAGGTCGATGATTTTGTTTTTGCATTTCAGCACCGTAAGTTGATCAAACTTGATAAGCATATTAGGCCATATGGGCGATGATGGTGATAACTACCTGTAATTTATAACAATCGCATGAACGCATTTATAAGTGCGAAATAATCGCAAAATCCATATTTCGACAGTCTAGGACCGAAAATTTTTCTGACCCTCCTACCATTAGGCCTACACATTCATTCAAGCCAAGCTACGCCCCTGCCTCCCCTTGGAAAAAATGATAGACCCCCTCTGGAACCTTGGAAAATTACAATTTTCTTTAAAATAAACCATTGGACTTCCGTAAAATAAGTTGAGGACTAAACAAGAAATGTCACAAACACGTGACGAATGCCCCCAAAGGAATTGGTCTAGCATAAGACACATTTGAGGAAAGTAAGCTGTAATATAGGAGATATGCTCCAGACAGGAAAAACCTAGAAATGAGGCCAGAAGTCAATGTCAAGGTCAAAGTGACCCAAAATGGTATGCACCACTCAGCCATCCCAAGAGGAATCATCACCCCAAATTTGGGATTCCTACATCAAATAATATAGGAGATATGCACCAGACTCAATGCAGTTTCTAAAAACTAAGTCAGAGGTCAAGTTCAAAGTCACAGTGACCCAATTATGGTACACGGCACTTCGTCATCTCAAGATGCATCCACATTCCAAATTTGAGATTCCTTACCCAAATAATATAAGAGATATGTTCCAGACACGATTATTCTAAAAACTAGGTTAGGTCAAGGTCACAGTGACCCGAAAATGGTAAACAATACTCCGCCATCCCAAGATGCATCCACATCCTAGGATTTAGGCTCCGGTCGCAATAATTCTTAAAACTAGGTCAGAGGTCAATGTCACAGTGACCCGAAAATGATATGTGACACTCTGTCATCCCAAGATACATTTACACACCAAATCTGGAATTCCTATCTCTAAGAATATAGGAGATATGCACCAGACTTATTGCAGTTTCTAGAAACTAGGTCAGAGGTCAAGTTCAAGGTCACAGTGACCCAATTATGGTACGGGACACTTTGTCATCCCAAGATGCACCCACACACCAAATTTGAGATTCCTGCCTCAAATAATATAAGAGATATGCTCCGGACACGATTATTCCAAAAACTAGGTCAGAGGTCAAGATCAAGGTCACAGTGACCCGAAAATGGTACGCTGCACTCCACAATCCCAAGATGTATCCACATACCAAATTTGGAATTCCTACCTCAAAAAATGTAGGAGATAGGCTCAGGACATAATAATTTTTAAAACTAGGTCAGAGGTCAAGGTCATAGTGACCTGAAAATGGTATGTGACACTCTGTCATCCTAAGATGCATTTACACACCAAATTTGGAATTCCTATCTAAAAGAATATAGGAGATATGCACCAGACTCAATGCAGTTTCTAGAAACTAGGTCAGAAGTCAAGTTCAAGGTCCCAGTGACCCAATTATGGTACGCAACACTTTGTCATCCCAAGATGCATTCACACATCAAATTTGAAATTCCTACCTCAAATAATATAAGGGATATGCTCCAGACAGGATTATTCTAAAAGCTAGGTCAAGGTCAAGGTCACAGTGACCCAAAAATGGTATGCGACACTCCGCCATCCCAAGATGTATCCACATACCAAATTTGGAATCCCTACCTCAAAGAATCTAGGAGATATGCACCGGACACGAAGCGGGACGGACGGACGGACAAACAGACGGACTGTGCAATTACTATATGCCTCCCGAAGTTCCTTTGGGGGCATAAAAAACCCAAAGAAAACTGTTGTCTAAGATTTTTTATCTTTTTATGACAGATAAACCTGGACGCCCCACCTGACGAAAATTCCTGGATCCCCGCATGTAGGCCTATTGATACAAATAGCTGGGAACTTTTCTTGAAAAGGATAGCTTTTATGACAGGCTGCATATTGTACCAAAGGCATTGAGTGTTCTACTGTTGTTAAAGCTCCTAAGACATTAGAGATCACATCTAAATGATCGCAAACCAATTGCCGTTCACCCCACCCACATCCAAGTTTTTCAATAATTTGTGAATAATCGGTGAAATTACAATTAAATTAATCGTGGTGGGACAAAAGACAATGTTTTTCCTTCGAATTAAGCGCAGACTGGTGAAAAAATCAGAGAATTTGAATGAATGCAGCATGTTTTTCATCATTTTCCTGTTACCCGTAATGTTAAAATTCACTGTCCAATTCACCTCGGTACATTTGTTTATATGTGCCGCTAAGGCTGTGACGTCACGGCGGTCCCGAGAATGCAGCATCATTTCTTCTGGTTGTGAGGTTCAATCGACTAGTGGTAGGAATCGGCTGGATTTTTATAATCGATCATTGAAAATAACAAGTGACCAATGATCAATCATTAATCGACTAAAATAAAATACATATTATATATGGTACATATCATGCCAGGTATGTCTAAGATGCCTTACGGGGTCAAGTTGATTGACCAGACATGTTAGGTGTTCAGAGTGTGTACCAAAAAATTAATTTTCTCAACCAAAACATATGTTGTGGGTACTCAAAAGAACCATCTCAATAAGACGGTTCTTTTGAGCACCCAAAACATATGTTCAAACTGATGGATTAGTATATATTTACAATTTTACACTCAAAACTTTTGTTTATCTAAACCTATGTACATTATTTGAACCATATGCTGTTCATACCAGAAACTGAAAATGCAGAAAAGGGTCATATTAAATAAATACACCAAGCTAAAAATTGAAGGCCAATGAAGCAGAATGTCTATACTGAGTAATCGATTATTGAAAAACTACCGATCAATTAATCAGTTCACTGAAAATGACAAATGATCGATGAACTGGATAAATCGGCCTACCACTACTATCGACTGTACCGGCTTAAAATTTGTTGTTTAAAAATGTGACAGTGCAAAAAAATTATGTAAGCTGTTATTGTTATTAACAGCCCTTTGACTGTATTGTCTTGCAAGTAGTAAACTCTTTCACTCAACTCAACACAAATTTATTTGCAAATCACAGTTAATCACAGTCACTGGTTATTTTCTGTCTACAGAGGCAGGGCCAGGGGGTGGGGAACTTGTCAGCTTGTAGGCAAAATAAAAGTAGCTAAAAACTAATTGACAAGGCAAAATCAATTTACCTTTCATCAGCTAGTTGTCAAAGTGAACACATTCCAGTAATACTTTTCTTGTAAATCTCACTATACCTTGTAACTAGTAGAAAATAGAATGTCAGCAGATTTAGAAATCAATCTGCCATCTTAGTTTTTTTAACTACCCACTCCGTACTCTATCTTCCTGTACACTCCCCAGGAGTTTGGTGCATTGCTATAGGTGCGACCCACGTCATGGACCCTTGGATGCATGAAAGACACTGTGGAGCCGGAATTGGTACATCAATTAAGATCTGTCAAATTGGTCTGCTTTAGACCAGGATCTTTCTATAGGATACACACAGGGTTGTAGAAAAGACCCAAATTTCTTGATGCCCAACCCATTCTATGATTCCTAAACAATCAATGAAGACCGTGATCAGATGCTACATTCTGCTGCATCTGATCCTGGTCTGCACTGTCTGTCAATGTACTACATATTAACCAGTTTATAAGATTGCAGTTATGTATGACAGGTACTGCAATGGCCGTTATTAATATTAGTGCTTTTATCTGCTGTTAGAACTGTTTCAACCCATAAGACGCATCCTAACATGACTGATAAATGGTTGACTGGGATGTAATGAATCGTGCTAAACAAATAATATCAGTGCTACCTGAACAATATTTTTTGGGCCGTTCGGTGGTGCAAACTTGGTAGTGATCACCGCTGATGCAGTGCATGGCGGACGAGGGGGGGGAGCGGACAAGGGTTGTGGGGGGAGGGGTCATCGAGAGAATTGTTTTATGGCCTTTAATTACTGTAAAAACTTAAATAATATGAGCTCTAAATGTATAACTGATCTCAATCATTAATAAAACTGATAATCACTCTTTGGTGAAAACCCCGCAGGGTTTTTCTCCCATTTCATTTTGTGGGGGAAAAACCCCGCGGGGTTTTCCCCCGCGGTTTTTTTTTTTATTTTGCTTGAAAGGCTTCAAATGATGAGAAAAACTTCAATTCAGCTTCTATATTGTTTTGTAAAGCAATACAATTAAAAACAAACCTTTTTATTTTTTCAAAAAACCCTGCGGGGTTTTTCCCCCACAATCTGAAATGGGAGAAAAACCCCGCGGGGGAAATTAAAGGTTGGAATTAAGCCTTACCAATCATTTTCTGAAATAATTACAATCAAACAAACTTATTTCTTGAACTTATTTTGATATTTATTTTTTTGAAAAAACCCTGCGGGGTTTTTCCCCCATTTGAAAATGTGGGGGAAAAACCCCGCGCAGGGTTTTAAAAACCCCGCGGGGTTTTTGGAAAACCCCGCGGGGTTTTTGACTTTGACCATTTTTTTCATTATGATAGCATATATTTTTTTAGTCATAATTATATATGTTTTGCTCCCTTATGTCTGTATTTATGTATTTTAGTGGTTTTGAGTCTTTTGCACCACTAGAAAGATGATGTGATTTTGCCAAATTCTGGTGTGGCAAAAAAAAACTGGTGGCTGTTAACCGTAAAATCATAAAAAATAGTGAGTATGTTCAGGAAATACCACAATCACAAACCGCAGACAACCCCGTGGCACTGCAAGGAAGAGCCGCTCAACCATCACAAGACAGCAGGAAGAAAAATTAATAATGGTAACGTTTAAAAATGAATTTGTCAGCAGGTAGTTAAGCTAGAAACAAATTACCCGATTGCATATCTCATGAAAAGACCTTTAATTTGATATATAATATAAATGGTTTGTTTTATATTTTAAAAATGGCTTGTTATTACTAGTCTGGAACCTTAGAAAATTATAGTATTCCTTAAAATAAACCACTGCAGTGTTAGAAATAAGCACTTGCCCCTCCACGGGTTGAATGTACTGGGGCATGCTGAGAGTCTGGCGCAATCTGAAATTCTAGAATATAAAATAATATTTTTTCATGTCTTTCTTAAAGTATTGCATGTTCACTGCTAATTAATAGCAAGCACAGCTCGTGACGCGCAAAGCGTCACGATCGAAGAGAGCTCTCACGGTATAGTAAGGAAATGGTCCAAAAATGGGGCAATAAATATGCACAGTGTATCTTTAAAATCCAATGGTCCGGTTTTTTTGGTCCATAACATGCTACTTCTGTTTCCGACTCCTGTCAACAGACTGGTATGCAAAATTCGTAGAATAAACGCCTTCCCAATCGAGCTCATTTGACAAAATCTTAATAAATAAAAAATATAAAATTGTTGAAAAGCTGCTAAGCAATAAGTATGTCCATATCCATTAAAAATTATTTAAACAAGTTCTGCTGAAAATATATACATTTTCCACTATCTTCTGATAGGCGATATGCATATTAGACTGGTTCTCTCCCTTTAATAGCTTGTCAGCATATTAAGACAGGTTGCTAGTAGTCGCCATTGCGTCTATTTATAGCATACACACTGACGTAGTATTGGAAAAATAAGTTGTATTGGAAAATACCTGTGACGCCTTGAGTCCAATAAAAGTGCATTTGCAATTCTTAAACATGCCCTCAGCTAGCATCCCATCACGAGCCACAATCAGCCCGCCAACGAAACTTCACCAGCTGATGGCGGGTCGATAGTGGCCTAATTATACATGCGGATTGGAGTTTTCATAAAGTTCATTTTGTTCTGTTATGATCAGAATATGGCAGCTGAAAAATTACTGGCGTTTGTTTTGAAGAGTAAAATAGCATTATCAAAGTTAATTGTGACCATGTTTTTTTTAAGCCTTTGCAATCGAAAAGTGTTAAAGCAGCACAATTCACAGAAACTTTGTCAATTTTACCAACTTGTTATGGGAAGTATTTGGTGTTCGGAGTTGCTGCCTAGATTAAGTGATCATCAGCCCTTTGAATGCTATAACAGATGAACAGACGGCCAAAATGGACGACAGATCAGTTTGAGTAGATGCAAAGCTTGTGATAGACAAACTCATACGAGATTCAGCAGCAAATAAAATGAACGAATGATACTAACAGACACACTCACACACGTCCGCTTACGAGGCAGTGACATTAATTAATGGGAAATAAATGGTATGAATATTACTTTAGTGAATATATGCCGTTGATGTGCTGGGGATTTTTTATTTCCCGCCAAAGTAGGCTACCAATTTCTTTACAAAAGCGGGGAATCTCAGCCTGTGAATTCGGACAGTCTGATAAGCTTTTGTGATCGTTTAGTGAGCACCTAAGCATATATTTCTGCAGTCGCATAGAGACGGTTCTAAGAGAACCTAAAACATGCGTTTCTGCTGACAAGTTAAAAACGTTTTCTGCAATTCGGATCCAGAGGGGGGTACGGATCCCCTGAAAAATCCCTAAAATATACGAGTTCTTTAGCAATACTGGTCTGGATCCCCTTGAAACTTGCACTGATTCCAGGCGCCTACCAAAAAATAGCTTTTGAATGTAATGGGACCAGTATTTAACGCAAATGCATACTGGTATCGCCAAGAATTTGCCAAATATAGGGCAACGTTCCACTGGCATGGCTTCTGCTGGAGATCCGACAAAGAACTGCACCAGTTACTATTTGATGCTTTCAAGAATGGCCTCTCCAAGGATGTTTGTTTGTCTTGTTGCTTTACGTCCCAAGTCAACAGTTATGGCGCCCAAAGAAAATGATACAGACTCTTTTTACAGTTTCATTTGCAAGACCAGTAAAGTTCCTGTTATGAACGGATCATCTACGCATGCCACATGGCCTTTAAAAGAAGAGTTTTGCCGTACAATGTTGCTAATGCACTGGCCAAACTGGCGATCTCTGACGGACATAAAAGATCCTAATGTGACTTGGAAAGATCGGTTTAACCAATTACTCCAAATGACTGCCTGTCCAAACTTTGTAAAATCTCAAGTTGATAGGGTTTATAACCATTTGATTAGCCTAAATGGATGGAACTAATCAAATCTATGGCCACATTCGAAGAAATCCAGCCAGATGCTACTTTCAACAAGACAAATTCGACGAATTTATATCCCTGGACGAAGGGTTATTTGAGAGAAACATGTAAATCACAAAACATAAATCCCAGTTATCTAACCCTTAGTTCACCTTCAGTATCATTCAGATCATAACAAACGCATGTCAAGTATGTTTTAGTGCTTAGTTTAATAAAAAAAAGTATACTTGCATCTGACCTTTAAACTCAACCCTGGGTGTGTATAAATTCAAAGTGTTACACTTTGCATGTAGGTCTACACTTCTTCCACTTTAATTTGATATGCAACATGACCACAAAACAAAATGACCTTTTGACCCCACCCAATGGGTCGCTGGTGTGTGTTATGACAGCTGATTTGCTTTCATGGTGCTCTGTGCTCAATTGCCTTAAATTTTATATGCACCATGACTACTTTCAGAAAAAATATATAGTTTGACCTTTTGACCCCACCCCCTGGGTCGAGGGTGTGTTTGTGGGCAAAATACTTGCTACCATGTTGCTGCCAGCGTCGTCAGCTTTAATTTGATATGCAACATGACCACTTTCAGAAAAATATATAGTTTGACCCCACCCCCTGGGTCAAGGGTGTGTCTGTCGGCTAAATATTTCTGAAAAAAAAGTTTAATTTTGGCCATGGCCCGGCCCCTCAGGCCTTCAAGCTAAAACTCCGTTTGATATGTTTCATATCTATTGCTGCTCTGCCTGCATGCAAAACTTCAGCAAAAAATATTAACAATTGCCTGAGTTTTTGCGAAATTAAAATATTTGACCTTTGAAAGGGGATGGGGTAAAACTTTGACACTGCCATGTTTATCTACAGGCACTTGGCAATCATGGTCCATATTGAGAAGTTGGTAAATATAAAAGCTTTGATGAAATGTGAAGATTATCACACAAAAAAGCTATTATAGGTATTGCCTTATAATTATCTATACCAAAATAAGGGCAATAACTCAAGTGTTAAGGGGTCGATTTTGACCAAACTTATAGGATATTGAGAGTCTATGGTACTTATCATTTGTATCAAGAATGAATCAAATCTGACCAATAGGTACTCAGATATGGTTCCAAACAGACAAAAAGTGAAGACAGACGGACGACACCAAAACTATATCCCTCCCACTTCGTTGGGGATAATGATGGAGGTCTGGATCATGACTGGTCTTATACCTGTTATCAGTATCCTGCAGATTTAGTTTGTTTGTTTGGTTCTTAACGACGCATCAACCCTTGTGGGTCATTAGCGTCAGACGGTATTAAACTAAACATAATGAAGATGGAAAAAGTAAAAATTTATAAGATAAAATAAAAGGGATGATGATGATGAGTTTGTATAATGATAATTAGTTGCAATACGATTGTTGACAGGAGAGACCACGTACAATATCTGACAGTTTCAAAGAGCTATTCAGATAACTGTACATGTTATTTAACTGAACAGAATACAACATTAAAAAATCTGTATTATGGTCTGATACAAATGTAAAACAAAACATGGTCTTAAAAATGTCATAATACTATCAATATGTATATCTTGAAATAATTCTTTCATGTTATCAACATGGAAGCAATTATTTCTTACTTGTGCAAAATCGCCACATTCCAAAAGGAAGTGACGTACGGTAAATGGTGCGTCGCAACCAACACATTGTGGCTGCTCTTCACCTTGTAGTAAGTGTGAATGAGTGACTCTTGTATGACCTAAGCGGAGTCGAGCTAAAACTACTTCTTCTCTTCTAATGTTTCGAACAACTGATTGATATTCACCAATAGTTGGAAAAGGGCTGACCTCTTGGCTCTCGTTTGTGGTGTCTTCTGTGAGTTGTCACTTTCCCATTGGTATCCTGGGTCAGGTGTGGTACTTGATTGTATCGATCGATTCCTGATCTTTGCAACCTTACTTACTTTGATGTCAAGAAGTTTATTTCCAATGCTGTTATTCCATGAAGTTTGCCATTCTTCCAAGATATATTTATTGATAGATGGAATTTTAAAAGAAGTTGGTTCTAATAAGCGATGTTTTTGCTTGCTTATCTACCATCTCATTCCCTTGGATACCTATATGACTAGGAATCCAACAGAGAGCAATTTCTTTATAAGCTAAAAGCTCATGACATTTTTCTAAAAGTTTCTGAATCTGTGGATTCTTTGAACTGGTATGGTTCATTGCTTTCAAAACAGAAAGCGAGTCAGAAAATATTATAAATTTATTGTTAGCATCACAAGTGCTAATGAAATCTAAAGCTAGATCAATTGCTTTGGCTTCAGCAGTGAAAAATGATGAATCGTCAGGTATACGTTGCATATTACTATGGTTGTCTGATATAATAGCACAACCAACCTTTGAGTCCTCCTTTGACCCATCAGTATAAATTTGTTGGTAATTCTTATAACGACTTTGCATTTTTCTGAAATCATCTTTTAATATATGTGGATTTGATTCGGATTTTTTCCAGGAATGTAAATCAAAAAGTATTTCAGGAAGCTGGAATATTTGGTGTAAAATGTTTTTAATATTTTGTGGTTAGATATTGGCAGATTCTAAGAGTGGTGAAATTCTGATGCCAAATGGTTTAATAGCTTTAGGTTTTTGTTCATATAAATTAACATAATTTGGTGGGAATGTAACTTCATAAACAGAATTTGATGGGTTAGCAGCAAGTCTTATAGCATATTGCAAAGAGAGTTTCTCTCTACGTGAGTATAGTGATGGTTTATCTGCTTCCACATAGAGACTAGCAACAGGAGAAGTTCTAAAAGCCCCTAAAGCTAATCTTTGGTTATGTATAGGATCAAGCATTTGAAGATATGATTTTCGTGCAGAGCCATATATAATACAGCCATAGTCTAATTTTGACCGGACCAGAGACTGATACAGCTTTAGAAGTGTAGTTCGGTCTGCACCCCAAGAAGTATGGGAAAGCACCGATTCAATGCTTTTAAACATTTAGCTTTGAGATATTTAATATGGGGTATAAAACTGATTTTTTTCTATCAAATAAAATGCCAAGGAATTTAGATTCCTCAACGAATAGGTGATCCATATAAATGTAAAACCGGATTATCATGTTGCTTGCGCAACTGACAGAATTGTACACACTGTGTTTTTGATTTGGAAAACTTAAACCCATTGCTTGTTGCCCAATTTTCAATCTTATTTAAACTTTGTTGCAGTTGGCGTTCAATCGTCGCCATGCTTTTTGAGCGATAACAGATACAGAAGTCATCAACATATAATGAGCAATCAGTAAGATTACCTAAACATTTCACAATATCATTAATTTTAATGCTAAAAAGTGTTGTTGATAGAACGCCTCCTTGAGGTACACCTTGCTCCTGGTCATAATAGTCAGACAGAGAGGAGCAAACTTGGACTTGCATGGTGCGGTCTGCAAGGAAGTTTTCAATGAATGTAGGAAGTCTACCTCTTAATCCTAGTTTGTGGTTATCTTTTAAAATGCCGGATCTCCATGTGGTATCATAAGCTTTTTCCAAATCAAAAAACACAGCTACTACATGTTCGTTTTTAATAAAGGCATCACGTATGAAAGTTTCAAATCTAACTAAATTATCAGTTGTACTGCGGTCAGATCTGAAACCAGATTGGAACCGCAATATATGATTATTAGATTCTAAAAACCAAGTAAGTCTTTTATTAATCATTCTTTCAAGTGCTTTACATAGACAACTTTTAAAGCTATAGGTCTATAATTATTAGGTTCCGCAGGATCTTTCCCAGGTTTGGGAATTGGGATTATGTTTGCTAAGGTCCATTCTTCTGGAAATTTACCGGTAGTCCAAATGTAATTAAATATATTCAAAAGGGTTTCAAAAGAATTCTCTGGGAGATGTTTAAGCATTTGATAGTGGATCTCATCAGGACCCGCACCGTTGTCAGGGTATGACTGTAGGTAGAATTGAACCAAATAGGTACATAATCATCAGTCCAGGAACAAGAAGCTTTGTGTCCAGAAATCCAGGTGCTATGTATATGCATGTTGCATTTTCACGCACAAAATGCAGTGGAACAGGTAGAAAAGACACAGACTTTGCATGGAATGCATCTGTCATAGTAAATGAGAACAGACTCTGCCACGTCGTTTCTACACCAACAACTAAAGCAAGAGACAAGCAAATTTCTTTACTGTCTAACATGTCAGTCGATACAAAGAGAAAATATCCATTCCTGCTTCAAAACAGAGACCTCATTGCCTACATTCAACACCTTGCTGATTCAACAATTTCTGGTGAAGAGTGATGTTTCAGTTGTGTATTTGGTTGAGATGACAATCATCAATATGAAAAAGCATGATAGCGTTAATATGTTTTGACTTTAAGTAATCATACTCATGAAATAGATATCCAGTAACAAAATGCTAAACTTGTGCTATATCTCAACAATATATACTATACATGAATGTCGGGATGGTGGAGGCTAAAGCTTCTTCCTGAAGACATTTCCACAACTACAAAAATGCATACTTTCAAACTATTTAAAAATTATTTTGATTTTTAAAAAGCGGATTAATTGGGAATACCTACAAAATAAGGCCATTAAATGCTAATCTATATCCCTGGCCTCCAGATAAAAGTGAGTAATTGAAATTTATTTTCCCCCAATTGTCCAAAATCAAATATATTTGTTGGGTACTCAAAAGAACCGTCACAATGAAACATTTTTTGAGCACCCAAAAGATACGTGTCTTAATTATTGGGTAAGGAAATATTCACACTTTTACACATACAAATTTTCCTGGTCTAAGTAATTATCCTGATCCCACATCCGTACACTCATATACATAAATTTTAAATTTCTCATGGACACTGGATTTCTACTTCGTGTACTTAATTATAATTTGTGATATTGGATTTCTGTTTCTTGGGTATATAATGTAATTTTGTGGTACTGGAATTCCATTTAATGGATAGTTCCACGTAGATTCTCGTTTTGGATTTCAATTAGCAGTCAACATACATACTAATTTATGTCATTAGTGTTTCAAAGGTTGGTGATATGTTAATCGCCAACTAAATTTGCAGACTATCCAATTTCCTATTAAAGATGATATCTTATTGCCAACATTCAATATTGATCTGGCTGTTTCAACAATTTTTGTGGAGATTGAGTGATATATATTGTAAATTTATTACTTTATTAGGATAATGGATTTCCGTTTATAAATTCACCATTTGTGCTTCTGGATCTCTGCTAGCGTTCTGTCTTACATCCATTTTGTTTGACATATCTTCAATAAAACCTAAGAATTACCTCCATCATTTATGCTACCAGATTTTGTGATGTGTTAATTGCCAACTTGACAAATTAGCAAAAAATAGCAATATTTTAGCTGATATTAGAAACAAAAGTCTTAACTTCAAATGTTCAGGAGGGTCATTGCCTCCTTTACTTATATTGCTCCTTTTTAGATTAGTAGCTGTCAGTTTAGGGAAAGCCGCAGGGTGATGAAATTAAGTGTAACATCAACCTATCAATCATTCTGCATACTCATACCACAACATACTGTTTCCAGGAAATGTATATTTTCACTTCAATTTAACTTTTCTTTTAATTTCATCTACAAAAATACATAAGGCACAACGTCTATTCCCAACTTCAAGAGGTACCTGTTATCTCCACTCATCCATACATGTACCAAATCTATAGGAACAAATGCGCATTTACACAAATACATCTGCCATACAACTCCCTATAATTATATACTTATAATTGCAACTATCTATAATTATATACTTATAATTATGAAGTAAATTACCTTCTTTGATGATAAAAAATAATATAACTTTAACTTTTAAGACAATTTCAAAAGAAATACACCTTCAGACTCTTAGATTTGTTGTCATTTCTCACTAAAATAGTGTAACACAAGAGTACATCTTAATTACATGTCTAATAGAATGGCCATTTTTTTCTAAGATCCTCCATGTATAATAAACAAATACCAGCTTCTTGTCAGGAATTTTCTTGCACACATGTAAGGTCCCTCCTAATAAACTTTTGATTCTCAAGATCATGTTTATTTCAGTTCCAAAAATGGCAAGCATTATTGTGGCTACAGACTTGCGCGGCCGGCATCTTCCATCATACACTAACAGGTTCCATCCATTTCACCACACTGCACGTTTCACACCAAGAATCATTCCATGGGCTACAATAGATCATAAACACCATGCAATTATTTTAAATTTTCAGCAAAATCAACAAAGCTGTTTAATCCCACATTACATTTCAATTACAGTGTCTGCAGGTATTTGCAATCTAACTACAAAAATAACCATTCGTGGGGTGGGGGGGGGGGGGCACAGAGATATCATACAACCTCGCACAAGAAACCATTGACAAACTCATACAAACACTGTCAGATTCATTTAAAACAGACACAGCAACGCTTAGAATCACATCAATACCACCAACATAACTTATTAATAGCAGAACATGCCACATACAGACAGGTAGGTAAAGCAACTTTACAGAAAACAGCATTAATGAAAAGCACCAACAACTACAACAAGACATATGCTCCATTAACAAAGCAATTTCACAAATAAACACTCATGCACAACAATAAGATGTGACAGAGATTTAATGAAGACAGAGGTTAAGAAGAGTGGTTAATGGTCAGGAAATCATCAGGAGAGGAACATAGTCTACATTCCAACATGCAGGATGGTGTTCACCTTGATGATTTCCTGAGGGACAAATGGTTCTGGGAACTTGCGAACTCAATCAATCGGGATATTGATAAATATTTTCTGTTAATGTGACTCTGTCTGTGGAGGTTCAATCTTCTCCAGATTAGAATTAAACCTGCAGACTTCTGCTATTGATTGACATGTACATTAAGAAAAAACTGGATCATTTGTTCCCAATTCATTTGCCACGACCCTTAAAGCGCCTATCTCAACAAATGTTGTGGCGTTTTTCCCTGCTTAAATTTTAATTGCCAATTTGACAATTGTAGGCTCAGATCAGACTGCTCTTGTAAGTCTGATATGTGCCCACAGTTTTTCTCTCTATAGTTATATTTTAGTAAATAATGCAAGCAAATACTTGCAGCAGACGACTTAAGCAGATTTCTTTTTCATATACATTTTAGGAGGCGCTTTAATGGTTAACAGGCTCATTGTGTTTCATATCTGTTCCTGTTAGGGAAATGTTATTCTCTTACACAAAGCAGAATCATTTTAGCCATACCCATTACTTATCATATACTACTTTTTTGAGGGGTATGTTAATCTCTTGCATCAGTCAGTATCTACATATATTAATTAATACTGTTAACTATTGTGAGGGATATGTTAATCGCTAGCATCAATCAGTATATACTATATATATACACATATATATTCATTAATACTGCTACCAATATGAGGGATATGTTAATCTCTTGCATCAATCAGTATATACATATAATCATTAATACTGCTTTATTTTGTGAGGGACATGTTTATCTCTTGCATCAATCAGTATATATACATATATTCATAAATACTGCTTACTTTTGTGAGGAATATGTTAATCTCTTGCACCAATCAGTATATATATTCATAAATACAGCTTACTTCCGTGAGGGATAATATGTTAATCTCTTGCATCGATCAGTATATATACATTTATTGATACTGCTTACATTTTGTGAGGGATATGTTAATCTCTTGCATCTATCAGTAAACATATATATACATGTGCATATATTAATACCACTTACGTCGGTGGGGATACATGTATGTTAATCTCTTTCATCAATCTGTATATACGTGAATTCATTCATACTTCTTACTTTTGTGAGATATGTTAAATCTCTTGCATCAATCAGTATATCTATTAATGCCACTTACTTCGGTGGGGGATACATGTATGTTAATCTCTGGCATCAATCTGTATATGTATACAGTCATAATGCCTACTTTTGTGAGGGATTGTTAATCTCTTGCATCAATCAGTATATATACTTTCATTAATACTGCTTACTTTTGTGAGGGAAATGTTAATCTCTTGCATCAACCTGTATATACATGTATTCATTCATACTGCTTACTTTGGCGAGGGATATGTTAATCTCTTGCATCAATTAGTAAATACCACTCACTTCGGTGGGAGATACATGTATGTTAATCTCTTGCGTCAATCTCTGTTTACATGGTATTATTCATACTGCTTAATTTTGAGTGGGATATGTTCATCTCTTGCATCAATTAGTATATACATATATTCATTAATACTGCTTACTTTTGTGTAGGGATATCTTAATCACGTGCATCAATCAGTACCATTAAAGTAGTATAAGATTACCATCTACATATACTTAATTGTGAGGGATATGATAATCGCTTGTATACATCTGTATATTTAAGGGTCTGGAGGCTTTATGGATATTGGTGTTAAAATTCTAGCGATTTCATTCAGTTGAATATCGAAAGTATTTTGCTTGATTCCGTACTAGAAAATGGCAAAAAATAGCAAATAATAACTTCCAGTATTTCAGTGAAAACGGTTTTTAATAATTGATAAATGGTTGGAGGAAAAATGATCAATTAAAAGTTACTTTTAACCACCTCCAGACCCTTTCATAAAGTAAAATAAAACAAATTATTTATTGAAGTTAAAGACATAGAAATTTTAGCAAAAATACTGGTACCACTCATTATGACTCTCTCCAGAGGTCATACTGGGCAGATCAAAGGACAGTCATAATGAGATGATTATGACTTCCCTGCAGGGACATTAAAGTGGTCCCATGAAGGAATTAGGTAATTTATGATATAATATTGATCTTTATCTCAGCAAAAGAAATTGTGTTGTATACAGGTAATTCCCCACTTGAGGCCCCTTTAATTTTGTGAGATAATGAAACTGTCCCTTATCAGTAAATTCACTAATGATTCCATATATCACAAAATATGTGTCTTTAAGAACTTAAGCAGAAGGATATGTCAATCACTTCTCTACTGTTTTTTTAGCAGCATAAGCATTCATTGTCTCGTAATCGTATATTTCTACCATCATCAAAACAAATCATGATACAACCCACCTACACATACAAGTCAACAACAATTTACCTGCCCATCTGGAGTCTGCGACATCAATATAAGGCAGATTAACAGTTCAATTACTGTTACTGTTCTTATGGCATTTGAAATATTTTAATGTGCTTGTACTCCATTATTTTATTTGGCCATTTTTACTGCCTTAAATGGGAGTCATTCCCAATCCAAAAATGGCCTTTATTTTCCCAATTTCGTGTATTTAGTTCTTAATTTCCCATTTTTTTATGATATATTTTCCCAAATGTGAAGGAAAATGTAGCTTCTGAAATAAAATCTGGTACCAGTGATTTTATCTGGCCATTTTACGGCCGTATATGGGAGTCATTCCCAATCCAAAAATGGCCTTTATTTCCAAAATGCCATGTGTTTTAGCACTTATTTTCCCAATTAATGAAATATTTTCCCAAATGTGACTGAAAATGTAGCTTCCTAAAATCCCAATTAAAATCACTGCGTAGATGTACTAAGTAACTAAATATAAGCATTTAGCTCATATCATGAGGCCACTGAATACATGAACTGTAAAATTTGTCTTGGAAATGCCTATACAGAATGTTAGTTCTATCTTTTAAACTTTCAGTCCAGACAACCATCAACTTCAAGAAAAGGAAATGTGACAGTGTCCTGTGCAGATCCCAGCTATCGGGGTATATGGTTTATGCCACGGGGTTGTCTTCCGTTGTGATTGTGGTATTTCCTGATCATACTCACTATGTTTTATAACAGCATATCCTGTCTTATGGTAAGGTATTTTTATTATATTATCACGATACTGTGTTGCCATCTTTAAAAGGCCCTCAACAATCTGAAACTAGGAACCTTTAGAAGTTCAGGTCTAGGTAAACAGACTGTCAGTGCAGACACATATCAGACTAATTAGGACCTTCACTGTTTGCCATTGTGTCTGCATAATTTGAGCCATATATGTACATGCTGAAAGTAGGGGAGAGCCAGGCTAGTTTGGCCTCGGGGCATGTTCGACATACTGGTAAATCTAGCTTGGTGCCTTTGATAACATGCCGAGAATCGTATTGTGACATCACTTATGACGTTACTGTTTACGTCAGTACACAATTCTTGGGAATCTGCAGAGTAAAAGATAACAGCAGCCGAATTTTCGTTTTCTTGAATGGTAAGTAAATTTTCCATTATAATTTCAGCTTTTATTTTACTTGAAGTGTGTCATGATTCAGATTTAATTTATATATGTTCATGACGGGAGGAAAATTTGCTTGAATATGATACATTTCTTATTTGATATCCTGCATTCTACAAGGAGATATCATATGATATTTTGATATAGTCTGTCTGGGGCAAGTTTGGCCGTTGAAGTCGGGGCAAGTTTGGCATGTATTATATACCTCGATCTAAGGAAAAGATCCTAAGATGCATAGAAATGACCCCTAAACTAGTCCAATTTTGCGATGACCCCCAAAAAATTTTCATACTCCCAAATAGTATTTATTTTTCTGACAACCCCAAAAATATTGAAATTCGAAATGTTAAACCCCCCAAAAATGGGCTGAGCCTACGCATGTATGATATTATCAGAGCCCCCACCCTCCCCTGGGATGCTTAGATAAATCTTGTACATAAAACTATCAAAGAAATTATCATTGAGCAACTTGTAGGCCAGGATCTGATTGTATCAACACGTCATTAGCCTAACGACAAATTAGCGACTAATACGTTATTAAAACGCTAACGACGTATTAGTTAATGTAGGCATTAAAGTGGGTTGTATGAAAGGTTTATTAAGTCGTCGTTATTAATAACGTGCTAATGATGAACCTCTTTATCAATCTATAACTTTGTACTAAGTACCGTGAACCAGTCACACAGAATTCCGCTTTGTAAACAGTAACAAAGACATCGTCTGTCAAAATAAGATGATGGAGTCAGAAAAACAGCAACGATAGAGGGGGGGCGAATTTTGATGAAGCCTAGAAGGAAGTCCTCCTCGATCATGCTATTAAGCATAGACAAATCATCGAGTCGAAGCTGACTAATTCTATAACTGTTCAAAAGAAAGGAGAAGTGTGGAAAAGAGCTACAGAGAAAAATAATTCTCTTGGTGTAGCACCGCACACTGTAAAGGACGTGAAGAACAAATGGTCCAACATGGTACAAAAGGCCAAAAAAGAGAAGGCAGAGGCGGGGTATACCGGAGAAAGACTGGTGGTGGACCCCCATCAAGGGCGTTTAGTCCAATTACAGAGATTTGTTGAACTATTTGGGGATTCTCCCTCCTTTAATGGGATTGTTGGAGTGGAGACTCCATTTATTCATAATGGTAAAACTTCTTGATTAATCCCAATGTATTTAAAAATACTGGCCCAAAGTAGTCGTGTATTTCAATACAGTTTCAGCCATTGGTCCCACATTTATTGTCTTAAAATACGAGAAGGGGATCAAAAGTAATGCCACTGGCTAATTTTCACCGCAACTGTTGACGGGAAGATAAAACCCATGCCTTGTATGTGTTCTCCATTCTCTCACCTTTCAATCGATGTATCAACTGCACATGTAGACACAATATCTCACGTGCATTTTTTTTTGCACAAACCCTACTCATAGGCGGTTAAGCAAAATGGTTGGGAGAAGCGTTGAAAATGAGATTGAAATCTGGGCTGCCATTAAGACTCGCGCATTACTTAGCAGAGGTTCAACAGACATTTATGCTGACATATGTACTGTTTATGTTAGTAATTCAATGTCATTTTCCACAGTTTGCAGACAGGTTAGGGATTTCAGTGCAGGCGTAGGGTCTGTTACAAGTGCTCCAAAATATTGTAGATCTAAATTTGCAAGTAGTCCAAAGATTGTTATAAAAAATTATATAGTAAAATCAGACGCAAAGATATACTTCTCAGCAGATTGCGCAACTTGGTTGGCATTTCAAAAGCATTTGCACTGCGCTTTTGGCGAAATATTTTGAAAATGAAGGAAAGCACTTGGTGGGCCCCACATTTGCTCAATGAGGAGCAAAACTACACGCATGTTAGGACGGCGCGCAAACTGTTAAAACGATTTCCAAGTTATGATCAGAAATTATTTATGGATGCACTATTTCGAACCGCATCGAAAAATAAGTAATCGAGTATGGCTTACCAAAATGCAAGAAGGTCTTGTATTGCCAAAAGGATTACCAGTGTAAAAAAGGTAATGTTTGCCATATTTTTCACTCCTAACGGACTAGCAATACAAGTCTTTATACCCAAAGGCAAGTCAATGAATACAAGGTTTTACAGGAATAAAGTTCTTAGAAAATTTGTCAAATTCTACCAGAAATGTTGACCGAAGATAGGCATCTGTAGGTATTTATTTGTAACATTACAATACCTCAAGTCACAAGGCCGGAAGTGTGGCGTCGCTTTTGGAAAGAACAGGGGGTCTATGTTCTAGAACATTCACCCTATTCCCCTGTGACTTTTTTCTCTTCCCTCGTCTCAAGAAAAATCTTGCTGGCAAAAATATACCTCCCACAAAAAGTTAGGTGTCTCAATATTAAACCTCCTTAGAGGTATACCCCAAAAAGACTATGAGAAAGTCTTCAAGGATTGAATAAAAATTTTGAAAATTTGTGTATCTGTGAAGGGATGGTTTTTTGACAATTTGAAATAAACAAAAATGCAATCCCATCTTTAGTTGATATTTTACATCATTGGTTGCATTACTTATGATCCCGCCCACGTAGAAGGAAATGTTACAATAGTTACAGTTTTGAAATCTGTTTTCATAAACCAACACCTAACAACCCTCAGGATGAAAATGATTTTGTCTGTTAAGTTCGTTCCATGTAAGTGGATTAATGAAAAATTAAGATCCGGGATTGGTGTGAAACAAAAGCTGTAAACCATTTTCACCTTTCAAAACGTTCTAGCTTAAATGTCTTAAAGTGTAATTTGTTGTTGTTGTGGATTTAAATAGGCAATGTTGCACTGCCATGGAACACTGTGTGCACTCTGTTGTAGCAAGATATTTAAAGTTTAAGAAAACATGCCCAAATCTATTGACTATTCTGGTGAAAATTTGCAAATAAGCAAGCTGGCACATTAAGTGAAAAAAAACTTATTTAGATCTAGATCTATATTACTTACCTAATGCTGTTCAGTGATTCTTTTACAATTTTGGGCTTATGGGTCCTGGGACTTGCTACATCCAATATCAATGAGTCCAGACTGCAAACTAATGAGTCCTCAACACTATTTTTAATGACAAGTCTGCCATAGTATTGCATCCTGGGACTCGCTGAAATAAAAACTTTTACGCAAAAGATGCAGGATGCGCAGGTAACAAAATCACTGGCTGTTGGAAAAAGTGTAAAATCAAATTTTTAGCATGTAAATAAAAAATCTATGTTCTCTGGTTTATTTCTAGATTAACACTGGTAAAACTGCAAAATAAATTGGACAAAAGTTGTCACGGCTTTTCTTCTTTCAGTTGCCACATCGAAAATTCCTGGATCCGCGCATGGCTAAGCATCAGACTTGAGTTTTGCCTTGTTTTACCATCGTCAGCTTTTTGATGTTTGAATTCGATCATCCATCCCTATGGGAGCGCAGTGGCTCAGTGGTAGAGTGTTTGACTCGAGACCGAAGGTTCAAGCCTCACCGGCGTCACTGCGTTGTGTCCTTGAGCAAGAACATTAATCCTAGCTTAGTACTGGTTCAACCCAGGAAGACCCGTCCCTAAGGCCTTTATAACTGAAAGATTGTTGATGGGACGTAAAGAATCAAATCAAACAAACCATTCCTGTCAGTTGATTCAGCATTGTTGTATACCAAGTACTAGAATTAAAACGATGACGTCATTTCTATCCAGAATCTATAAGGATCATTTTGTACATTGTATTTTAATCGATATTTCTATAATTACCGACACCAAGACTTTCATGTAGAATGTTTTATAAATTAAATAAGAGGTCAGATTGCAGAAAAATCTACCTTCGGCGATTCTCGTTGGGCGTATATCTGACGGACACCACCAGACAATATTTTTAATGTCGTTTTACGTTTCTGATCTATAATTGGGGAAAAGCATTTTAATGTATATTTTATCTGTCTTAAGATAAAAAAAAACAATGATACAATATGAAATACTACACATGTACATCAATAAAACAAATATTCTACAAATCATAGCGTCTAACAGTGGCGGTACACACACTTTTATATGAAACGCATATGCGATCCTTCTCCTACCATGGGCCCGATCTATTTTATTTTCATTTTGGAACGGGATTATTCCATGGAAGCGGATTTACTTCTAAAGCTAAACCTGTAGCCTCACTACATGTAGATACAAAGTAGTTTCACATGCACAATGAATGAATGGTTTTACGCATATCAGGTAACGATAAGAACCTAATCCCATAAGCTGACCCCATAAACACCAAGAAAAAGATCATAATATGCAAGTATTCATACATCCATACATCACACACCCAAATCCATCCATCCGTCTATCATAGAAAAAAAGTTAAAATATACTCAAATACAAAAGAAACCCATCAGTAACCTCTTGGGGCAATTATGGAAAACAGAATGAAGAAATGAAATTATATTCATAACATATTCCTTAACAATCAGTTCTGCATCAATTCATTGAATAATGTAACAGTTTTACTTAATTCCGTTCATGCTGTACGCCAGTGTATAGACAAGAAGTCATTTTTGAAATGACATGTTTTTCACTGGAGAATGAATATCTCGATCTCGTCCGATTCAGTAGCAATAACTGCATCATAACGAGGTCAAATTGAAAGCACGTAACGTCGCACAACATACTTGGGAATCCGACCCCATTCTTAATGGAGAGCAAACTGAATCTTTCGAAGATTCAGAGGTTGCACTGAACAATCTGGGTGCATCGCAAGAGCTCATCCCACAGATGCTCTATCGGATTGAGATCCGGGCTTACTAAACTATCGCGGTTTGTTTTGGCTTCTACACACACTCAATGGCCTCGTCAGAGAGGGACATACCTGAAACTTGTCATTTTTAAAAATGACCCCTTTTCTATACCTTGGCGTACAGCATGAGCGGGTTAAAGTAAAACTGTTACATGATTCAATATTTTGATGCATAATTGATTGTTCAAGCATATGGTATAAAACATTTTTTCATTTCTTATTTTTTTTCCATAATTGCCCCAAAAAGTAACTGATGGGTTTCTTTTGTAGTTGAGTAAAGATGTTTAAGTTTTTGGCTTCACAAGAGCCTTACCTGCTTTTTAGCTCACCTGAGCCGAAGGCTCATGGGTGAGCTAATAGTATACCAGTCACTCCGTCGTCCGTCCGTCAACATTTTCAAACATCTTCTCCTCTGAAACCACTGGGCCAATTAAACTCAAATTGCATATGGAGACTTTTTAGGACGCGGGAACGAAAGTCCTGGTCACATGACCAAGATGGCCGCCACGCCCATATATGGTAAAAACCCTTTAAAAATCTTCTTCTCCAGAACCAGAAGGCCGATGACCTCGGGACTTGGTATGTAGCATTAAGGATGTGGGGCCTACCAAGTTTGTTCAAATGATGATACTAGGGTGACCTTGACTTAATTAACGTCAAGGTCAAATTAGCTTCCTTATGCATTTAAATGGGAATTTTTTTATGAAAAGTTGATTTTTTTAAACTGTAGAAGCCAATGTCATTATTCTCACTTGATATGTTTAACCTTATGAGACAATGGCATAAATAAGTTCCAAAGGTCAAGGTTGAGCTTTGACCTTTCAGCTAAGTTGCTCATATTGGTATGTAAAAACATAGTTTTCTCACAAACCATTGGCCCAATTGAACTCAAATTTCATGTGAAGACTCCTTATGCTAAGTTAGCCAAGATTTATACAAAATATTTTGGTCACATGACCGAGATGGCCACCATGCCCATATATGGTAAAACACCTTTAAACATCTTCTCCAGAACCAGAAGGCAGGTGACTTTGGGACTTGGTATGTAGCAGTGGTGATGTGGGGCCTACCAAGTTTGTTCAAATGATGTTCCTTAGTTGACCTTGACCTACTTAACGTCAAAGTCAAATTTGCTTCCTAATGCATTTCAATGGGACTTTTTTTTGAAAAGTTGGTTTTTTGAATACTGTTGAAGCCAATGTCATTGTTCTCACTTGATATGTTAAACCTAATGAGATAATGGCTATAAATAAGTTACAAAGGTCAAGGTTGACCTTTTGCTTTTCAACCAAGGTCACTCATATTGGAGTCCCATCAACACATTAAAACATAGTTTCCTCAGAAACCTCTAGGCAAATTGAACTCAAATTTCATATGAAGACTCCTTATGATAGGGTAGTCAAAATTTATACCAATTGTACTGGTCACATGACCAAGATGGCCACCACGCCCATATATGGTAAAAACCCTTTAAATATCCTCTCTGGAACCAAAAGGCCAATGGCTTTGGGACTTGGTATGTAGCAGTGGGGATGTGGGCCCTACCAGATTTGCACAAATGATTAATCTAGGTTGACCTTGACCTACTTGAAGTCCAAATTTGATTCCTAATGCATTTATTCGGGAAAAATCTTGACATGTTCATTTTTCTATGACTGTTTAGGCCGAAATCATAATACTTGCAAGAAATGTTTAACCTTATGAGACAACAGTTTTACATAAGTACCAAATGTCAAGCTGACCTGTTTTGTTTGTTTCTTAACGACGCATCAACCCTTGTGGGCCATTAGCGTCAGACGGTATTAACTTAACATGATGAAGATGGAAAAGGTAAAAATTTATAAGATAAAATAAAAGGAAAGATGATGATGAGTTTGTATAATGATAATTAGTTGCAATTCGATTGTTGACAGAAGAGACCACGCACAATATCTGACAGTTTCAAAGAGCTTTTCAGATAACTGTACATGTTCTTTATCTGAACAGAATACAACATAATATAATCTGTATTATGGTCTGATACAAATGTAAAACAAAACATGATTTTAAAAACAGCAATTAGATTTTGTTAAAAAGATTTATTTGTCTTAAAAAATGTCATAATACTATCAATATGTATATCTTGAAATAATTCTGCTGACCTGTGACCTTTTATCCAAGGCCGCTCATTTTGACTGTCACATACCTATCTAAACATCTTTTCCTCAGAAATCACTGGGCTGTTTGATGGAGTATTCATTAGATTGTTTTAGGTCACATGACCAAATGGCCGCAACCCCCATGAAACAAAATATGTTTCATAATAAGCCGTAGTTGATCTTGACCTATTTTAACATTATTAAAGTGATCAAGTGAGCACTTCAGGACCGTCAGGTCCTCTAGTCTAAGTAGACTACACTCCTATGACTTTTTCTCATTCACGTGGTTATCATTAATTTAACTCGGTTCTTTATTATTTTACTTTATGCTTATGATATGTTCCCAGAAAATATTTGTTGACGGTTGGTCTAGGTCGTTGACGGTTGTTGTCGGTAATGTTTACAGTTGTTGTCGGTAAATAGGAAGACTGATATAATAGAATAATATATTCGGCATACCAACTCCGTACAAAAATCACATATTAGCCTGGTTTGCTGTGTATCCGAACCCTTATCACAACTTTTGCGCATGCGCGTTATGGCTACTCCCTTTATCTTTTTATTGAAGCAAAAATTATTAACTAAACATTTGTAACAAAGGATGAAACGATCTTAAACATGTCCGCAACACAAAATTTGTAAACATCAGCCTTTCATCAAATGATTTCATCGCTCTGGATCACTTAGATGCTTCTAGTGAAATCGATCCCTGTAATTGGTTGGTTGGTAAAACCACCAATGTCAGGCGTGATATGTGAATATTCAGTCCAGTTCAGTTGATTTGCTCCTTCTGAATGATTCGGAAACTAATGCAGATTTTCACTTTTTTATATATTTGTGAAAAGGCTACAAGTGATTAGGCCACTAAAAATGAATCGCACTGTAACTTTCAGAAAACAAGAAGGCCCTAGAGCCCTGGATCGCTCACCTGAGTCAAGGATCATGAGTAGATGATACATTGACCTGTGGATAAGGAGATATGATATGATTCAAAGATATTTCTTTTTTAGCTTTGGTAGCCATAGTTTTCAGCCAAGCTGACCTTCTGATCAATTTTGGTAGAGGGCAACATGAGGACCATTTCTGTGAAATGATTTGATTTTGGACCAGTGGTTCAGAAGATATCAGTTGATTTTTCTTATCTAAAGATCTGCCAATCCCTTTTTCGGCGGAGCAAAACCATTTGCGCAATTTTGGTAGAGACATCATGCGGATCATTTCTGTGAAATTATTTCAATTTGGACCAGTGGTTTAGGAGCAGATGTCATTTATAGACATTTCTCATCTAGAGCTCAAGCGACCCATGTATTTATCCAATCACAACTGTTTGTGCAATTTTGGTAGAAGCCATCATGAGGAACAATTCCGTGAACTTATTTTGAATTTGAACAAGTGGTTCAGGAAGAAATATCATTAAAAGACATTTCTTATCCGGAGCTTTGACAGCCCCTTTGTTCGATGGAGTGGAACCATTTGTGCAATCATGATCTTAGAAGGCATCTTGAGGAACACTTCTGTGAAATTATTTTGGATTAGACAAGTGGTTCAGCATGAGATGTTGTTTAAAGATTTTTCTTACCTGGAGCCCTGGCGGCCCTTTTGTTCTGCGATTTTGGTAAAGGGCATTATGAGGAACAACTCTGTTAAATTATTTTGAATTTGGACCAGTGGGAATGTCAGGAGCGAATGTCATTAAAAGACATTTCTTATCTAGAGCTCTGGCAGCCACTTTGTTCGGTGGAGCAAAATAATGCTAACCAGACTCCCCCCCCCCCCCCCCCATTTGACGTCATTTTGGAATCTCGAAGCATCCACACCCCAGAAACAGGATGGAAAGTACATCATATGTGATTATACAACATCTCGTATGTATAATTTTCACCGCCATGCTGAAAAGCGAAGGAATGCGCAGACTCTTATATGCAACATTTGTGGGAAGAACTTTAAAGTCACATAAAGGACTAAAGTTGCTCTTATTAGCACACCTAGATAGCATCAAGTACAGATGTACCGTGTGCAAAAAGGGATTCGTTAGATCTCCTCACCTCGCACACGGAAGAGAAGAAATATAAGTGTTGAACATGCGCTAATGAGTATAGACATTTTAAAATTCCCTTTTACCACAAGAGGAACGTTCATATGGGCATTGAATATGAATGCAGCATCTGCAAAATGAAGTTTACAAAGAATGACTCTTTGAATGAAGAATGACTCTATGAAGGAAAACAGCGAAAGAAGGGAAACTTTATTCATGTAAAATTTGCAACAAGTTTTACAGATAGATCTTCACTGGCTTATCACAAGGAAACACAAGTTAAATGTGGCAGGGATTCTCCTATAGTGTTCTTTTGCTTGTTTAACCCTTCCAATATTTTTGACGATTTGATAGCTATGAGACTTTATACATTCAAGTTTGCATAGTATAGTATCTTCGTGGGCCTATCAACTCCTACAACTTTTGATGAATTTATCCAAATTCACGTTGCAGAATCACTGTACTCAAACAGCCCAGTCATCGCGGGTTGGCTGCAGTCGGCGTGGGCACAGAATAGTGTACCTAGCCTAGCTGTTAAAAAGGGTAATGATTTGTTCAACATTTTACGTCTGTAAATTAGCGTGGTGCAATTTGCAGGAGATAATTACTCAGACAAAATGATGCGTTTTTGCAACATGCTTTCAATTTTTACTACTACTACTAACAACAACAATAGTTATTATCACTTTTAATTTTATTTTTGTGGGCAGAGTGAATTATTTAATTTAACCTGGCTCCAGGTGATGAGTTTAGAGAAGCCAAAGCCTGGCGCATGGCATCCATTCTTTCTAGTGAAGTACCAGTAAACAAAGGAGGGATTACCACTGATTGTGACAGCAATTTATATAACGGGCACAGAGATGCTCAGCTACAAATCACTGGCAAGACAATCACTGATGTGATTCCAGCTAACAAAAAGGCGCAACAAGTTAAGAGAAAATGAATTTCAGCCTACAAATGTTTCACACACCTAAAAGGAGCATAGATGTCTTTTGGGTAGATTTGAAAAAGATATATCACATCGCGTATTGGTGGAATTCAAAATACTAGCCACTAGCTGTGCGATTACAGATGTCTTCTAGGTAGATTTGAAAAGGATATATCACATCGCGTATTGGTGGAATTCAAAATTCTAGGCACTAGCTGTGCGATTACAGATAAACAACTCCCTGGCTATTCAACAACAGCAAACCGGGCCGCGTAGTACAGTCGGTAACGTGTCTGGCTACAGATGCGTGTCTGACTGCAGATCCAGGGGTCGCGAGTTCGATCCCGGTCCGGTCCCATACTTTCGTGGAGATTGATAATGAAATAATTTCTACGGCCATTCTCCTCCCTTCCGCTGATTTATTCAAGAAGGGTTGTTGTCAGTTACAAGCGAAAGTATGTGCACAAATTACTGGTTAACCGCTTGTTCAAGCCTGCCCAGGAAAAAGTGTAGTTAGGTGAACTGACCGTCCCGCAATGACCATAGCTGTTGACTTGGGACGTAAAGCAACAAAACAAACAAAATCAACATCAGCAAAAATGTTAAATCTGCCATAATCAATTGATATTTTGGTAAATGTTGGTAATCCCTAAGGAAATTTTCACTGGCTTGCAATGGAACCCCACCCCCAATGACTGCTGGAAGGATTTATGGCTTTCAGGAAAAGAACCATGGGTTATAAATGGTATACAGTGCCTTAATACGTATCTAGGTAATACCCTAGTGAGGAAAACACGAGCATACTCCACACCTTGTAAACTCAATGATTTTACACCATGCAAGTAATGCCTCTCACGCAAAGGATATGACATTTCCAAGAAATGAAAAGCTTGAAAGCTTGGTTCAGCAGCAGGAAAGAATGATAGGCAGGCAACTTCAGCTTTAGCAGAAGCTGTTTTTGCTGGTGAACCTATCAACCCGGAAATCAAATTCAAAATTATTAACTTGTTGAAATTATTATGGCAAATAGGCTTTATACGATCAGCAACAACAAACTCAAAGTTGCAAGAGCTCCAGATACCTGGCCTCGATGTTATAAAACTTGAGTACATTCTCAGACTCAAAATAAAGCGCAATGATTGGCTGCTTGCGGACACATGTCCGCAAGGCAGCCAATCATTGCGCTTTATTTAGAGCCTGAAGATAGAAGCTTTCATCTTCAGCAGGACGAGACACTGATAAGTGTAAAAAAGCAGCTGCTTAAGTATGCAATCTGGATATAGTCCATGATGAAGAAAATGTCTCAGTGATGTATGTGTGCACCGAATATTAGTCAGGGGCGATCGGGACTCCCGTGCAAATTTGATGCCGATTCATGGTGACCTATACCAAATCAAACTTTAGGGGATAACTAATGAAAATCACCTGGTCACCCATCTGGGTTTTACGTCTGGACGTCATTATGTCATCAAAATAGCTTATATTGTATCAGTGCATTTTAAACAGTATGTCCATTGTAGTATATGGGGAACAGGACTTTCTTGCATTTTGTGTGCCAATTTCAGTCGAAATGCACCAAATTTAATCATAGGGGGTAAATAATTAAAATTAACATGTCGCCCATTTTGTCTTCGCATCAGAACAAAAAGTTGACGTCATTGAAATGACGCCTAATATGTAAATACCACATATATTTGCATTTTGGCTTATCATGGCTGAATGCAAACTCTTTAAAATCGTAACATACAAAATATATTCAGATAGGGTGAAGTCAGTTCGAGGGATTGGATGTAAATGCCGTCACGATTTACAAATAAAAAGACAGAGGAGTGAATGAAAAACAAACAGTGTTTTTGATAATAAACGGAGTAAATATAATCTCTTATGCTTATATATATATATAGATGTACTACGACCTCTGACCATTGACCTTTGGGTCTTCTATTTCAAACAATTGATGCAGAATACGTAAAATGAGCCAGTCCGGCTAGAACATCTGTGCATGTTAAAGCATCTATAGTAAATGTAAATAAATGCCTGAAACCCTTTTTTCTAGAACAACATATCAATATTGTAAATAGAGTCACTCTTCAAAACTTTTGGTTTATCTGTAGCTGCTTATCCTACACCCAAATAAAAGATAGTAGTAATAATCATTTGCATACACTATCAACCAAACTCATTTTAGTCCGATTTTGACCACTGAAGGATCAAAAATTAGAAGCGTCTACTTAGTAGTTCATGATATGGAAATAAGGATAAACCCCTCTACAAGTTACCCATTGTACTCAATAGCACGGGCAATAGAAAACTGTTACAATCTGATTTATCTTTCGCATGCTACTAGGTAGAATCGTCTTCAAAGGTCAAAATCGGTCAATAAGGCATTCTTGTTGATATGGCTAAAGAAATATCTGAATCCACATGAAAATAGTTGTTCAAAAGCCATAAGCATATTGATCACTGGCAATAGTTATGTACACGAGTCCTCTTCTGCTCTACAGCAACACAAATCAGTACAATATAAATTATTTGCTCTGTACTTACATCGAGATGTTTCGCGTACAGACATGCTGCAACCACATTTTATCAGCTGCAGAGGGGTTTCCGGGGCAAGTGGCAACATGCTCGGATCCAGAAATTTTTGTCAGTTTTATTTAGTCTTCAGCTTATTTTACAGTTTAAAGAGGGGTTCCAATGGTTTTATTGCTTAGAAAACTATACTAATACTTTACAAAGGATCTAGAGGCGTCCCATTATTTTCGGGGGGGGGGGGGGACAATATTTAATGCAGTCCTGCCTCTAACCATAATTGTATAATTGTCAGGCATTGATTTTTCAGGATTAATGACAGGTGTGGTTTTCCAAATGATTCACTGATACTGCGCAGGTTTGACACCTTCGAGAAACACAAATCTTGGAAGTGGTAGTTCTTGCAATTCAGCTTTTTTTCTCCAAAACATCTAACACCTCAACGCAGTGAGTCGAACAATATCGGTGACTGGCTAATGCAAAGTAAGAAAGACGGCAAAGATCAGGAATCGATACAATCAAGTACCACACCTGACCCAGGATACCAATTTGAAAGTAACAAACTCACAGTTAGACATCACAAACGAGAGCCAAGAGGCCAGGACAATTTACAAATATATTACTCTAGTGCATCCACCACAGTGCTTTCTAAGGGCACTGAGCCGAGGTGAAAGAACGCTTCGTGGATAGAGCCTCTAGCATAGCTAAATGCCTGCCAATATGATGTCTTGCTCTTTCCTGACATTAAACTAGTTATTACCAGCACAATCAGAGCCCTGGTTGTGGCATCATGGCACAATGACATCTTTAATAAGTGTTCTGATCTTAGAAACTTGATGATATATGAGCAAGACTGTTTAAGAAAATGTAAAATAACAACACTCTGCAATTGTTTTTATATGTGTTTTATTTAAGCGGCGAAAACAAAATTTGCTCCTCTGCAAAACTGGGGGTAGGGTTGTGCATTAGCTCCTATAAGACAAAATATTAAAGATAGAAAAAACAAACTTTGGTTTTGTATTCGTCAATTGAGTATATGTTTGTTAAACATATAAATAAATCTAAAACGATTTGAAACCAACTCAGAGCAGTCGTTAAACTAAATAACGATAGCCAAAATTACCACTTTTAAATCATAATTAAGTTCATGTAACGCACATAATACAACATGTAGCCGTATTAATGTTAAACAGCTGTCATATGTAGTGAAGACATCCAGTAATTTGCAGGCTATTAGAATGTTCATTGATTAACTAGTTTTAATGTTTTCTTTCTGTACCTCAAACTTTCAATTTGATAAAATAACATATGTAACAAGCTGATACATGCTAACACCCATGCTTACAATGTGCAAACATCTCCTATTCTACGCAAATTGAATTGGTACATACGATAAAATATGTTTAAAAGGGTTTGGGATGGAGCAGGTCATTACTCAGCTTGCAGTCATAATCTTGTTTGATGATTATTCTGGTTTTTATGATATGAGGAGGACAATTATTTTAGCAGAAAAGCAGAAATAATAATCGATATTGTACATGTATATGACTTGGATAAGAATTGGTTTTAGAATATTTACATTAGAAAGGGACATTTACTAAATTGTACTGTTTAAATGCGAAAAGATTATTTCCTATGTTCCTCTAGGACGTATCTTTATTTTAGAATTATTCATATTAAGAATATTCATAACATCTGTAACAAAGGTGCAGGGGCTTAATAATCATCCATACCTAAGATTTAGGCACCAGAGGCTAGAGATTTAAGCTAGGAAAACATGGGAAATATATTCATTTTTTCCTGAAATATTATTTCTTACATCAAGTCAATGTCCTTGCTCATTAAATTTGTCATGTAACATATGTTACAGCCTTTAACAAGTGCTTCAATCTTGTTTTTTAACCTGCAAAATCCATAATTCTTTATAATATGAGCAAGACAATCCCAAAAATGCAAGATATCCACAGCAGCAAATGTTTTCTTATATTTTTACTTAAATGGTGCCTACCAATTCGGCTCCTTAAAATTGGGTGTAGCCTTTGGGTTGTTTCTATAATTGCTCGTATAAGACACCTTTTTTAAAGTATAAAAGCAAACTTTGGATATTCTCTAACCCAAATGAGTTTGTTAGTATAAAATAATCAAAACATTTTGGAAAATGCACATATCAGTTAAAAAGTAAATGATATTGGTCACAATTTTCATGTTTAAAGGATAATCTAATTAAAGTAACGCACATAACACGACAGGAAGCTGTAATTTGCTCTAGCGAAGTAGTCAATATGCAGACCATATGAGTAATTTAAATAATTAGCCTTCTTTCTGTAGCTCAAACTTTTAATTTTCTTTTTTTTCTAAATTCAATATTGTAACATATGTAACAGGCTGTCAGAGACTAACGCCCTGGTGAACATAGTGCAAACATCTATTAAAAGACGCAGCTTGAAATCCTCTTTTAGATAGGATAAGTTTGCGAAATTCCCGAGGGGGAGCAATAACATTCTCAGCCATCAGTCTAAAGGTGGCCCGATAAGCTGGGTATTTATAGGAAATCTATGGTATTTTGCATGCAAATTATAGTTATCGAGAAATAACTCATTGTTAAAGTCAGGTAAAGCATTGATGTAACCATCATATGACAAAAATAATTGATATTATGTTAAAAAAAGCGTTCGTGGTGGATAAATATGACCATACCAACACAAACCATAGCTTTTATTAACGAGCAGTTTCTCATTATGGTCGCCATATTTATGACGTTATAACTAGTCTCAGACGCGGATTTGAGATGAGTGACCGCCTTTAAATCAAAGGTTAGACTCCATTAAAAGTTTTGATATAGGTCATCATTTTCCGTAGCCTTTCTTCGTGTCAAACGTGATCGGTAAAGCAACAAGATAAAATACAAAAGTTTTCAAATGCAACGTCTATAACTATCGGTGTACAATTGGATAAAATATTGGCTATTCCAGTTATCAAAGTAAAAAAGAATGTGTAAATTCATCCATCTCACACACTTACATAATAGCTACAAGGTACCTTTTGAATGTAAAGGCTCAGTCTGTTCTGTCAGAAAAAAAAATATCAACACTTTCTTTTATACATCGTCATAACGTTTTAGATGAGTGAGTTCCCTCTATTTCAATAATTTAAGATTATCATTGACTCACTTTGAAGTCAGCTTGACTGAGTAAGGCTGCATTGTTATAACAACTAATAAATTACTTATCGATTACAGTTTAAGTGGTGTTAGACTAATGGAAATTTGGGAATTGTTTAATAATTAGATAATTTAGGTAACCTAAAGTATGTAAAATTAACCTTTATATACTCAAACAAAAAAAGAAACGTCCGATTTTTATGGTACTGTATCTTTCGATCCAGTTAAGATGTCGCAGCAAAAAATAAATCAAAATGTTGATCAAGCGTTCGATACACAAAAAATCGTAATTATTTAATTTTATCTTCTGATCTGGAAGAGTTATTTAACTTATAATGAAAACAGCTCATTCCACTATCATCAGCAAGTTGATCACCAAAACGTGGCACATTTTACGTTAAATGGCAACTAGGAAGGTCAAATGATGAAAAAACATCTAAAAATCCCAGATGTGCGTATCAAACGAGCGAAATTGCAATTCAAAACCGTTAATTTACGAAATTAACTGAAATTACCTCCCTTTGAATTAAACAAATAACAATCTAGAACCTTGGATTCTCCTTAATGTAACATCATTTTAACACCGTTTTTGTTTTAATTTGTTCGACCTGTGTATGAAAACGATTGCACAAAAGGTAAAAATAAAAACTATGGCTGATGTCGGCCATCACGTGTTCAGGTAATCTGTGTTTTATACCCCACCCCTAACTGAAAGAACACAAGTTAATTTCAAGTTTGTTTGTTTGGTGCTTAACGACGCATCAACCCTTGTGGGCCATTAGCGTCAAGCCATATTAAACTAAACATGATGTGAATGGAAATAGTAAAAATTTGTATGATAAAATAAAAGAAATGATGATGATGAGTTTGTATAATGAAAATAAGTTAGAATATGGTTGTTGACAGAAGAGACTACGCACAATATCTGACAGTTTCAAAGAGCTATTCAGATAACTGTACATGTTCTCTTACTGAACAAAGTATAACTTTAACTAGTCTGTATTATGGTCGGATACAAATGTAAAACAAAACATGATTTTAAAATACTTATTAGATTTTGTTAAAAAGATTTATTTGTCTTAAAAAAGTCATAATACTATCAATATGTATATCTTGAAATAACTGTTTCATGTTATCAACATGGAAACAATTATTTCTTACTTGTGCAAAATCGCCACAATCCAAAAGAAAGTGACGTACAGCGAATGGTGCATCGCAACCAACACAGTGTGGTTGCTCTTCACCTAGTAGTAAGTATGAATGTGTGACTCTTGTATGACCTAAACGGAGTCGAGCCAAAACGACTTCTTCCTTTCTAATGTTTCGAACAACTGATTGTTGTTCACCAATAGTTGGTTTTATGTCAAGAAGTTTATTTCCAATGCTGTTGTTCCATGAAGTTTGCCATTCTTCCAAGATATACTTATTGATAGATGGCTTAAAATTAGAAAATGGAATCTTAAAAGAAGTTGGTTCTAATGAAAGCGATGTTTTTGCTTGCTTATCAACCATCTCATTCCCTTGGATACCTATATGACTATGAATCCAACAGAGGACAATTTCTTTATAAGTTAAAAGCTCATGACATTTTTCTAAAAGTTTCTGAATCTGTGGATTCTTTGAACTGGTATGGTTCATTGCTTTCAATACAGAAAGCGAGTCAGAAAATATAATAAATTTATTGTTAGCATCACAAGTGCTAATGAAATCTAAAGCTAGATCAACTGCTTTGGCTTCAGCAGTGAAAATTGATGAGTCGTCAGGTATACGTTGCATATTACTATGGTTGTCTGATATAACAGCACAACCAACCTTTGAGTCTTCTTTTGACCCATCAGTATAAATTTGTTGGTAATTCTTATAACGACTTTGCATTTTTCTGAAATCATCTTTTAATTTGCGTGGATTTGATTCAGATTTTTTCCCGGAATGTAAATCAAAAAGTATTTCAGGTGGTTTCATACACCAAGCTGGAATATTTGGTGTAAAATATTTTTCAATATTTTGTGATTTGATATTGGTAGATTCTAAGAGTGGTGAAATTCTGATGCCAAATGATTTAATAGCTTTAGGTTTTCGTTCATATAAATTAACATAGTTTGGTGGGAATGTAACTTCATGAGCAGGATTTGATGGGTTAGCAGCAAGTCTTATAGCATATTGCAAAGAGAGTTTCTCTCTTCGTGAGTATAGTGATGGTTCATCTGCTTCTACATAGAGACTAGCTACAGGAGAAGTTCTAAAAGCCCCTAAAGCTAATCTTAGTCCTTGGTTATGTATAGGATCAAGCATTTGAAGATATGATTTTCGTGCAGAACCATATATAATACAGCCATAGTCTAATTTTGACCGGACTAGAGACCAATACAGCTTGAGAAGTGTAGTTCGGTCTGCACCCCAAGAAGTATGGGAAAGCACTTTTAAAAGATTCAATGCTTTAAAACATTTAGCTATGAGATATTTAATATGGGGTATAAAACTGATTTTTCTATCAAATAAAATGCCAAGGAATTTAGATTCCTCAACAACTGGAATAGGTGATCCATATAAATGTAAAACTGGATCATCATGTTGCTTGCGCAACTGACAGAAATGTACACACTGTGTTTTTGATTTGGAAAACTTAAAACCATTGCTTGTTGCCCAATTTTCAATCTTATTTAAATTTTTTTGCAGTTGGCGTTCAATCGTCGCCATGCTTTTTGAGCGATAACAGATACAGAAGTCATCAACATATAATGAGCAATCGGTAAGATTACCTAAACATTTCACAATATCATTAATTTTTATGCTAAAAAGTGTTGTTGATAGAACACCTCCTTGAGGTACACCTTGCTCCTGGTCATAATAGTCAGACATAGAGGAGCCAACTCGGACTTGCATGGTGCGGTCTGCAAGGAAGTTTTCAATGAATGTAGGAAGTCTACCTCTTAATCCTAATTTGTGAATATCTTTTAAAATGCCATATCTCCATGTGGTATCATAAGCTTTTTCCAAATCAAAAAACACAGCAACTACATGTTCCTTTTTAATAAAGGCATCACGTATGAAGGTTTCCAATCTAACTAAATTATCAGTTGTACTGCGGTCAGATCTGAAACCAGACTGGAACCGCGATATATGATTATTGGATTCTAAAAACGTTTGATAACCAGTAGAGCCGATTCTAAGTCTTTTATTTATCATTCTTTCAAGTGTTTTACATAGACAACTTGTTAAAGCTATAGGTCTATAATTATTAGGTTCCGCAGGATCTTTCCCAGGTTTGGGAAGTGGGATTATGGTTGCTAAGGTCCAATCTTCTGGAAATTTACCAGTAGTCCAAATGTAATTAAATATATTCAAAAGAGTTTCAAGAGAAGTATCTGGGAGATGTTTAAGCATTTGATAGTGGATCTCATCAGGACCCGTGGCTGAGTCATGTGATAGTTGAATAGCTTCAACTAATTCATCTAAATTAAAATCTTTGTTGTAAATTTCATTATTTTGTGATTTAAAATTCAATTTAACTTTCTCTTGTTCGGTTTTAATCTTTCTGAAGGATTCAGAGTACTTGAATGATGATGAATTGTGACAAAAAGTTTCTTCTAAAGTGTCAGCAATGTCTGTTTTTGAAGTTGCTTTGCTGTCAGTACCCACCATGTTTAGATGTGTGTAACTGGGGGATTTGTTTTTTCCAGAGATTTTTCTTATCATATCCCAAACCTTTTTAATTGGTGTTTTATGATTTATTTTCGAAACATAAGATCTCCATGATTTACGCTTTGAAAGTTTAAATGTTCTACGGGCTTTAGCTCTAAATACTTTGATGTCATTGAAATTGTTGGTATTTGGAGATCTTTTGAATTTAGATAGAGCTTGCTTGCGCTGTTTAATTGCTTCTTTACAGTCGTCATTGTACCATGGATTACTTTTAGTTGGATTTGTCGAAGTTTGAGGAATACATTCTTTAGATATTTCGATAAGAGAAGAGGTAAAATCAGCTATAGGATCAGAAGATTCTTTGAAGTTTTCTGGCACCAATTTACCAGTGCACAGAGTATTAGATAGATCCCAGTTGGCTCTATTTAATTTCCACTTTGGATTGTGATCCTCAGTTGAATAAGTGTTCTGTTCAATGATGATAGGAAAGTGATCACTATTGTGTTGGTCTTCACATACAGACCAATTATAGTCAAGAAACAGTGATGGATGACAGAAGGAAAGATCAATAGATGTAAAAGACTTTGTACTTGGAGAATGATAAGTGTAAGACTTATCATTCATAATACATATGTCATTCTTTGTAATGAAATTTTCGATAAGTTCGCCTCTGGAATCATTATTTTGACCACCCCAGAGGATATTGTGACCATTGAAGTCACCTAATAAGATATACGGAGAAGGAAGTTGTTGCAGTAAATTGTCCAAGTGTTGGGAGTTGAAAGAAAAGGATGGAGGAATATATACAGAACATATGGTTATTTCTCTGTCAAGAGTGACAGAAATAGCAGTTGCTTGTAGTTCTGTTTTTAAATCAATCTTTCTTTGTGGGATAGATGATTTTACAAATATTGAGGCACCACCAGAGGGCCTCAAACAATCAGTATGAACATAGTTGTATACATTAAAACCTTTTAATGATATGTTATCATCTGGTTTAAGAAATGTCTCTTGAAAACAAAATACAGACAGATTATATTCAGAAATCAATAATGATACTTCATTAAAATTAGGTTTCAAACCTCGACAATTCCATTGTATAATTTTATGTTTAAAATCCATACTTGAAAATAATATTAAAATGGGTAAAAAAATAATGGTCAGATTGAAACCCTCCATTATTTAAGCTAATGGTAATCGTGACAGTGTGCCTTTAGGGAGGTGATCAGTGGAAGATGGCTCTGTGAAAACCACAGACTCATCGTCCATGACCTCCTCGCCATCTTTTTCAGCAAACACAGAATATGGATTCTTTTCAGCTTGTTTTGCTTTTTCCATTTGTTCTTTTTCTTTCTGTGCTTGTTCTTTTTGCCATTGCTGTTTTTTTTTCTTCTTTTTGTTGTTTTTTAAGTTTGTCTTTCTCTTCTTTTTTCTTCTTCTCATCTTTCTTTATCATTTCTAAGGTCGCCCCCTTAAGGGCTGGCCCAGAATGAGAGGAGTTACTTTTTCCTGGTTTAGGAGATGTGTTACGTTTTTCCTTTGTACCTTGTGTTTTCTCTGTTGTCTGTTTTAAGTTTTCGTCAAAGCTGTCGTCCGTCTGTGTGGTTTTGTTTTCAGTTTGTGTAGATTTGTTGCAAGTGCCTGGTTTAACAGCACTTGCATAAGTTTGACCTGTGTAAAATTGCTCGTATTGAGAGCATCAGGAAATGATAAGTTGTTTTCACATTTGATTTTGAGAATTTTCGTCTCTTTCTCCCATTGTGGGCATTGCTTCGAGTTTGCAGGGTGATCACCTGAGCAGTTGACACATTTGGATGGTTTGTTACACACGCCAGTTGGTCCACAATGTTCAGGCTCACCGCAGTTGCAGCATACAGGGTGTCTACCACATTTATTTTCGTGGTGACCAAACACTTGACAACTGTAACATCTAAGTGGGTTTGGTATATAGACATCTACTTTCACTTGCATAAAGCCTATTTTAACAACTGTAGGTAAGGTAGGTGAATTAAATGTAAGAACATATGTGTTGGTTAATTTTGTTTCACCATCACGACGTACAGTGATTCTACGTACATCCGTAACTCCCTGTTCAACCATGCCTTCCTTGATATCATCGCTTGTCACTCTGTTCAAGGCTGGACAGCGAATAATACCTTTGGATGTGTTCAAGGATGAATGGGGTGTTACGGAGCACTTAAGACCACAAAATGTCTTCATCTGTAGTAGATTTTTTTCGTGTGCTTCTTTAGCACATTGAATTAAAAGATCACCAGACCTTAGGTTCTTTATGCTCTTTGGTTCTCCTGCAATGCTCATTATGGTTTTATGTACAACAAACGGAGAAAGAGAAGAAATAGTCTCTCCTTCTTTTTCTGAATGGATTATTAAAAATCTGGGTACATAAGGTTTTTTGGTTGAGGTTGACAGACTTGATTTAATTGGTTGAGAAGCTGGGTACGAGTTTTCAGAGTCAGTATCTGAATTTGCTATGTTACGTTTTTTTGCTTTTTGTTAAGCCATGTAGTTTAGTTGTTTGATTCATCCTCCATGCTCCCCACCCACCGTGGAGCCCAACAAGGGAGCACTTTAATGGAGTGGATTTCTGATCTCCAGTGCTAGAGATACATAGAAGGTATACTTGCACAAATAGAATCTGCACAATTGACCCGTTAAGCCACTGCCTTCCAGGATTATTTTATAAAAGAAAGAAAGTTTAAGATAATGGACACATGGTTGGCATCAGAACGATACTATAGAACGAAGATATAAGAAATATTTTTTTTACATTTTCAGAATCCTGGGGCTCAGCATGACAAAGCCGATTAGAAACACCGGGCCATGTTTCCACCTCAGCCTACCCCGTCAAAGAGAGGTGTTGAGTCATACAGAATTTATAAACGTCCATATTCTGCATGCTCTCAGTCTTCCAGGCCATCCCCTTCGAGTTACGAGAAAGCCACCCACAGCAGACTGGTGGCTCCTACTCTTAGCACTCCCAGAGGAGACAAGTATTACAATCAATATCGTCCCCTGTGTGAAGTGTGCCCCAGAGACCGCGACAAGGTGGTAGGGACTCTCCAGGGAGTTAATTTCAAGTATCAATTGTTTTGATGATGATTAGACTTATTTAATGTTAAAATGCTTGTGATGGCGAAAAAAATTCAAATTTGACCCATTCTGTTGATTTTCAAAATGTTGGACCAAAATAAATTTTCTGTATTTCTTAACACACCCTCTTGATCGATGTTTTGTGACGTCAGAGTATGTTACAATGGCGGTAAAACAACGCATACAGCTAACATGCATATCATCTTGCAAGAGAGTTTGCTCAGTGATGTTTAAATGTGCTTGAACGGTTCGTAATTATGAGGGACTGCAGCTATTGATGTTGCGACTTTTGATTTTAAGGGTACTCTTGTTCTCTGAGTTGTCAGCGGCTCTACTGGTTATCAAATGGATTTCGTTTAGGTGCATAACGTTTCTAAATGATAACAGTTTGTAATGGAAAAAATTGAATGAAATGCATTCATACATTTAGAACTGGCAGACATAAACGTCCAGCGGACATAACTTTATTGTTTCAGTATATATATTGGAAGCTGTTCCGGTTTTTCATGCAAACCAAATATCTGTCTTGATCCACATCTGAATTAAGGGTGAGGTTGGCACCGTGAAACGGTTTAGGCCCTCCAGTAAAATATTGTACTGACGGTTTCAAGGCGGGACTTCTTTTGTGGATCTTTTATATTTTTTTCTGTCTTGTGTTTGCTATGCCTTTGTGATCGTCGGTTTATATGTGCATTGTGGTCACCTGCTGGGAAAGGGCTAACCTCTTGGCTCTCGTTTGTGGTGTCTAACTGAGTTTGTCACTTTCCAATTGGTATCCTGGGTCAGGTGTGGTACTTGATTGTATTGATTCCTGATCTTTGCATCCTTACTTACTTTAGTTCACTGTTTACAGTGTTAATTTGCTGACTAGAACACTCTGGTTCTCGCATTTATAAATGCTTTCAAGAACTCACAAGCGCCATAGGTGGTTAGAGCAAATCTTCTATTTTTGGTAGCTCTATTTTAACCTTTATTTTAAAGGTTATCTGCTATGCATTTTCACAGCCTTCCCTTTAACATGAGAAAATAGCAAATGGAGTAGCCCTTATGGTTTTCAAACAAAAATCGAGTTGATTTCCTTTTAGCCAGTAGCTTTTTTTGAAACAAGCAAAATTTTGCTTTTGGCAAAAATTCTTAAGCTTGGACCCTGGATACAATCAAGTATCACACCCATTGGCTTTTCTTAAATCAATTTAGGAAACCGTGTTGTATTTAGTGAAAATGTGCTTGCTACCACACTCACTATGACGATTTCGTTTGAAAATGCTCAAACTCACCCATTTCGAATTTCTTAAACTCTACCCACTTTGCAGAGCGTGGAAAGCATCAGAGGTTTTCCGAAAACAATTTTGATTTCTAACCAGAATTTGTTATATATTCCATACATGTGGGTCATAGATGGCATATGGTTTCCTGTAAAGTAATGATTTTGGTTCAAATCCATCAATTTTGTCACTTTTTAAGCTATACTAACGTACGTCAACAAAAACGCCTCATCTATAAGTAAACATGAATATCTTTTGGCCTGAACAGACTAAAGATATGAATTTTGGTGAAATATTAAGTCTTATCAGTCAAGCGGCCCTGACGAAGTGCCACTTAATGCGGAAGTCAATCTGGGTCTACACTGTTTTCCTAAGTACGCATTCAGGCGTTTTCATGAAGATATTGGGTTAAAGTATGCCTTCTGCTTAAATATATTACAGTGTGGATGTTGTTGGCAGAGTCTTTTTACAATGTAAGTCTGAAGTCAGTTTAGACATGTCTGCAAAGAAACTATCGTAGGCGTTTATGCCAATGTCAGCTAGCTTCAAGAATGCCTTAGTGGTCCAATTTCTTTATTTATCATAACACCAGGGAGTTTGAGAAAAAAGAAAAGTGGTTCCTCTAGAGGACATCTTTATTGGTTTCCCAAATCCAGTTCTTTCAAGTTCTTCGAGTTCCACTGTAAAAATAAAGGTTGTGATAAATTGCCATCCATGAAATATGCATTTTTCTTCACTTGTTGAAATAAATGTTATATTCATTTCAAAGATTTGAATAGCCTCTATATATATATAGATATATTTACTTATAGAGTTGTCCGGGTTCGCCGCATACGAATAAGTAGTATACGTAAAAGGAAAGGTAAAACAACACAGTATTGAAACATGTACGCGATAGGTGAAGATGGTCATTAACGAATTTGACCTGTCCAAAGCTAATACTGTATATCGTCTCAAGCTTTGATATACAAAAGTGAAGCACACTCAACTAGTGCAGGGTGTATTAAATTTGTCTGTGTATACGCTTAACGTTCAAGTTAACATTTTTTCAGTCATGTGGTGACGATTTTCTGTCTTCCTATATTTGACCAGTACTAAGAAGCGAATAAAGTAACCATAAAACAGCGACTCCGGTGAGTCTTGAGCTAGCACCCCTTTGATCCAAGAAACTGAGCCACTACGCGCAGCTTGTCTTCTAGATACATATTCTATTCCATACAGTTAAAATGCTAATTAAACGCCTCTTTATGCAGATAAAGATATGCTTAACAAGCAAATTCGATAGCGAATTTATATTCCCCGCCGAAGTTTTGAAATTAAGGCAATAACTCCTGTTCTAATGAATATTCATGTGCATGGAATGAGTATTCATGTGTATTGCCCAAAGTTCATTGATATTTAGGCAATCAGAGGGCAATAACTTCTCTACACCCAATGACATCCTTATAATTCTTCACATGCATCATCACACCATTGCCATATATAAATTTCATGAAAATCCTTCTATTGCTTGCTAATCAATGGCTGATGACAGAAAAAGTCAGAATAAAATCCATGGAATTTGATCAAGTGCTTGACCCACGGTTACATTTATCCTACCAACAGTTGGCCGACTGTCAGTGACGCGAATCGGTAGACAGTTGACTGATTTTGTGTGTGATTTTAGCTGCTTTTTAGGGTCAGCCAGCTGCAAAAAAATATAACTGACCAGTTTTATTTTTTCGATTGGCCGACTGTCTTTGGGACATGGCAAACGGTTTGTTGTCGACTGACCGTCTGTCGACTATCCGCCGATCATCGGTCGATGGTCAGCTGACACTGCGCAAACTTCTATTTTCAAATGAGTCACTCAAACCTGGCTGACTGTTAGCCGATCATCGGGCAACAGTCGACCGAGTGACAGCAGTTAATGTTTTCTTCTTAAGGCGGAAAGTGATTAAATACAAACTGTCAATTTTGCTACTATACTTAAAGCCATTAAAAACGTAACTGATACATATATTATTTTTTTGCTATACATAGCAATGGAATTCCCTTTGTCTATGTATCTAAAAGCTTACATAACGTACAAGAACGTTTAAACAAATCTTGAGCTTTATTGCACACATCTGCTAAAAATTTTGGTGAAAAATGCCAAATTCATCAAAAAAATCTTAACCTTCTTTCATCTTTAAATTTTCTCAAGTTCAGTTTAAATTAACTTGTTTCACTCAAACAAAAAAAATAAGGAATACAAGACAAAATTTCGTTTACCTATGGGGCCTAAAGTAATGCTTTAAAGTTCAGTTTTTCGCATATTTGTCACTAAATTTGAGAAATTACAAAAATCATCAAAAATGAATCATTTCATAAATTGCATACATAAGTTGTTTAGTCATTGCCTATGGTTATGATTTATTACGATATCAACCATCCAAAAGCTTGCATATTCTTCAACTTCCGGTTTTCGTGCTCAAGCTTTGGTGGCCATTTTTTAGATCAAAGTTTCAAGGAGCATTTTTCTAGTTGTGTGTGGTTAAAACGTAAAGCATTATTGAATTTTTACAGAAAGTCTGAAACTAAAACATTCAGGCAATATTAAGAACTGATGTCCTGATTAATAAGGTGATTTTGCTTTTTTGTTTAAAGTATCTGGGTTGTATCCCTTTATCACAACATACAGTCCCGCTTATCTGGACTGCTTTATCAATACCAAAAGGATATTGCCTTCATATCGCGACCATAATTTTGTGCTTTTCATTTAAAGGGAATGCTTAAGCATTCAATCTAGGGTAGGCTACATTTTTAAAGGTGCGATTTTATTGTCTTTGTCTCTCTCAATCTCTGTCTGACATTCTCTATGTCTGTCTGTCTGTTTCGCTGTCTGTCTGTTTCGCTGTCTGTCTCTCTCACTGTCTGTCTGCTACTTTCTCCGTCTATCTGTCTCTCACTGTCTTCTTTCTTTCTCTGTCGGTCTCTCTTTCTCTCTCTCATTCTGTATGCCTCTCTGTCTCTCGCTCTGTTTGTCTGTCTGTCTATTTGTCTCTCTCTGTATGTCTCTCTCTGTTTTTTCTGTCTCTCTCTCTGTCTGTCTGTCTCACTCTGTCTATATGTCTCTGTCTGTTTGTCTGTATGTCTCCCTGTCTGTCTGTCTGTCTCTCAACATAGGTTGCTTTGCTCTCCCGTATTCCGTGTAAAAAGTTTGGATATCGACAATATTATTTGTATTATTTGATTCTATGAAATACACTGCACTGCTCAACGTCCTCATTAGCTCCGTAGTACTTCCACTATGGTGATATTGCTTTAACGTTTACCTATCTGTATTTGTATGCTTATGCCGCTAATCCCGGACATCTCAATTATAACGAAATTCAAAGTCACGTGTATTAAGAATTGTTAGTGTTAGATATATGATAAGCCTTTATACTAATTGAAACGTAAAGGAATATTGAAAAAAGTGTTTTCAGGTTTGTAAGTATTATCTAGAGTAGATAGATAGCATTTGGTGCGTACTAAATAATCTTTAATTAATGTGGCTAACAGACGACGTATATGCTCAAAATATAAATGAGTTAGTCATTTACCTTTAATGTATATTGACATGGCACCTTTCAAGTGTCGTTCTATGGTATGGCAGCTGACTAAGGGACATTTGCTTTTGCATACCGCTAGGGTGACTCTACCTCGGAATGTGAGCACTGGTTTTATATGCATCTTTCTACCCCTTTCTGCAGAATTCGCCAGGGTGATATATATTTCAATACATGTGAAGAATCAAATCAAAATAAATAAAAAAAAAAAGGTTAGTGAGTATGAGCAGTACATGCTACTATCGTACGCAGGATAACTGGAAAAATGTTGACCACTGGGATGTGAAGAATAAAATCAAAATAAATATAAAAAAAAGGTTGGCGAGTATGAGCAGTAAACGCTACTATCTCGTACACAGTTGCATTATCTAGAAGCGGGGATTTTTTTGTACAAGTTAAACAATGAAATTAGATGTTTTACAGCATTTATAATAAACTGAGTAGTATGCTGTACGAAAATACCTCATGGAAAGTCAGAATATAACTGTTCGTTAATTTTCATGGAAAATAGTGCGTTATTAAGAATAATATTGATGTTTGATTCATGAAAGTAATCTGTTAAAGGTAGATAAACATGTGTACAGGCCCTATAATGAAAAATTGAGATGTTGATTTTGACAATAATTTTTCTGCACTACAATAGTGAAATATGTTCAAATGATAATATCAAGAGATTAGAGTTAAAGAGTAATAAAATATACTGATAGCACATTACCATAGTCTCTCCTAGACATAGTCGGCGAAACCATCTACTATCTAGTCATAGGCATCAAGTGCATCCTTAGAGAGAGCATGTTAATTTTCACTGTATAATACGATGCATGACTTTTACAAAATAGTCTTGTTATTTTCTTGCATAGTCGCACTTTTGTAGAACACGAGTTAAGCAGATAAAACTAAAAATCTATCCAATAAAACCGTCATTACCACAAAGATAGGTGAATTCTTTTAAAAACACTCTGGTTGTATGAAGACACAGGTGGACATCGTTGTTCGTCGATCAAATCCACGACTTTTGTTCGCCAATAGGTTGGTTTCTCCTCTGTCTCCTCATAGCTGGCATAATAGTGCTTTTTTAGCTTCACTTTTACTTTGCTTCATGCTTATGGATAACAAGAATCTTTGACCCTCATCTTATTGGTAATAAGTCTGTAGCCTTTGTTTTCTATCTGGTGCTTTTGTAGACCAGCAGCTGTATAGCTCTGAATATGTATTTAAAGTATGTGTTTCTGAGAAATTTTGTCAAAAGCAGGTTGGATGACTTTACTGAACGTGTTTGATTTGCCACGACAAAGGTCACAGACGGCGATTAAGTATTGTTCAGTGGATTGGAGAAATACCTTCTTTTGTTGAAACGGTTCCAAAGGAAGAACAAAGTAGTATTTTAAACTGGAAATGACTTGTTACTTGAATGATGAATACAGTCTTAATTCAGCGTTCATGGATTATTGGATTTACTGAAAGAGTTGAAGGAAATAGATAAAATGCAACGATTGTCAAGCATGTGTACGCTTAATGGTAGTTATTTTGTTTGGTGCTTAACAACGTGTCACCCCTTGTGGGTCATTAGCGTCAGACGGTATTAAACTAAACATGATTTGTAATTGTATTTCGTAATTGGCATACATAAGTTGTTTAGTCATTACCTATGCTTATGATTTATCACTATATCAACCATCAAAAATTTCCAATTTTCATCAATTTCAGGTTTCCATGCTCAAACTTTGGTGGTCATTTTAAAGGTCAAGCTTCAAATCATATTTTTCGGGTTGTGTGTGGTTGACCTTGAGCATTAATGAAATTTTCAACAAGTTTAAAACAAAAACAGCCGGGTATTTATTAAGATCTGATGTCCTGATTAATAGGGTTATTTTCCTTTTTGTTTCAAGTATCTTGGTTGTGTCCCTTTATCACAACACGCAGTCAGGCTTATCTGGACTGCTTTATCAGTACCAAAAGGATATTGCCTTGATATCGCAACTATAGTTTTGTGTTTTCCCTTTAATACGAATGCTAAAAGAGCTTTAAATTTGGGTAAGTTATATTGTAAATCTTGCGTTTTTTTTACTGGCATTAATGCCTCGGTTACATTTGCCACGGTCATCGTACCATTTAGTTGTTATTAAACAAACAGCTGAGGATATCTGAAAATTGTTGACACGTCTTGGGGTTACTGCAGGATTACGGCCCGATGTCCATACGATTTTATGAGCCCAGCATGGGCATTGTGCGATGACCTTGCGGGTATCCTACGACAAGCGCATGAGTCTACGATCATTTGTTGGCCGAAATGACAATCTAAAATCGCGCGTTGTCCTCACCATCATCTTACGATGCACGTACGGGGATCATACGATGTTACTGCAATGTGTCTACGGGCTTACAATTTTTAAAAATTTGTCATTGTGCGGAGTTAAACAAAATCAAAGAGGCTACAATGCCCGTAAATCCTTACAATGGTCGCAATGTCACCCTGCGGAGGCCGCACGGAGACGGTGATTTGGGCATCCTACAGACATCGTATACTCGTTGTAAGGCAAATGTAACCGAGGCATAAGTATATACAGATGCAAAGCTAATGTAACTAGAATTGTCAGAGAATCAGACTATAGCCCCGCTGCAGCGCCAGTAAAAGGCCAAGATCCAATAATATTAAGCAGGCAAATCTGAAGACATTCAATAGGAACAACTTTAGTTTTTGTTCAAAGATAAACCCCTGTTTTAATTCTTCATTTCTCGTTTTTTTAACATGCTTAAAATGACCTACAATTTTAGAAATTGTATGGTAGCTTTCCTTGATTGTTATCAATAAAGTTGTTGTAATCAATTGCTGATAAGCTATATATGTATTTTGTTGGCTTATATAATGGTCAATAGAACTTACTATAAATTTTTACTTTTTCCATCTTCATCATGTTTAGTCTAATACCGTCTGACGCTAATGACTCACAAGGGTTGATGCGTCGTTAAGAACCAAACAAACAAACAAACAATAAACTACTACATGCTTAATATCATGCTTCATCTAAATTGAACTTTAGACAGTGAGGAAAATGTCTTACATATACAATGTATCTTTTTATAGATAAAAATAATTAAACATGTATGCGTGTAAGACAGTAAAGTGATATTATTTTAGCATTTATGAAACATAATTTGATCATCGAATTAAGCATTTTCTGTAAGTGATGTTTACATATATTCTATAAAACACTCTTAATTGAAATGGCATTTTATGGGCTTTGAATTCAAGTTTCTTCCTTTTCATCACCCATACTTTTGTCAGAGTTTTATCCCACTAATATTTTATGTTAAAAATGTAATATTTATTGTTCCATTCATTTAATTGAGCCCTCAAATGGCAATTATCTACACCTTCTAGCAGTTTAACCTCATATGATGCTAATATTGAACTAAAATAATATATTTAAAGAAATGTAACGTATGAAACAGTAATAAAAGTTGCCAAAATGTGTTAAATTTATACTGTTGGTCATGAAATTTCAAAGATAGTATTGATATGTAAGAATAAGAAACAGTTTGATATATATACTATAGATATCCTATTCTTTTAGGGTAACGTATTAAACTCTGCTTTTGCAGGGTAACACCACAGCCTATTTATAGGTAACATGCATTATTTTGTGGCTTATGAAATGTGGGTTTAGAAAATTATAGTGTATAAAACTCCCCCTAAGATATATTTTGGTAGTTCAAGGTCTAGTGATAGCACAACACTAAATAGTATCGTTGACTGACCAGTTTCGGTGACTGTAATCAGTTTCTTTTATGCTATGATTTAACACCACGGAAAACAAAACATGCAACTTACCATAAACATGTTTTATTATCTTCCTTTCTTGATAAATCTAGTTTGGGAAAGCATCGGTAGTTTGATGGGGGCATCCATTGTTTTGGCCTACATAATCCAACACCTGAAATAACAACTGACCAGAATCAGTGACCCTTGAACTTTTCCCCGCGGTACAGATACTGTGCACAATTTATGTATTGATTTTTTGTCCAGTCTAAAACAAGAACACTAGAAACTTGTAAACTGTGAAAGAAGTTGAAAAAAGAAAATATAACATATTTATGTTAATTACTCTTCTGCATGACAGGGACACACAAACCTATCATGCCTTCTGATGACCCTTTGCTTGCAACAATATATAAGGTGTGTCCAATGTTTGCATAGGGGCATATCACACTGGGCCCACTTTGTTATGACCAATGATACACAATGTCTCTGTTCTGCAGGTTGGTACTTATGGCACACACAGCACTTTTCATAATCTGGAATATCACTGTCATTATCTGAGTTGCTGTCTGATTCAGGAACCGATATCAGCTGCAGTCCTGATGGGCCAGGCTTGGGGTTTGTGTCCACATTTTTTTCTTTTTGGCGCACATTTCTTGTGTACTTTCATTTAGAGGTCTTTTTGTTGATTAAACTGTTTGTTGGTGATTCATTATCTTTTGTTTAGTGTCAGTCTCCGTTATACACACCCAACTTGTAAAGGGGGGGGGGGTCTCACCCTATAGGAAATTTACACAGGGTTCTGCCCACACATAGATTTTCATAATATTATGCATAATGATTGCCTACCATATGACTATTCTATTTGTGATATAGTTTCCCACTTACCTGTTGACATGGTCAAAAAATTAGATGTTATGTAATCGGGTATCTGATTATAGGGGTACCTTCAGTTTAAGCCGCCCATAACTCTCATAGTATCATATACTGGGTTCCCTTTGCTTTTAAAACTATCTATGATAATCACTGATTATATATGCATAAAACAAAAATCAGTTTCTGTAATGTTTAATTCAGAAAATTGTGATTTTGTTTGAAACAGTCTCCAAATTTCAGCTGTATAATATTTTTTCAACAATTTTGTTTTTAAATTTAGGCATGTTCTGGTTCTTGTCAACCTATGAAAATGATCTTAAATTAGGCTATACATATGTAGATGATATGCTAAAATTTTCAAGAAAATCGAAGACCGGTAACATGTTGTCTTGGAAGTTTGAATGTTACAAATCCAAATTCTGAGAAATGTAAAATAAGTACTGATTGTAGGTAATGAATAAGTCTTTGAATTGTTAATTAGTTTCAAAACAAGTTTTCTTGTTTGTTTTATTGTATAAGTAAGATTGAATCTTAAATATTGTTAAAACTATTATACTTACACAAATAGTCGAATACTGATAACACAGAGAGAATTCCACCCTGTCTAGCTCCTCATAAAACAGTAAACTTTTGTAATCTTTATAATAAGGTTTCAAGGCTAGATTCACTCTAATAGAAAGTCATTCTCCATAATTCAATCATTTCATTTGTGTTAGGGAATCCTTTGTTTGATTATTTCCTTATCACCAACATGATAAAAAATAAATATATAATACATATGACAACCGTATATAATCATGTTTCTTGCATGTTTCTTGCATATTTACCTGTAAAAACAAGACAGAATCTTTAATATTTTCAAAACTGTCATACCTATTCCAATATTGATCACATAGAGAGCATTTCACCTTATCGAACTCCTTATGAAGTAGTTAATTTCATTAATCTTCATAATATGATTTAAAGTATTATATTCACTTTAATAGAATGTCAAACTACATTATTCACTCAATGTATGTAGCTATGTGATCTTTTGCTTGATTATATCTTTACCATGAATGTGTTGCAAGATTAGAAAAATACATGTACCAAACTGAAACAATTGTAGGTACTTACAATTATATTCAACATCCTTCACAATGTCATAACAGCAAATGAGCTAGACAAATTAATGCCAAAAATGTCTTAAAGTTTAACCTAATACAATCAGATCGCTCAAAAGATAACTGATTCCCTGCTTAAATTGTCAGTTACTTGACTGAGGAACCAGTTTTGAAATACATCATGGAAGCTCCAAAAGATTCTAAGCACTATAACACTACAAATACAGAACTTATTTAATATATACACAAGCAAAATTGAAAAGAAAGGGTCTGACTGTATGAAAAGAAGTTACAATGATCAGGAACTGGAGTAATGAGAACCAAAGTCTTGCCCTTGAAATGGAATTAGAAATCAACCAAAACTACAAATAGACATAACACAAGGTGAGCAGATTAACCTATATACATCTCTTTCCCAAAAGGAGTAAAATTGCATAGGGAATTTAAAGTCACAGTGCTTTCAGTCAACAAATTTGCATGTGCATCTTGGTATTCAATAAAATGAGAAAATGATGAATTAAAAACAGTGATAAAAAGTTGTCAGATATTTAATGCATGTGTAGCAATTGATGATCAGCCAACAGTTCATAAGGAGTCTCAACAGGCATCTGGTATTAAAATTGAAAGCTACATCCTAGCCCAATTTCGAAACACATTGACATTTTGAGGGGGATACCATGCAAAAAAGTTTAACATCATACTGAACAAGGTTAAAATAAATAATTAAAAAGTTTAGAGACACATGCCATTACTGATAAAATGAATGCCAGTTACATAAGTGAGGTTGTATATAAACTTACAAAGGGACAAAAATAATTAAGTCAGGGATCAAATATATCGCATTGCCTAGTACTATTATGATAATGAACTGTCAATTAAAACAATGCTATGCAAAACCAAATTAAAATACATTTTTGCATAAAGAAACATTGAGTAAGAGATCATAGCACTGAATAAATTAATTGATATGTTTCAACTGCTTTTGAGAAGTTTAAAAGTTTCATGTGGTTTGTGTGCTACTCAAACTGATTGTTAATGGTACATGAGTCTCAGATTTGTTTCAATATCAAATTAAATATGCTTTTGTACATACATAGCGTTCTAGTATCAATGTTCATAATGTTTCAAATAATAAAATTGAGAAATTACATGGTTCCAGGACAAAACAAGCCTCAAACATTAAATTATTATTAATGTCAAAAATGACCTACATGCATATCATGTTTTTTCTCTCACTGTTACCGGTTTTGAAAAATCAAGAAACTTTGTAAGTTTACAGAGGACATATGAGTCAAATTTTATAGGCAGTATCATAGGTTGACAAGCAAAGAAACATATGGAAATTGTAGACAGAATTTGACGTTCTCATGAAATTTACTGATATTTATTTTAAATTTTTTTGAATTTAAAGTTTCGTAAAAATTTGTTTGCATGTTTGCACAGGCCAAAATAGTATCAAAGCAATCCATAAAGAGTCATTTCACTATTCTAAGTCAAACTCGCTGCGATTCGATAAAGACGATGGTTAAAAATTGACAAAATATTAGACAGGTGTCATCGAAAAGTTGGAGTAAGTCAGGGTGCTCTCCTGAGACCTAAAAATCTCTATTGAAATAAATAAATGCATTTTTATAGTTGATAGGTCAAAGGTATTTACCATGTAAAACTAGATGAAAATCCATGCGTGGGCGCATATAAGACCCCCCCCCCTTTGCTCAGTGTATTATTTTCTTTTTTTTTTCCAACATTTTGTTTCTGAATAATCAGCTCCCACTGTACATGAAAGAAAGATTCTGCACTTGATGAGTCCTCACATGTATTGTCATTACTAGTTTCACTTGTAGTTGTTTGGTCATTTGGTCTTTCATATGCTGTTGCAGGCAACAGTTTTATCTGGATCTACGGCTGATGGGTCAAATGGATATATACCTGTTATTTTGAAAGTTAGTAAGGGTGCAAAGATCAGGATTTCAGATTTTGAGGGGATAAGGCATGTTCATAGGCTTTAGATGAGAGTTCTGCAACGTTGTACCTGGTGGTATTAGAATACGGATTGCTGGGAATTAACCTATGGCACTCACTGTTATATATCCGTTGCAGTGGACCAAAACAAGCAACATCTAGTGACTGTAGAATGTGACTAGTATGTGCCGGTAAAACAAATAACTCAATATTGTGTTCTGCTACCCATTCTAATACTGGAACATTTATATGAGATCTATGTCCATCAAATATCAACAAGACTGTCTGGTCTACACTACATCTCTGTACAAACTTCAGAAAGTGAGTATTCAGGGATACTTGAAAGGCTGCAGCATTAGACCATTCGCTGTCTGTAACTATACCTTGAGATCCAGCCAAAGATCCATTCAGGAGATCACTATTTAACCATTTGCCTTTAAATATATAAAAAGGAGGCATCATATTACCTAGATCATTACCACAGCCAGGAATAGTGGTAGTAGCAGATCTGGAAGATGTTTTACCAGGTATTGAGTTATCAGCACTGATAAGATATAGGGGTGAGTGAATGTTTGTATACCCTTTTCATCTACATTATAGACACATTGAGGCTTGAGCTTGAGATCTTATTTGGTTAAAACACCATCAAGTCTTTCAAAATAGTCATTGACAATAGTCATTGACAACAGTCTCTGATGTGGCCTTGGCTTGGTAGTTTGATAGTGATCGTGGCTTTGTGACATGTAGCTCTGGCCAACGTTTCATAAAACATCTGAACCATTTTGTGCTAAATGGATGCCCTTTATCACGTTTGCTAAGGTGAAATGCATAATAAGATGCCATACTCACTACCTTACTAGAAGTATACCCATATCCAAGAACAGCCATAGATTTCAAGTGTTCCACAAATATGGCCTCTTCTTCCTCGCTCAGCTCTGGAGAAGGTCCTGATGAGGTTGTCTCAGGGTCTACTCTTCCCAAAACTCTGTGACGCAGTGTTGTCAGTGGTACCTGATAGGTAATAGCAGCCCTCTTCACAGGAACATGATCTTCCATGACTGCATGGTAGGCATTGGTCATTGCAGATGGTGAGTAGCATCTGTATGTCAATTTGTTCACCATAGCCTTTTTGGGTTGTGCCTGAAAAAGAAGGAAAAAAAACTTAGACTGTGTATGTATTTCAACTTTTATCTGAAAAAAAAATCAACAGTTAAGAACATGTATAAACATTTGGGCAGTTACTGTAGATGAAAAATGGAACGTGACGCCGGTAGGTCATGTGACTTTGTTTAGCAGAAGTCAAAAAAATATTGTGACCGGGAAATTTTTTCTCAAACAATGAAATTTGACATTTGGGAGATACAAATGAGGACACATTAAAAAGGTATTATGAAAACTAGTGAAAATACGCAATAAAATACAAAATAAATAGTTACTTACGTCTTTGAACCGCATTTTCAGTTGTTGTTGACAGAAGTGACAGCTCTTTGTTTACGCTAAAAGTACCGGGATGTAATGACGTCATGGAACTCTTCTCAATGAAAATCACGCGAGTTTATGAAAGGTCGCCAAAATAGGTCAGTCACCGAAACAGGGCCGACCACGATAGTATTTTTGAAAGAACGTATATTACTGCAATAAAATAAACTTAAGTTGTTTTGATGCATACCAGCTGTTTGCTACGTTTGATTAAGTGATTTTAAGGCCATCAGCATGTCGATAAATAAGATTTAGGTATAGGTTTGTATTTGCACAAGAGGATTGGAAGCTGTTACAGGGTAACGTAGTCAACAAAGCTGTAACACAGTAATGTCCCAACTGCCAGAGGGCTTACATGTGTCATTTTGCGTCATATATAGTGTATAGAAAATCATAGTGTACATAATTCCCCCTAGGGGAGGGGTTCTATAAGCAGCTCACTGTCTAAGGGGTTCAGGAGATGTCGTTTAAAGAAAAAGTTTACGCACGACGGACGGGTCTACGCCCACAATAGCATGAAGGTTTTCTAAAATAAAAAAAAACAATGATCAAAATTGCCGTACTAGCCGCTTTCCATATTTCTGTAAAATTATACAGCGGTAAACTTGATGTAACGATATCGAGAAATGTGCAAGAGAGTTGGCGTAAATTCAGTAAAAAAAAAGTAAAGGAGATGCCGCGATAAAGAAGGGTTAAAACTTTGAGTATCACCGAAGAAAAAAAAAGAAACATTTAAAATGACCCCACCCGCAAGAAAGCAACTTTGAGCATTGTATTTTTAATTTGTAGTAGGTAACTCTTCGGAACCCGAGTTAAACAAAATAAATATAATAATAACAAGAAATATCTATAAGAAATATCTTTAAAAAAAAGATATACGACGAAGGGTGGACTAGTATTCGTTCTACCCCCTTGCAATCGTGCAATGGAATAGGCTGCCGTCCAAAATCGCATTACTGCCCACTTTACAGCCCTTTAAAAGGGCAGTATGCATGATCAGGCATCCAATGCCAGTGCGCTGTTTTTATCTTTTACCTATTCTTCTGACTTAACATTTTAACCCTATTATCTTTTATTCACTCTCACTAACAACTCTTATGGAACTTTTTATTTTAATTCCTCTAATTTTTTTGTAACTAACACTGCACTGACGCGCAACTGCCTGAGGCACCTGCAAGGGGGTGATGCAGATATAGAAGTGACAGAAGGCATATTTGCTATGAGTAACGTGAGCATTTTTAAAGAAATTAAGGAAAAAAAAAGTTGGGGATGTATATACTTTGTTATGTTTTCGGTCAGCTGTAGCATGTACAAAAAACGGATAAGTTTGGTGACGTGATCTCTATTGTTCTAAAAAATGATTGAAAATGAAAGTAGGAAAAAATGGATTATAACTGCACTTAAAGTATGTTTATACTGTGGCAGTAGTGCTAGAATGCCTGTCTCTAAAATCCCATACACTGTTGTTACGGTTACACTGGCTATATTCTCTGTCTCGTCCTGTGTTATGGTGCTTCAGGACTGTCAAGTGCGGATCCAGAGGGGGGCAGGGGGTCCGGACCCCGCCTGGAAAATCACGTTATATGGATTTCTATAGGGAATAAGCAATTGGACCCCCTGGAAAATGTTGGACCCCTCTGGAACCTTGAAAAATGATAGATTTCTTTGAAATTGACCATTTGACTTCTGTAAAATAAGCTGAGGACTAAAAAATTAACGTCAGGGCTTTTTTTATCAGACTGACCTGGACTCGCCCCCCCCCCCCCCTCTCCTGACAAAAATTGAAAATTCCTTGATCCGCGCATGCGGACTATATCAGTTAAGATGACTGTCACCTAAAATTATCGACAATTTTTCCCTATGGAAGACGTATCACGCCATACATTATTTAAACCATCGACGCAGATTTGTCTTTACATTTTTTTGCGTTTTAACTATCATTCTTTCAGCGTCAACGTGAAAATCATATTTGAAACTAATGAAAAAGTGTACCAATACAAGCACAAACATAACGTACTACTAAATCTCTTCGATATATGAATAACCATTTCATGGCATGTACTTTCTTCCATACAGAGATCAAGTCAGCTTTTTAGGTCAGCAATGAAATTATAAGACTTCGTCTAATAATAAACAGAAAAGGAAAATTTTGCATTACGTGTCTTAGACAGGTCTTTTGACTTTTATGTAAAATGGCGATCTGAAACTTTCGATAAAATAAAAGTCATGATTGTGCAGTTAGTCTTTCTTTCTTTATATGGTGCCTGGCGCTTGCTTTCGAGCGTTATCGGCAGGTGTACGTTTTACACTCAGGGTTGCAGGATAAGAGCCTACAAGTAACCATATCTGAATTACCGTAGGGTTCTTTAACCTGCACAAGGGGTGACTACTCCTGCACAGGGGACATCCAATTAACGTCCCGATCCGAAGGACGATGCACTTATCTGGTGTCCTCCCTGTAAATGACACTAGAGGAAGTGTGTTTTTCCTCGCCATGAGCGAAGATCAAACCTGGAACCTCTAGCACCAGAGGCAAGTGTGTTAACTACTGAGCTATCGCGCAGTCGTAGTGCTTAATATAAACACTGAGGTATTTAGGATCCATGATACGAACACCCTTTACAAAATAGGTGACCTAAAACACAATGGCAAAGATTTTTTGTAAATGTGGGGCAAGTTTGGCTATGGGCGAACTTGCCCTGACTTAAGTGGCCAAACTTACCACTGACAGACTATTTCCAAATATCATGTGACAGCTCCTTGTAAGATGCAGGAGAAGAAATAAACAGTGTTTTATATCGAAGCACATAATCCTTTCATAATAACTATATAGAATTTAAATCAGAATCTAAACACATCTTTAGATGAATAAAAACTGAAATTACTATGAAAAATTTACCCATCATGCAAGTAAAAGAGTTTTTTGGTACAATATCAATGTACACTTCAACAATGCAGCCATTGTGTACTCATGTAGACAAACTCAGCACAGCACAAGTAATTTTCAAATGTGTTTCCCAGCCCTATATCTTAGTTTACATTCTAAATATAGCCACATGCCAAACATGTCCAAAGTCCAAACTAGCTCCGGTCTCCCCTACGTAAAATTCGATTAAAAGAGGTTGTGCTTGCACGTATTCCAATAGTAGGTAAGTGTGCAAAGATCAGGAATCGATACAATCAAGTACCACACCTGACCCAGAATATCATTGGGAAAGTGACAAACTCACAGTTAGAACGACAAACAAACGAGAGCCAAGAGGTCAGCCCTTTCCCCGCAGTTGACCACAAAGCACATATAAACAGACGCGCAAAAAGGCATAGCGAACACAAGACAGAAAAAAACATAAAAGATCTGTAAAAGAAGTACCGCCTTGGAACAGTCAGTAAAATATTTTACTGGAGGGCTTAAACGGGTTTCACAGCGTCAACCTTACCCTTAATTCAGATGTGGATCAAGACCCATTAATATTTGGTTTGCATAAAAAAAACTAACTTATCAATGAATCATCTCCTTAAATAATAAATCAAGATATAACAAGGAGATAAAGCAAAACTAAGGACTCAACAGGAAACAAAACTGAATACCTGAGCAAAAGAAATCCAACAGGTAAACCCAGTTAGGCCCATCAAACAGCCAAAGCATCAGGCCCCTACCATCTCATTAATAGATAAGTCAGAACCATCATAGAGTCTGAAGTCCAACCCACCGGCGTGCAATTAAAGAGGACAGCAAAATTGCCAACCGTGATTGGGTTGACCACCAAGCATTTAGTCTGTTGCAATACATTAATGTTATAGCCAATCTTTTTATAATGGGAAATTCTTTTAATGAACTACGCTGAAAAATTATTAGAGCCAACAATATTCTTCAATTTATACACCAAGTCACCATAGAAATCAGGTTACAAAAGTCCTTGGCGCAAGAGAGATTTAAGTCCAACATGGAATTTAGATATCAAATCATAGTATCGTCTATGAAATTTAGAAAAGGCTTTGCAAAGTTTATGGTATCGACAGCCTTGTTTAAGAAGTTTCTGAGTTAACAATTTATTGCGAGTGTTGAAGTCAGCAACATAGCCAGATGCTCTAGCAAAACGAATGAATTGAGAGATATAGACTCTTTAGGATGAAGAGCGAGAAACACAATTGACAATTTTAAAATCAAAGTCGTCACGTTTATCATAAATTTTGGTAGAAACAATATCATTAGAAATTAACAAATGCAAGTCTAAAAATGCGACTTTGGTATCAGAGGTATTGGCTTTATTAAGTTGGAGCTCTGAAGGGTATATTTGACTTACCATATTGTCGAAATAAACATTATTAATGTTTAAAATATCGTCCAAATATCTGGATGTAGTGTTAAACGTATCAATAACATCAGCTTGCTTATCATCAGAAAGAGACATAATAAAGTCCCTCTCATAACAAAACAGGAATAAATCTGCAACCAAGGGAGCACAATTAGTGCCCATAGGAATCCCTACTAGTCTATACAGCTTGGTGTCAAATCGAATAAAAATGTTGTCCAAAAAAAAGTCAGCGCATCATAAACATTTTGACATGGCCATGCATGATATTTTTAGTGTTTTTTTTAAGTGAAAAATGCATTTCTGTCATGACATGCAAGGAAAGGAGAGCCTTCTCTCTGGAAAGTTCTTTCAATAAGATCAACAAGTTTATCTTTAATTAAATTATGAGGCAAAGTAGTGTAAAGAGTAGAAAAATCATAAGTAGACAAACTGGTCGCATTGAAATCTCTAGCTTTAAGTTTATCTAAAATTTCACCTGAATTTTTAATATACCAAAATAGGTTTTTACCGGATCTCTCAAACCTTTTCACAATACTTGATAACATGTTTTTAACAGCTGTAAGACACAAGGTTAACATTTTAGAAAGTTCTGTTGCCATACAAGAACTAGAATTAGAAATAAATCTTGCTTTATATGGTTTTTTATGGAGTTTAGGTAGCCAGTACAACGTAGGAACTTTGTCTTGATTTTCTTTAGCTTTGACACCGAAATGTAGGGCTGTATGAAAATCATGCCCCTCGACAATCACCTTCTCACTTAAAGAAGGCTGCAGTTTATAGGCATTAGTGTCAACAAGCTCACACTTAAGAGTATTAATATTATACAATCGTCAAACAACTACAGCATTGTTAGCAGCTTTATCTGCTAGAACCAAAACTTAGCTCATATGAAAATCCTGGATACCTCGTGTAAGATGACGAAAAGGAGATTGAGGTTTGGGGGTAAATGATGTGTATTACGAGAGTAAAATGAAATATGAGTATCAATAATTTTAAAAATGTTAATCTTTCATTCCTTCAAGGCATCAGGTTTAACATTTTCCCGTTTGCACCAACAATTACTTAAGTCATTTAAAGAAGCAACGATCTCTCTACAACATTAAGGGAAATCAATATTAGAGGGAAATCTATATTTAGGACCTTAAGAAATAATATTGCAAACTCTAGCGTCAGGAATGACATTTAGATTACCTGTAATAACATGCCCTGCAGAGGGATATAAAAAAAATAGAATTTTGACAATGTCAGGAGTATTGGAATCTATATCTTTATCAGTTACAATTTTATTAAAATAAAGCATAGTAGACCTAATTGGTTTGTTATATTTATAACAAATGATAGGAGTTTTAGAATTATTAAAGTAATTTAGAATAGATGAAATCACTAAACTATCCTTGAAGATACTATGTAAATCAATAAACTCAATACCTTTGTTAATGAATGGAATTTTGATAAAATGTCGTTTATGGTTGACCTCAGAATCGATATAAGGACTAAGGAAATGTTGAACAAAACACCTTTTAAGAAGTGCTGATTTGTATAATTTGTTTGCTCTATCGCTAAGTTTATTAGCCTCTAAATAACGTAAAACTGAGATAGGCAAGGAACTTAAAAACGAAAATAAGCCATGTCGACCATGATTATTTAAAGCTAAAGAAAGATCCTTAGGAGAAGTATTTAAACGTTTTTCAGTACAGATTTCGGCTTAATGTTGCCATTTTTACGTTTACGATGAGATCTACTTTTACGTTTTTTACATCCTTAAACAGAAAAAAACATCAAAATCTGGTGTTTTAGAAATGTTACCTTCATGGTATATTATCATTAAAGCCTAAAGGAAAAAATGATTGCAAAAATTTAATCCATTTAAGTTCAGTTTCATGTCTCTTTATATTTTTTTAATTATTAGATGAATTTGATCATTTATAATTTTTTCAAGCGGCTGAATTACAATGACCATTACTTTTGAAATGGTGATAAAGAAATGTGTCAATTTTTATAGGCTTTTTCGATTTTACAAAAGTGCTCACCAAACCTAGTCTTAAGGGATCGGCCAGTTTGTCCAACATATTGCATTCAACAATTAATTTCAGTTCAAGTTATAACATAAATCAGATCAGATGAAGTTCAGTCCCTATCATTATTATTGATTATGGAAAATTGCCTACAATTTACAGATGATGTGATGGTAGTTTTAGTACACAAATGTGTGCAACAGACACACCTCTTGGCATTGCACTTAGAAACATTAGGATACATTCCACGTCTTTTGAATGCATTAAATGGTTAAGTATACTTCCTGATAATAGGCCACACAAGGATAACACATCATATCTTTTAAACAGAGAGGAACAACCACAATGCGTTGGCTGGTTTGTGTATTTCAGTGGGATGTGTACGTTTGGGTGTTCTGTGGCGATTCAGTAGACCAGTGGTCATGGGTGTTTCAAGGGTCTGGATAGCATATATATTTTTGGATCAAAGGGTTGCTAATCATGTACATGTGACATCTTTACTAACAGTTTCTTTGCATTTTGATACCCCATCTAGGCAAATAATTGCGCTGCAATGTATACCTGCATTATAATACCCTGTTACTTGTTCGCGCATTTTGTTAATACACTGTGTTGCCAGGTAAAGAAAGGGGTATATATCTGTTCTTACCTTCTTTTATGGACCATCCCCTCGCCCCCCCCCCCAACTCCAGCTTTCACATCCCTTCCCATATCAAGCATACTGGTTTCACCAAAATGTGACAGTGCATAATTATATATATATATATATATATATATATATATATATATATATATATATATATATATATATATATATATATATATATATATATATATATATATATATATATATATATATAAAGTTTACCCTCCCTGAGCCACTAGACAAAACGTACATAATGCATTTTTTTTTCACAGCACATCACAACTATAAAACGTCTCGAATGGTCTTTTGTATTCCCCCCCCCCCACCTGATAGTATGTCATTTGTAGCATTACATACGTTATTGTAACATTGCATGCTTAAAATATAACCTATTTGGGCACTAATTGTGTGGTAGTTTGTAACAATCTCCGAAATCAACAAAATGTGACCAACGTAAGCAAATTTCAAATAGAGATGTTGGTTGTGATGGTTCTGTGTTTCTCTTTGTTTTGTTGTACATTACTTTGTGTCTTTTCTAGTTTTGCAATTACCTTGAAGAGAAAGAGAGCGCTGGTTTTATTGTCTTTCAGAGATCTTGTTGCTGTAAATGTTCTTTGACTCTTCCTCACGGTGCTGTGGGTTGGTCTGAGATCTCACGGTGCTGTGGGTTGGTCTGAGATGTGTGATTATGGTATATCCTGATCATACTTACTTTTTAATAGCATTTTTGGACATGGCGCTTATAAATAATGCAGGAGAATGGTATAGAATTGTAGGGGCACAAGCAATTTGCATCAAAGTTTGATATAAATCCAGCTATGATCAAACGACTAGCCTTTTTCATAGATAATTTCACATTCACCATTTGATAAGTTGCACTGAGTCCAACGGACATAGATCAAAAGCTTTTTACAGATTTCAAGTCCTTATCACTCGATAGAGAAGTAACATGTTTGCTCTTTTCGTCCCCAAAAACTGTCTATATGAAATAAAAATGGATAAATAAAGACCCTGTCCATCCAGGATCTCAATGTTTACGATAGCAAACAACCTCGGAGATCTGGATATTGGGTTTACCTGGGTGGAGTAGCCTAGCTCATATCTACGCACAAACTCCAATCCTGTACTTTATGGGTGGTTTATGCTGTACACAGATAATCCACGTAAGCAAGCTTTTCAGTGACTAAAAGCAGAAAAAAACCCACCACAGGATGGCTTGTGCCCTGCGCAAAAACTCCAAATTTGGATCAATACATACCTTCTAATTCTTTCCCTTGGCAGTGGAAAATATAGAGACCACATAACAGGTCAAATGCATTCATCTAAAATTCCAATTTACGAAGACTATGGTTTGACATTCGAAGAAAGTTACTTTATCAGAAAGGATATGTTCTTAAAATGGTACCCTTTGGAAGCAAAGACTGCACCAAAGAACTGAAACTAGAGTGTGCATATTTCCTGGGCCAGACTAGCTAGTTTCTGCCATTTAGGCTTCATCAGTGACCCTCTAATAGTTTCAAAGTTCCACAATGAAACCCATGATCCCAAAGGACAAGAAAATAAAATCTACACTATAGTGAAGGGCAGGGAGACGTTCTACCGCCGCCGCACAGTCCCAGTCACCAGCTGTAGTGAAGTCAAATATGTTGTTAAAAGGGTGTCCTTTGGAAGCAAAGACTGCACCAAAGAACTGAAACTAGAGAGTGTGCATATTTCCTGGGCCAGACTAGCTAGTTTCTGCCATTTAGGCTTCATCAGTGACCCTCTAATAGTTTCAAAGTTCCACAATGAAACCCATGATCCCAAAGGACAAGAAAATAAAATCTACACTATAGTGAAGGGCAGGGAGACGTTCTAACGCCGCCACAACAGTCCCAGTCACCAGCTGTAGTAAAGTCAAATAACAAGGGTATCCTTTTGAAGCAAAGACTGCACCAAAGAACTGAAACTAGAGTGTGCATATTTCCTGGGCCAGACTAGCTAGTTTCTGCCATTTAGGCTTGATCAGTGACCCTCTAATAGTTTCAAAGTTCCACAATGAAACCCATGATCCCAAAGGACAAGAAAATAAAATCTACACTATAGTGAAGGGCAGGGAGACGTTCTACCGCCACCGCACAGTCCCAGTCACCAGCTGTAGTGAAGTCAAATATGTTGTTAAAAGGGTGTCCTTTGGAAGGAAAGACTGCACCAAAGAACTGAAACTAGAGAGTGTGCATATTTCCTGGGCCAGACTAGCTAGTTTCTGCCATTTAGGCTTCATCAGTGACCCTCTAATAGTTTCAAAGTTCCACAATGAAACCCATGATCCCAAAGGACAAGAAAATAAAATCTACACTATAGTAAAGGGCAGGGAGACGTTCTGACGCCGCCACAACAGTCCCAGTCACCAGCTGTAGTAAAGTCAAATATGTTGTTAAAAGGGTATCCTTTTGAAGCAAAGACTGCACCAAAGAACTGAAACTAGAGTGTGCATATTTCCTGGGCCAGACTAGCTAGTTTATTTAGGCTTGATCAGTGATCCTCTAATAGTTTCAAAGTTCCACAATGAAACCCATGAACCCAAAGGACATGAAAATAAAATCTTCACTATAGTGAAGGGCAGGGAGACGTTCAACCGCCGCCACCCAGTCACCAGCTGTAGTGAAGTCAAATATGTTGTTAAAAGGGTATCCTTTAAAGTCATGAAGTGTTTGAAACTGGATCTAAACCACCCGTTTAAAGAGTCTAGTCTGATTGAATCAGAATGAAGTCTCTGAAGCAAAGGACAATGCACTGCTTATGAGAAAATTCAGTAAATCGGTCAATAACTTGTCAACGAATGAATCGTGAACATTTATGGGAATTGCTTCAAAATCAATCACTTTCACTGTCACTAGGATTGTATCTAATACGCTTAAATTGCTTCTTCACTGGTTTGGATGGGGCTGTTCAGATGAACATCAATATTTCCACTGATTTGGTTGTTTGAGAAAAAGCAAACATAGGTGTGCTGGAAAGGTGTGGATTACATGACTTTGAGATTTGTGGCTGAGGAAATGAGTTCGAAGCCAAAGGAAGTGGTATAGGAACAGAGTAAGGCACTGAAAAATTCTGAATACATGGGTTGATGGTTCTCAAAATGTCTCTGTTGCGTTTGGTTGACAGAACTGTAGTTGTTCAGACTATTCCCATTCATGTGTCTTGTCATTTGAATGATATGGTTAGGTTGTAGCCCAGCATCGTTCAGCTTTTGCACCATACTTTTTCTCACGCTGAAATAGAATCAAGAAATAATTAGCTCAAATTACAAAGTAAGATGCGCGGCAAAGATCCAGAATCAACAAAAAGAAGAAAGAAAACAGATCTTTCTCAAAGAAAAAGCACAGAAAGATAAAGAAGAAGCTGAAAAAGCAGCAAAATCTCAAAAGAATCCATATTCTGTGTTTAGTAAAGATGATGAAGAGGATGAAATGGAAGATGATTCTGTGGTTTTCACAAAGCCATCCTCCAGTGATCACCTCCCTAAAGGCACATTGTCACGATTACCATTAACTTAAATAATGGAAGGTTTCAATCTAACATTTATTTTATTACCCCTTTTAATATTATTTTCAAGTATGGATTTTAAACATAAAATTATACAATGGAATTGTTGAGGTTTGAAACCTAATTTTAATGAAGTATCATTGTTGATTTCTGAATATAATCCGTCTGTATTTTGTTTCCAAGAAACTTTTCTTAAACCAGATGATAACATCTCATTAAAATGTTTTAATGTATATAACTATGTTCATACTGATTGTTTGAGGCCCTCTGGTGGTGCCTCAATATTTGTAAAATCATCTTTCCCACAAAGAAAGATTGATTTACAAACAGAACTTCAAGCAACTGCTATATCTGTCACTCTTGACAGAGAAATAACTATATGTTCTGTATATATTCCTCCATCCTTTTCTCTCAACTCCCAACACTTGGATAATTTACTGCAACAACTTCCTTCTCCTTATATTTTATTAGGTGACTTCAATGGTCACAATATCCTCTTGAGTGGTCAAAACAATGATTCCAGAGGTGAACTTATCGAAAATTTCATTACAAAGAATGACATTTGTATTATGAATGATAAGTCTTATACTTATCATTCTCCAAGTACAAAGTCTTTTACATCTATTGATCTTTCCTTCTGTCATCCATCACTGTTTCTTGATTATGGTTGGTCTGTGTGTGAGGACCAACACTAAAGTGATCACTTCCCTATAATCATTGAACAGAACACTTTTTCCACTGAGGATCACAATCCAAAGTGGAAATTAAATAGAGCCAACTGGGATCTATTTAATACTCTGTGCACTGGTAAATTGGTGCCAGAAAACTTCAAAGAATCTTCTGATTCTATAGCTGATTTTACCTCTTCTCTTATCGAAATATCTAAAGAATGTATTCCTCAAACTTCGACTAATCCAACTAAAAGTAATCCATGGTACAATGACGACTGTAAAGAAGCAATTAAACAGCGCAGGCAAGCTTATGTTTCGAAAATTAATCATAAAACACCAATTAAAAAGATTTGGGATATAATAAGAAAAATCTCTGGAAAAAACAAATCCCCCAGTTACACACATCTTAACTTGGTGGGTACTGACAGCAAAGCAACTTCAAAAACAGACATTGCTGACACTTTAGGAGAAACTTTTTGTCACAATTCATCATCATTCAATTACTCTGAATCCTTCAGAAAGATTAAAACCGAACAAGAGAAAGTTAAATTGAATTTTAAATCACAAAATAATGAAATTTATAACAAAGATTTTAATTTAGATGAATTAGTTGAAGCTATTCAACTATCACATGACTCAGCTACGGGTCCTGATGAGATCCACTATCAAATGCTTAAACATCTCCCAGATACTTCTCTTGAAACTCTTTTGAATATATTTAATTACATTTGGACTACTGGTAAATTTCCAGAAGATTGGACCTTAGCAACCATAATCCCAATTCCCAAACCTGGGAAAGATCCTGCGGAACCTAATAATTATAGACCTATAGCTTTAACAAGTTGTCTATGTAAAACACTTGAAAGAATGATAAATAAAAGACTTACTTGGTTTTTAGAATCCAATAATCATATATCGCGGTTCCAGTCTGGTTTCAGATCTGACCGCAGTACAACTGATAATTTAGTTAGATTGGAAACCTTCATACGTGATGCCTTTATTAAAAAGGAACATGTAGTTGCTGTGTTTTTTGATTTGGAAAAAGCTTATGATACCACATGGAGATATGGCATTTTAAAAGATATCCACAAACTAGGATTAAGAGGTAGACTTCCTACATTCATTGAAAACTTCCTTGCAGACCGCACCATGCAAGTCCGAGTTGGCTCCTCTCTGTCTGACTATTATGACCAGGAGCAAGGTGTACCTCAAGGAGGCGTTCTATCTACAACACTTTTTAGTATCAAAATAAATGATATTGTGAAATGTTTAGGTAATCTTACTGATTGCTCATTATATGTTGATGACTTCTGTATCTGTTATCGCTCAAAAAGCATAGCGACGATTGAACGCCAACTGCAACAAAATTAAATAAGATTGAAAATTGGGCAACAAGCAATGGGTTTAAGTTTTCCAAATCAAAAACACAGTGTGTACATTTCTGTCAGTTGCGTAAGCAACATGATGATCCGGTTTTACATTTATATGGATCACCTATTCCAGTTGTTGAGGAATCTAAATTCCTTGGCATTTTATTTGATAGAAAAATCAGTTTTATACCCCATATTAAATATCTCAAAGCTAAATGTTTAAAAGCATTGAATCTTTTAAAAGTGCTTTCCCATACTTCTTGGGGTGCAGACCGAACTACACTTCTCAAGCTGTATCGGTCTCTAGTCAGGTCAAAATTAGACTATGGCTGTATTATATATGGCTCTGCACGAAAATCATATCTTCAAATGCTTGATCCTATACATAACCAAGGACTTAGATTAGCTTTAGGGGCTTTTAGAACTTCTCCTGTTGCTAGTCTCTATGTGGAAGCAGATGAACCATCACTATACTCACGAAGAGAGAAACTCTCTTTACAATATGCTATAAGACTTGCTGCTAACCCATCAAATCCTGCTCATGAAGTTACATTCCCACCAAATTTTGTTAATTTATATGAACAAAAACCTAAAGCTATTTAATCATTTGGCATCAGAATTTCACCACTCTTAGAATCTGCCAATATCAAACCACAAAATATTGTAAAACATTTTACACCAAATATTCCAGCTTGGTGTATGAAACCACCTGAAATACTTTTAGATTTACATTCCGGGAAAAAATCTGAATCAAATCCACACATATTAAAAGATGATTTCAGAAAAATGCAAAGTCGTTATAAGAATTACCAACAAATTTATACTGATGGGTCAAAGGAAGACTCAAAGGTTGGTTGTGCTGTTATATCAGACAACCATAGTAATATGCAACGTATACCTGACGATTCATCAATTTTCACTGCTGAAGCCAAAGCAATTAATCTAGCTTTAGATTTTATTAGCACTTGTGATGCTAACAATAAATTTATTATATTTTCTGACTCGCTTTCTGTATTGAAAGCAATGAACCATACCAGTTCAAAGAATCCACAGATTCAGAAACTTTTAGAAAAATGTCATGAGCTTTTAGCTTATAAAGAAATTACTCTCTGTTGGATTCCTAGTCATATAGGTATCCAAGGGAATGAGATGGTAGATAAGCAAGCAAAAACATCGCTTTCATTAGAACCAACTTCTTTTAAAATTCCATTTTCCAATTTTAAGCCATCTATCAATAAATATATCTTGGAAGAATGGCAAACTTCATGGAATAACAGCATTGGTAATAAACTTCTTGACATCAAACCAACTATTGGTGAATATCAATCAGTTGTTCGAAACATTAGAAGAGAAGAAGTAGTTTTAGCTCGACTCTGCTTAGGTCATACAAGAGTCACTCATTCATACTTACTACAAGGCGAAGAGCACCCACAATGTGTTGGTTGCGACGCACCATTCACTGTACGTCACTTTCTTTTGGAATGTGGCGATTTTGCAGAAATAATTGCTTCCATGTTGATAACATGAAAGAATTATTTCAAGATATACATATTGATAGTATTATGACATTTTTAAGACAAATAAATCTTTTTAACAAAATCTAATTGCTATTTTTAAAATAATGTTTTGTTTAACATTTGTATCAGACCATAATACAGATTTTTTAATGTTGTATTCTGTTCAGTTAAAGAACATGTACAATTATCTGAATAGCTCTCTGAAACTGTCAGATATTGTACGTGGTCTCTCCTGTCAACAATCGTATTGCAACTAATAATCATTATACAAACTCATCATCATCTTTCCTTTTATTTTATCTTATAAATTTTAATTTTTCCACCTTCATTATGTTTAGTTTAATACCGTGTGACGCTAATGACCCACAAGGGTTGATGCGTCGTTAAGAACCAAACAAACAAACAAACAAACAATCAAACACCACACCTGACCCACGATACCACATGGGAAAGTGACAAAAACACAATTAAACATCACAAACAAGAGGTCAGCCCTTTCCCAGCAGGTGACCACCAGGCCACAGTGGACAGACGCGAAAGCATGAAAAACACAAGACATAAATAACACAAATGATCCACAAAAGAAGTATCGCCTTGGAACGGTCAATAAAAATATTTTACTGGAGGCTTAAACCAGCTTCACAGTGCCAACCTCATCCTTAGTTAAGATGTGAAAATTCTACCAAATGTACTACTTTTTAGAGACCTACTCTAATTTTTTTTTGTTTTTTGATTTTCCCCCCTTTTATGGCATTTTGACTAATTTTCACTTAGTTTTCCTATATATAGAAAAAAAATATATAAAAATTTGCCTACCTGGGTACTCAAAAGAACAATCTCAATAAGCTCTGGTACTCAAAAGAACCGTTTTAATGAGCGGGAACTTTTGAGTGCCTTAAACAAATGATAAGAAGATAATCAGATTTTTTGCTCACTTTTTTGTTCAACTTTGAACAACAGAGAAAACACTTAATAAGGCCACTCTCATAAATATGCTCTGTTTGCTGTGCACCAGCTCAAAAATAGATTTTCCCTTTGCTCCAAGGCACAGAAAAAGAAATTTTTGAGCAAAACTGTTACAAACACAGATTGAAAAGCTAATGTTATTCAGAAATGACAATTGAGGTTCAAAAACAGAGGGGTGCTACAAATGTGGGTCAGCAGTTAAACAGCAAATGAGAAAATTTATCGATAACAAGGTGTTTTTTTTTATTATTCTATATGAGGCTGTGATCCGTAGCACTAAGCAGGTCTGCATACTTCACGAGTGATTACAGTAGGTACATGTTTAGCAGTGTGACATATTTGAAAGTTCATATTGTGATGTTCTATCTATCTTCAGATACTTGGTCGATCAAACTCAATCATTACACTAGGGAGTGCTTATTTTGAAATTTTTACTAAAAATCCAAAAATAAATTATAAGATTATTGCAGTAATATCTCACAGAATAGTGGCCTAAAATTTCTTTCAGGGTGATAAAGATTAGACATGTACTTGTAGGGGGGAAATCTTTTGTAAATGGCTATTCCGTCAATCTCCTTCATTTCTTTCATTATTGTGTTCATTTTATTTATTCCAATTCCCAATTAATTATACCATTGTTCATCTTTTTAGGGTACCTGTTGATAACAAACAATTATGGAGCATCTGGTACGGTTATCTCAACAGGACGTTTTGAAGCTAAAAGTATACAATTGCAAATGACATCTACTTGGATTTCCTGACATCCTATGGGTACGTGGCTTTACTTTCCGGACATCAAGAGGATTCATGCCAGTTCTGCTCTTAGTTTGACGTTCTTGTTTATAAATCAGATATTCACAACCATCAGGGTTGCAGCCTATTTCAATATCTCCCCAGCATAGATTCCCTATTCAAACACCTGGTCTCATTCTAAACTGAAACAAATATATACCATATAGTGTTCTGAAGGCTTCCAGCATTGTCTGCCCCAAGCTGCTTTACATTTAACTTGTTGCGAAAAAGAGATAAAATGCTCGGCAAGCCTCGCATTTTATCTCTTTTCCCCAACTCGTTTAATAAATTCAATAAAACATGAGCACTCATGTAAGATCCTCTATTTCTACACCCCTGATATATAAATGAAATGTCAATGATCTGAATATACCAGTATTCTTTCATATTCATTTTTGGAAATATCAGTGTATCAACCAATGCTGGCTTCAGTCTTGATCTTTTCTTGTTAACAATTGAACCAGCTAAACTGAAAAAACGCTCTGAAGGAACTGAAGAAGCGGGGATAGCAAGGTATTGTCTGGCAAGAACACCCAGCCTTGGGTAAATATGCTCATTTGCCTTCCACCACTGTAGTAGACTCAACTGAGTCTCAGAAATATGGCGTTTTGCTGTGAGGTATCTTTCAATCTCTTGCTCAACAACTGTCTTAACTGGACGCCTGGATTCCCCAGTAAAACAAACATCGTCAAACCACTCCTCCATGTCTGTTCATTTTATTATTTTTTTTGCTTGGGGCCCAACTGACACCTCAGTTTCGGCTTTCCTGTCGTCTGATGATAAGTCCTCAGTGACAGTCAGGGGGTCTACCAAAAGAGGGGGCAACTGGGGCAAATCTGGTAGTCTAGGTTGGTCCCCAGTTGCTGGCTCTTTCTTGATAGAGACACCTACATGTGTCATTGGTAGAGTATCCATAGCTAACTTAAGCAGCAAATCATAAGCATTTACCTATCAGCAGAAGACAGGAAAGACAAATCTTTGGTGTCTGGGTTCAATGCGGCAGCTATTAAAGAGGGTTATTCAACAGATGCCCTTTTGTTCAATTCAGTTTTTATTTTGGCAATAACATTGCCCATACTAAAAGTATTTGGGACATGATCCAAACATGACTTCACCTTAGAGATAGTTGGCAGGACCTTTTGCTTAGTCGGTGACTTGTCTGCGCATAAAATGGATGTCGCTCTTTCAAATGGCCTTAGAACATCAATCAGACTTTCAACGACACTTTGCTCTTCAAATGACTAGCAAAATGTCTTGATAGAACTGATTGATTGTTTACTTAAGGTGAGATGATTTACAAGTGCTACTATAGCTGGCGTTTGCTCTGAAAGACGTTGCAACATGGCCAATGAGCTGTTCCACCTTGTCGACACATCCGTTATCAGTTTGTGGCCTATATAACTAGGGGAAGTGTCAAAAATTAAAGGCTGCTTCTCCATTAGCTTGTCATTAAGGCTAGTTGACTGATGAAATAAAGTTACTAATTTACGCCCTTTTCCATGAAGTCATGACACTTCATTTACTTCAAGGGAGTGCTTTACAATTAGATTTAGTCTGTGACCGTAGCAGCCAAATCTCGTCCAATATAATAACTTGAATGCCTTTTCATTTGCCGCATTGTCAGACACCGCTGTTATGTTTGGTAGATTCCATTCTTGTTTAGTACCTAAAAAATACAAATGAGCCACAACATGACAAAACAAGTATGACCCACAGCATGACAAAACCACCCACAACATGACAAAACTAGCAAAATGATTTTGCATCCAGCAAAGGCTCAGATTAGCATTGGTATCGACCCTGTCTGACCCGAGTCTTCGCTGAGCACTTAACTGGTAGTAAGGTGGGTTTTTTTTCATGTTGACAGAGAAGATTCTTATCACACTTGGCAGATACCCAGGCTGATCTGAGTCTTCACTATGGCCAGTCCATGGGTTTTATGGGTTTTGTCATGACACAGCTCATATCACAGTATCTCAATCTCAATTCCAACACTAGTAAATTTGCTACTAATTACTAACCAGGATCTATCACAAACACATAGCTATAGTTTGTTTCACTGTTCAGGTAAGTGTTGTGTTTTAAAGACACCAGTAATATACAGTACTGTTTCAAGTGGATGCTAATGTTGTGGCTTTTTTCGGGGCTCTGTCCATTGTGTCAGTGTTGTTTGATATTCATATCAATCATGATAACATATAATTCTGTTTGTTTTATGGTGAATGTAAGAGCCATACAGTGCCATATGATCTATTTGTTGATTTAAATTTTTTAATTCATAGCATGTCCATCACAATAATAACCCTTTTCATTTCTGGATACCTTTAAACAGGTACTTTGGCAATTTGACAAACAGTGGAGACCCAGGCAAAATGCTATTTCAGGAAGCATTCCATCAGAGTCTGCACTGTTTGCTAAGATAAAACATTCTTCAGGGACAGCAAAGCAACTCATTAACCCATTAAAGCCACAAGAATTTCTCACTCTTACAAATTGGACCAGTCCATTTCCCATTTTTGGTACTTTTTTATTCATTTTTTAAAAGTATATTCTGTAAGCAAACAGTAGAGACCCTGATCAGAGGCCACAGTCTACTATGACCCACAAAAAGGACGGTAGGCTTATATGGGTTAAACTATAAACTTGACTATTCTATATTCATTGTATAAGTACGTATGAGATAATCCATCAGAATAAAAAGAGTTTTAAAATAATCTTACCCCATTTACTCTTAACCCACCAGTCATGGCTTTTGTTGTCTGTTCCTATTGTCTGCTTATGTTTTAAGGTAGCCAATATAACAAACTATATGGACTCAGATCAGGTTCCATATTGTTTGCTTCAATGAAAAAATCTAGTCTTAAATGCACTTGAATATATGCAGCAGACATTAAAGCAGACAACATTTTCACGACAAAAGCATAGTGGCAGGCTACGGGTGGTTAAAATTACCAACCTGGGTTCCAATAGACCACAGAACCTCTGAAAATCTTCATTTTCAACCAGGCTTATTGGGAGGACCTATGAAACAAACATTCTCAGCAGAACATCATTGACATCGTCCGCTTTTGATTTAGTGAGTCTACCAGTTAGAGTTTGTATTTCATTTAACTTGAGATCTATTTGGGGCTGCTTCGTCTGTAGACCTTTATCTTTCACTTCTCCATAGCATTCAGTATTCAGGTCCTTGTGGTAATGATCAAGAGGAACTGCAAATTTGTGGTGTTTCCTGAAAAGCAAAAAAAGATAAACCTCTACTATCCATTCATAGTTAAGTTTTCATACAGAACTAAATAAAATATAGAAAATTGTAAATACAAATTAAAATCAGCATAACGTTGAGGATACAGAGGATCTTGCATGTTTTGTTGGATTTATTAATCGAGTTGGGAAATGTGATAAAATGCGAGGCTTGTCGAGCATTTTATCGTTTTTTGGCAACCAGTTTAATAAATTATACATTTATGTTTTTGGTTGATAACTAAGAAAAATAATAGAAATTCAAACATGTCTGGAACAACCAGAGCAATTTTAAAACAGGTCTATGTGTAGGGGTCTGACATGTTCCATCTTTTTACATTATAGGTGCTCAACCAATTTAAATTTATATTATACTGTCCACAAAAAGTAGGGGATATTGGGACGCAAACAAATCTAGAAATTAAAATCCTAATTTGTCGCATAAACAATTTTGTTTTTGGATAAAGCAATATGTCAGTCAGTTTTCCTGCATAATTTGAGGACTCAAAAAATACTAATGTGACCTTAAGGGCGTGCCAAAGACACTATGGGTTAAGACCCAAATTTCACAAAAAAGTATCAAACTTTTGGACATGCTTTCGAAAATGCATGCTAAAGATGCATTTTGGATATTTTTGTTTTTTAAGATTTTTTTCATGTACCATAATTGTTATTTCTAGGAAATAGGGCGGTGACAAAAATGTAAAAAATGGCGAAATTCACTTAAAAGTGACAGATTTTAGCCTCACATTCCTGAAATCGAGGAAAAAGAGATAAAAACAAATTCTAAACATAAAAATTTATGAATAACGGATACTTTCCTTTTAAAAACATAGCAAGTGCATAATCCATCACCATGATATTCACGTGTGAAAATCGAAAGGCTACCCCTGGTCTAAATACGGTTGTCTCAGGAACACGTGACCAGATTAATTCTAGAAAATTTTATTCATATTGTCAGCTAGATGACTTGGCTAAATAATACTAGCTGTTTCAGGTTTATGACATTAGTTTGGTAAATGCTATGATTTATTATGTACCAATATCCCCTAATTTTTGTGAACAGTATAGTAGAAGATTGTGACACAGGACCAGATACTGCATATGGCATACCTGGCTCTCCTGCAGCAAAAGAAATCTAAGTCCAAACCTGAAAAGAAATTGGGCATAGGTTCCCCTGTATTTTGTACTTTTTCATTCACCCCAACCACTACCCAAGGCCAATAAAAAGAGGGACAAGAATTAGTAGAAAGGGGATAAGGTGGGTGAAGTACACTGGCTCATACTGACTATTAGCGTCCGCGTCCAGTGCACAGCCTTTTCCCCTGTGGTCACCTTAGATAGTTAACAAAACTCACATACCTCAAACCCCTGAGTTTGCTTACCGCCTTGCCGTGGTTCGGGGGCTTAATTCGCACGGGGGACTTTATTTTTGAATAACTGTCCCCTCTGCTTAGAGCTAAAGGTAAGCCAGGCGCCCGCCCTCTGGCGCCCTAGAAATATGGATGGCTGCCCGGAACCACTCGGGACAGACTGTATGTCCCTTCGTACTTAAGCAGGCCTGTTTGCGTCTCTTGTTTTGCAGACTTGAGAGGTGACAGGTTGGGGTTAAAGTCCTCACGCAAACCAGTGGTAACTGTCCGTAAAAGCGCAAATATGTCAACTTGTTTTCATAAATAACCAAAAGCTTAAATTTATCAAAAATTGTCTTACACTAGTAAAACTGTAAAGAAGATAAAAGTCAAATGTAGCAATTTTTATGACTGCTATCGTCTTAATTATTGAGTTCTATATCTTGTTTAACATTTATTTTTAAACTCTTTATCTATATGGCAGTTTTCATGATTAACTGTCCAGTACCTAAGTTACATTCTTCCTCTTATAATTTTAAAGTTCTCTATTGTAGAGCTTTAAAGTTCTCTATTGTAGAAATATCTTCAGATTTAACTTGAAGAGCAATTTACCTGTGAATACCCATGTTAAATTCCAATATCTTATTCAAAAGAACATACTGTAGTTCTTTCTATCTCAAATTCATTTATTTCTCTAATACTATTTTTGTCTTTCTTTCATTATCCACATTAAAACTTAAACAAGCTTAACTTGACCGAGTCTACTACAATCATCTCAATTTCAAACTTTTTAAATAATCTATCTCAGTTTATTATTAAAACTGTACATCACAACCGGGCTTATACCGTGTCTGTAGGGTTAAAATATACAGATTGCTTTACTGCTGTAGTAGATAAGGTGAAATCCCTTATTAAAACAGTGTGCTGCCTGTTTGCCCTGGGTTTGCGACGCATGAATGGGAGAAAAGAATCCTGGTAATTGAGGAAAGCCCAGGGATCTCCAGCTTTCCAACACATTACTTTGGTCTCTGATTCAGCTAGACGTGAGTCCAGTGCTAGGTCCGGCGCTGGATCAATCGGCTGGGTGGTCCATCTCTAGAAACCAACTTATTCTTTCTTCCTTCTGTCTATTTTAAAGTATATTTTAGGTACGTAACCGGGTTTAATCTTCTTTTTTATATCTTACTATTTGTTTTCAAGAGTGACTGCTCATGGGCCAATCCTGGGGCATATGGACCAGCGTTAGGAAGGCTTTTGAGAGTGGTGAGGGGGGTCATAAAACTTTGGGTGGGGACGTCCAATAAATGTTAAATCTTTTTCTTAAAGGAATCAGTATTTCATATGTATTGGACGTAAATCTTAAGCTGGGTGAACAACTGGAAAATATGAACCGGAGTATAGTAGGTACGTAGCTTTAACGTAGGAAATAGGAGAACCATTTCCATATTACGTTCCCTTGTTGGACTCCTCGGTGGGTGAAGCGCATACTTATCGAATCTATATCCAAACACTATGGATCATGCTGAAAATATTTCTACCATGGTCCCTCCTTCCTCCCCAGGCCTAGGCCTGGGTTCGACCCCAAATCCAGGATATTTGTCTCGGGACAATTTTCCGAATCTTTCTCAACAGAATTCAAACAAGAAAAGACTGCGACAGGACTCTGATGACGAAACAAGTACTTCAACATTTTTCAAACCTGAAAACTTTGCGAGATTTTTGGTCATAAAGTCAGATGATGATGAAAAACCAATTACCAGTTTATCTCCTTTCATAATAGAAAAACAAATTGAGGCACTTGTTGGAACTGTTAAAACTGTCAAAAAACTTAAAAACAAAACTTTATTAGTGGAAACAACAAGAAAAACACAGACAACCTTCTGAAAGCAAAACAATTCTTTGATCTAAAAGTAACTGTATCGGAACACAAGACTTTAAATACATCCAGAGGAATTATAAAGGATAGAACCCTGAAAGGAGAATCTGAATATGCTATTTGTGAATATCTCAAAAATCAAGGCGTCATTGCTGCAAAACGTTCTACCATCAAAAAAGAACATGAAACTATTGAAACAAATACCATTTTACTTACATTCAATACAGTAACAGTTCCAAAGTCGTTGAGGATCTTCTACAGAATTATACCAGTTACAATATATGTACCAAACCCTCTTCGATGTTTCAATTGTCAGAGGTTTGGACATCATAAAGGAGATTGCCCTGTAGATTACGCTTCAGTCTGTGAGAAATGTGGTACTGGTGGCTTTGACCATTTGGAAAGTAAATGCTCTAACCCAGTAAAATGTGTAAACTGTGGGCACAATCATCTTTCTCGCTCCAATGTTTGTGAAGTTTGGAAAAAAGAAAAAGAAATAATGAGAGTTAAAGTTACAAACAACATTACATACATTGAAGCCAGAAAGATGGTTGAACAAAAACCTTAGGTCACTCTTTCTACAATTATTCAATCAGCAACTAGAAAGCCTGAAACAAAGACAGTGAGCACACAGGTTGATGAAAACGACAAAGTCATCACCTCAAGTACCAAAGTTCTCACAGGAAGAAGTAAGAAACCAAATAAAACACAAAATTCATCTCAAGCTACAACACCAAAGCCTAAATCAACTGCATCAACACCAAAACCAAGTACATCACAAGTTGAACCAGCAAAAAACAGAGAATCAAGGTCAAAAAATCGAACAAGCCCAAGAAAGAAAAGCCAATCTCCAGAGAAAAATCAAAGAGATAAAATCAAATTAACCAGGGTTCAGTATGAACCCATCAAACTTAAAAATACATTTTCAGACCTAGAACAAATGGAAGCAGAAGAGTACAGTGATCAAAAATCTCGCAAAGATCAAACCAAGTAAGTCTAATACATTTATTACATGAAAGTTTCCATCTTTCTACTAGTTTTATTCATTTTATCCTTTTTATCTTCAATGAATTTTAAGCACAAAATCATACAATGGAATTGTCGAGGTTTGAAACCAAAATTTGATGAAATATCCATAATACTGGAACAACAGAAACCATCTATTTTTTGTCTTCAAGAGACCTTCTTAAAACCTAATGATAATGTAACCCTTAAAGGTTTTAACATATATAACTATATTCATTCTGACTGCCAAAGACCTTCTGGCGGTAGCTCTATCCTTGTTAAATCTTCTTGTCCTCAACGAAATATAGTGTTAACCACAGAACTGCAGGCAACTGCTGTATCTGTAACGTTAGATAAAGAAATAACTATATGTTCTATTTATATTCCTCCTTCTTTTACCTTAAAAACTAAACATCTTGATTCTTTATTAAAGCAGCTTCCTTCTCCATATTTACTCTTAGGAGATTTTAATGGTCATAATATTCTCTGGGGTAATAAAGAAAATAATTCCAGAGGGGAACTCATTGAAAATTTTATTACAAACAATGATATTTGTCTTATGAATGACAAGTCATACACATATATGCACTATCCAACAGGCTCTTTCTCTTCTATAGATCTTTCCTTATGTCATCCATCTATTTTCCTTGACTTTAGTTGGTCTGTCTGTAAAGATCAACATCATAGTGATCATTTTCCTATCGTCATTCAAAGTAATACTTCCACAGTAGAAGATCATAATCCAAAATGGAAACTAAATAAAGCAAATTGGGAAGTATTTCAATCTTTATGTACTGATAAAATAACTTTAGAAAATTTCAAAGATTCTTCAGACCCTTTATATGATTTCACCTTTTCCCTTATTGATATATCTTCTAAATGTATACCAACGACCTCAACAAATCCAACAAAAAGTAATCCATGGTACAATGATGAATGTAAAGAAGCTATTAAAACGGGGAAAAAAGCTCTAAATAAATTCAAAAAATATCCAACTAAGGACAATTTAAATGAAGTAAAAGTATTTAGAGCAAAGGCTCGCAGAACTATTAAGATATCAAAACGAAAGTCATGGCGTTCTTACGTTTCAAAAATTAATCACAAAACCCCCATCAAAAAAGTTTGGGATATGATTAGAAAAATATCTGGTAAAACAAAATCACCCAGCTACACCCATTTGAACCATCCCGTTACAGAAACAAAATCAACAAGTAAATTTGATATAGCTGAAACCTTAGGAGAAACATTTCTAAACAACTCATGTTCAAGAAATTACTCTGAAAAATTTCAAAAAGTTAAAGCAGAACAAGAAAAAATTAAACTTAATTTCAAGTCTGCAAATACTGAGGAATATAATATTCTTTTCAATTTTGATGAACTTTTGGATGCAATTAAACAATCACATGATTCTGCAACTGGACCGGATGAAATACATTATCAAATGCTTAAACATCTCCCAGAGAGTTCCCTCCAAGCTCTTTTAGGTATATTTAACCATATATGGACTACTGGTGATTTTCCTGAAGACTGGCGATTAGCCACTGTAATACCTATACCCAAACCAGGGAAAGATCATGCTGAGCCAACCAATTATAGACCTATAGCTCTTACAAGTTGTCTTTGTAAAACGTTGGAAAGGATGATTAATAAAAGGTTGATTTGGTATTTAGAATCCAACAATCTTTTATCACGGTATCAGTCGGGTTTCCGAGCTGGCCGTAGTACAAATGATAATTTAGTTAGATTGGAAACTTTCATACGTGATGCCTTTGTTAAAAAGGAACACGTTTTAGCTGTCTTTTTTGACTTGGAAAAAGCATACGATACCACATGGAGATATGGCATTATAAAAGATATTCATAAACTAGGACTAAGAGGTAGACTACCTACTTTTATTGAAAGCTTCCTTGCTGATCGCACAATGCAGGTGAGGATGGGATCCACTCTTTCTGATTTATATGATCAGGAGCAGGGGGTTCCACAGGGTGGTGTATTATCTACAACTCTTTTTAATATTAAAATCAATGATATTGTTAAATGCCTAGATAATTTAACAGATTGCTCTCTCTATGTTGATGATTTTTGTATTTGCTTTCGATCAAAAAGTATGCGAACAATTGAAAGGCATCTACAGCAAAACTTAAACCAGATAGAACATTGGGCCACTAACAATGGCTTTAAATTTTCCAAGTCAAAAACACAGTGTGTACATTTCTGCCAGTTGCAAAAGCAACATGATGATCCAGTTCTTACATTATATGGATCGCCTATTCCTGTTGTACAGGAATACAAATATCTTGGTTTGATATTTGACAAAAAGCTTAGTTTTATCCCGCATATTAAATACTTGAAGGCAAAGTGCCTTAAATCCTTGAACATATTGAAAGTTTTATCTCACACTACTTGGGGTGCAGATCGAACAACACTCTTACAATTATATTGATCTTTGATACGTTCAAAACTAGACTATGGATCCATTATTTATGGATCGGCAAGAAAATCTTATTTAGCTATGCTTGACCCTATACATCATCAAGGTCTTAGATTAGCCTTAGGAGCATTTAGAACATCACCTACTGCAAGTCTTTATGTTGAGGCAGATGAGCCATCTTTAAATACACGCAGAGAAAAACTTTCTTTACAATATGCTATTAGAATTGCTGAAAATAATTCAAATCCAGCTCATGATGTGACCTTTCAGCCAAAATACACAGATCTTTATGAAAACAAACCAAATTTTATTAAATCTTTTGGCGTCAGAACTTTACCAGTCCTGGAATCTGCAAACATTAACTTTAAAAACATAGATAAACCTTTTACACCAAATGTACCAGCATGGTGTATAAATAAACCAAAACTTATTTTCGATTTACACTCTGGTAAGAAATCAGAAACAAGTCCAATTATCATGAAATCTAATTTCCAGGAGCTAAAATCACATTACATGGAATATAAGCACATTTATACAGATGGTTCAAAAGACGATATGAAAGTAGGATGCGCAGTAGAATCTGATGACTTCTCTGAAACTATGCGTATTCCAGATGGGTCCTCAATTTTTACAGCAGAAGCAAAAGCTATAGATTTAGCATTAGATCTTATTGCCGACTGTGAAACTTCTAACAAATTTATTATATTTTCAGACTCCCTATCAGTATTAAAATCTTTAGATCATACATCTTCAAAAAATCCCCAAATTCAAAAACTACTTGAAAAACATCATGAATTATCAGAATTAAATGAAATAGTTTACTGTTGGATCCCTAGCCACATTGGCATTGCTGGCAATGAAAGTGTGGATCAAAAGGCAAAAGATTCATTAAATTTACACCCAACAAACTTTTCAATACCTTATGCAAATTTTAAATCTTTTATCAATAGGTACATTTTAAACAAATGGCAAATTTTATGGAAAACAGTGTTGGTAACAAACTCTTTGAGATTAAACCTGTCATTGGACAATCTCAACCAGTAGTACGAAATGTCAGACAGGAGGAAGTCGTCCTTGCTCGTCTACGTATTGGTCATACAAGGATCACACACTCTTATCTTTTAAAACGAGATGAGCCACCGTATTGTTTTGGATGTGATACACTCTTTACAGTCCGCCATTTTCTACTTGAATGTGGTGATTTTTCACATATAAGAAACAAATACTTTCATGTTGATACAATCAAACAATTGTTTAATGATGTACCTATTGATAATGTCTTTTTATTCTTAAAAGAGATTAATCTTTTTAACAAATTGTAGATATTATTTTCCTTTGAACTGTTTACTTATTTAAACTTGCTTTCAGTATATCACTTTTTTTTGCAGGAGAAGATCATGTATAGTCATCTGATTAGCCTATGTTGTTGTCAGATATTGTACATGATCTTCGCTGTAAAAATGATAACTATTTTATCGTCTTTGCTATACTCATATGTTTAATGTGTTAAATTGTTAATTTTTTAGCTTATCTATTATAGTTTTAATGTTCAGTAATACTTCTCTTACCTAACCTTGATGACGCTAATGACCCAAAAGGGTTGATGCGTCGTTAAACTGCAACTCATCATCATCATCACATACCTCAAAATTTATAGTGGCTCACCTTTATTGGCATACGTCTAGTTGCAAAGGGGACAAATCGCCACACTCATATAGTGCGACCAGCTAACAGAGACTGGGCGTGTCAGACAGAGCGCTGTCATTTACTGTCAAATTAGACTATTCTACAGTAAATTGGGTGTAATAGCCTGTGTACGTTTTACTCGTGCAACCAACTAAAGCGCAGACGACAAGAGTGACCAACTTTATATGTTAGCGTGCCTGGTAAACGTTTATTTTTAGTATGCTGCTGGGGATCTGCTGCATTTAATTTTCTGTAATATATATGCTGTGAAAATCTTGGGGGGGGGGGGGGGATAGGGTTGTACTTTCTTCAAAGTCTGTTTTATTGGCAAAATTAGATTTTTAAGCCTGATACAGTAATAAAAATCACCAATAATAATTCAGTGGGACAAGGATTAAGTATCTGGACCATGAGATAAGGGCTTGCACAAATCTGATTGGGTCTTATCGCATATATCCGCAAAAGCCTCCAATAATTGCCCATTATAACATGTCCAGGGGGACTAGTTGTCTAAAAGCTGTTCAGAGTGTTCTTCAACTTTCATACTTTACGGCTGCGAGAAACGAAAACTCTGGCGAAGCTATGTGTACGTGCAGGCTCGTCAGAGCCTTCGCCACACGCGATGTAATAAGAAACACCATCTCGTGTGCTGACCAATTTATAGTACAAATTAAGTGTGATTAAAATTTAATTGTGGACCATTATTTAATTCAGTATGATAATTTGAATATTTGAAATTTCGAACATTATATATCAGCGCATATATCTAGACCAGTCAGTCTCCTTGCAATCCAAATGCCCTTTTCTCTCAACGTGCTATAAACTACTACAGGTATATAGGTTTAAAGCGTTTCACAGGTGAATGAATACACTCTGTCTTACCGAGTTTTAAATGGAAATGTCCACAGGTGTGTCTTTGCTAAGAACCGCCCAGTCTCTCTTAACTGGACGGACTATATCAAGGTTTTCTTTTATCGGTGGACCCTCTTTATTCTTCTGGAAACAAAAGTACTTCCATACTCGAGATCGAGCATTGCCCGGGTAGTTATATATCTCCCGACGGTGATCACCATTATCCAATGCCATTGTTGTTATTTCAATCTTCAATACATCCCAAGTTAGTCAGCGCTAATAGTGGAAAATGACGCATTTCCGGTTTAGTTAAATAATAAACAGTAACGATGTTCAATAAATGGAAACGGCCGGATAAGACGACCGGACTGTGTAGCGACAATTGCCTTTTGAAATGCATAATTGATAGTCGCCGACCCGAGTAACTGCCGATCAACTTTCGATTCTACTCGATCATCGTTACAACACTAGTAACTCCCAACAGTTTTAAGCTCACCAGAGCCGAAGGCTCAATGTGAGCTATTGTGATTGGTCTTTGTCTGTCGTCTGTCCGTCCGTAAACTTTATCTTTAAACAACATCTACTCCTGAACCACTTATCCTTAATTCATAAAACTTCACATGAATGTTTCCCATGATGCCTCTTTTAAAAATGCATAAATGATTCTGCTCCACTGAACAAGAGGGTCGCCAGTGCTCCAGATAAGAGATCTTTTAAAAAAGACATCTCCTGAACCACTGACTCAACTTCAAAATAATTCCATGGAATTGTTCCTCTTGATACTCTCTACCAAAATTGCGCAAAGGGTTACACTCCACTGAACAAATGGACTGCCAGAGCTCCAGATAAGAAATACCTTTAAACAGCATTTCCTCCTGAACCTCTGGTCCAAATTCAATATTATTTCACAGGGTTGTTCCTCATGATGCATTCTTCAAATATTGCACAAATGGTTCCAGTCTACTTAACAAAGGGGCTGTGAGAGCTCTTAATAAGAAATGTCTTTAAACAACACTCCCTCCTGAACCACTGGTCCAAATTTCATATAACTTCGCAAAAATGTTGCCCATGATGCCATCTTTCAAAATTGCATAAATGGTTTCGTTTAGACGAGCAGGAGGGCCGCCAGAGCTCCAGATTAGAAATATTTTAAATTACATCTGAACCACTGACCCAAATTTAAAATAATTTCACAGAATTGTTCCTCTGGATTGTCGCGAATTCTCGCGATTATAAACTTTATTTAAAGTCTTTAACCTGCATTTTCTTATACATAGTATTAGGCAAGACGCTCTTTACGGTAATATCATTTTACGTCAAAGTGTATGACGTATTTAACGTCAGTATCTAACGTTAGAACGAACGTCAGTTACTGTGGACAAAAAACTGTAGTGAAGAGCTACACGTAGAAGAGAAGTGAAGCAACACAGCTGTAATATGCAGGGTCTTTGTGGAACATATGATGCAGACTGGATGCAGTCATCTAGAATACAGAGAACAGTTTTAAGGAAATGTTGCTTAGAACAACGGGACTTTGTAAATGTACAGTATATTATTTAAGGTATAAAATTACCGTCAAGTTTATTTTCTGTGGTGAATTAAATCACACTATTTTATCATGAACTGTTTTAAGTTATTTCGCCACATTTGGCACCGGAACGCGGGAAAAACAACAGGGACCTGATTTGTAATGAAATGCATATGAACAGTGTGCTGGATACTCCGTTGGACGTTATTGAATAGGCATAGTTATAATTCTTTATGTTCACAATGAAAGCAATGGTTTTTGAAAGTTTAGTTTCTAATAGAATTAAATTTAAAAATAATTTGGAGAGTGATATTACAATAGGAAAAACATTATTATTGAAGCAGTTTGAAAATGTTAAACTTAGCGACTTTTTGAACAATCTTAGCGTTTGTATTCAGAAACTAAAACGAAGTACTGAAATCTTAGAAGAAACGCTTGAAAAGTTATCACTAGCAGCTGGTAAGGACAACGAGGAAGTTATTCTCAATCAAATTGAAATGGATTTTGACTGCCTCAATTTAGCTTATGATATTCGAATTGAACTTGTCTTAGCGAAGCAAACTCAGCGGAATATTAATACGTCAACAATACAAGGTAGATTTGATAGGCTGCTTGAACAGACTCAAGTGCAGTTGCAGACTTTGCAAGAAAATCAACAGCTTCTGATGGGATTAGACACTAAATGCATAGGAGAATACAGTTTATCAAACGCTACTAATTCAGAACAACTCAGCAAAGGATATAAGGGAGAGGAGCATATCGACAATACATCGTCAGTGCCTTCAAACAGTGTGCGTGGTGAGCGTGATGATGTGGGCATCATCATGACTAATGTTTCAAACATGGAATACATGCAGGATTGTCAGGCAAAATGTCAGAGATTAAATGCGGCTAGCAGTTTGGATAGGGCTCTGGATACAGGGAAGAAATATAAGGAACTATAGAAGAGTTTGGTGCGAACACTAGTGTATCAGAAATCAGGGAAACAGAGAACTAAAAGGAAACAAATGGGACAAAAGCGGGGATCTCCAGCTTGTTTGATGAAAACTTTGAAACCTATGAAATGGAGAAAGTCTCCATTTCTTAGACGCCTAAGAAGGCCAAAACCAAAAATACGGCGTGGGAAAAGAACCCTTCGAAGGCGAAGACAACGGATTGTAGGCAAAGAAAAATGGCAATTATACAAGCAGATATGGTTATACAAGATGGAATAATGCTCCATATAGTTAAAAGCATCATATGACGTTAAAACAGCAAAGGCTATTGATGCATATGAGGTGGTGTTCCCACATCTCCAATGAGACATCTGGACAACATAAAGGCAGTAGACAGAGACCGAAAGTAACGCAGGGAAGCACAACAAAACGGGCGAAAAGACCAAATAGAAGGGCCAAATCGATATTCCGGAATAATGGCAAGAAAAACACACAAAAATCTGAAAATGATAGAAATTTGATAAATGATGTGAATTGTAAAGGGGGAGAGACGGATGTCGATGATGATGATGATGACAAACTTTTAATACCAGAATCTTGGACAAATGAGAAAACATTTTGTGTGTCGCAAGTGTCGCGAATTCTTGCGATTATAAACTTTATTTAAAGTCTTTAACCTGCATTTTCTTATACATAGTATTAGGCAAGACGCTCTTTACGGTAATATCATTTTACGTCAAAGTGTATGACGTATTTAACGTCAGTAGCTAACGTTAGAACGAACGTCAGTTACTATGGACAAAAAACTGTAGTGAAGAGCTACACGTAGAAGAGAAGTGAAGCAACACAGCTGTAATATGCAGGGTGTTTGTGAAACGTATGATTTGCAGACTGGACGCAGTCATCTAGAATACAGAGAACAGTTTTAAGGAAATGTTGCTTAGAACAACGGGACTTTGTAAATGTACAGTATATTATTTAAGGTATAAATTTACCATCAAGTACATTTTCTGTGGTGAATTAAATCACACTATTTTATCATGAATTGTTTTAAGTTATTTCGCCACATGGATAGCCGCTACAAAAATTGCACAAATTGTTATGCTTGCTGAATAAAAGGGCCGCCAGATATGAAATGCCTTTAAACAGCTTTTCGTCCTGAACCACTGGTCCAAATTTAAAATAAGTTCACAGAATTGTTCCTCATGATACATTCTATCAAAATTGCACAAATGGTTTGGGTCTGCTGAACAAATGGGCTGTCAGAGCTCTAGATAAGAAATGGCTCTAAACGACATCTCCTTTTGAACCACTGGTCCAAATTCCATATAACTTCACATGAATATTCCCCATGATGCCATCTTTCATCATTGTTCATACATTGAAGATGTGCACCTGTCGTTGAGTGCACATTCGACAAATATTTTCTCACTTTTTAAGGGTGTTGAACTTAGGCATATTTTCCATCCAAAATGCTTAGAGGGTGTCAGGCTTGTGTAATTAATACATCTACAACTATTAGTGAATATAATTAGCAAATGCCGAAATCCCAGATCAAAGGCCGACTCAAGGAAAATATATTGTGCATTGTTGACCATTTACCAAATAGTTACAAATCTAGGAATTAACAGGCTCATTTTGCTTGTATTGATTTAAGAAAAACAGAAATCATTGAAATAAGTTCCTTAATTATAGGTTACCCTTTGGTTTATGGAATTCTCTGTTCCATTGGAAGTCACCAAATTATCTGTCAATTAGCGAAAACATTTAAATTTGACCTGGCAGTATCTAGCTACACTTAATATTGTGCTAGTACTATATTTTATTTCTTATTAAGCTGTGTACTTTTTATGGTACAGATCGTATATTGGTTCCTTTTCAATGGATGGCATCTATTTAGTTCGCAAATGGAAGCCTGATGGATCCAAGGATACAAGTGAAATTAGATAAATATCAGAAGTGCGGAAATATAATTTCACAAACATCATTGCTTTCTCAAGCTACACAGGATCAGAAACTAATGTAGATTCATACAGTAGATAAATACAGAGGGATATAATGAATCAACTGAGCCGATAGATGCTGTAAATATATGTAAATATATATATATATATATATATATATATATATATATATATATATATATATATATTATACAACTTTATTAAACTGTTCCAAAACAAGTAAATTATATGAAAGAAATTAAACATTAGCACATGGATTGATTTTCACTATTTGTATTATTGCCAACCTGTTTCAAAACTTTAGGGCAATAATGGCATCAAAATATGTGTTGCTTCTTAGCAACTTCACAATCAAAAAATGTGTACACAACGTACGGTAAATTAGTAACGTCATCAGAATATGTTTAACATTAATGGCGTCAAAATAGGCGTGGTTTCTAAGCAACGTCATTAACAAAATATGTGTACACTACGTACGTTAAATTAGTAACGTCATCAAAACTTGCTAACATATCAATAAAATAACGTTATTTGGCTAACCTAGCTGTAACATCATTTTGAAACTTATAAAGGGGAAATATAGAGAACTAAATTGGTTCACAAAAATATCTATATGTGTGCTGACGGGCATTTGTCTCGCTGGTGGGTCTCTAATCTCTGTTGTTAATGCACCATGTTTTTCTTTTGTTCCTTAAAGGCATATATTTTGTGATATATGGATTCATTAGTGAATTTACTGATAAGGGACAGTTTCAGTATCTCACAAACTCAAAGGGGCCTCAAGAGGGGACTTACCTGTATACAACACAATTTCTCTCACTAAGATAAAGATCAATATTTTATCAGAAAATACCTAATCCCTTCATGGGACCACTTTATTGCCCCCTGTAAGGAAGTCATAATCACCTAATAAAGATAAGCCTTTGATCTGTCCAGTATGACCCCTGGAGAGAATCATAATGAGTGGTACCAATATTATTGCTAAATTTTCTGTGTCTTTAACTTGTCACCTGTCTGGCTTATGTAATACTAATTGTTACCATTGCATATTAATACATAAAGAAAGTTTCTAACAGTGCACTTCATATTTTCTTTTACATCAAGTTTTTTTTTTTTAATTTCAAATACTTTTTTTTACAAAAACTGCATCTTGGCTCATTGTATTGGCTAACACAATAGGGTGTGGTCTTTTCGTTAAATTCTGTATTTATTAAAATACGTCTAAGATTTGCTAGATGGCGTTTGCCTTTCATTATTATTTTCAATATATCGTCTTGTTTAAAAATAATCATATTGGTTTTAAATATGCTAAAATGATTCTCTGTTTTGGGGGTAATGTTATTCTTACCGCTTTCCATGTGTTTAATAAGGTGTTTTCAGGTATTTGTATAGCTTACTAAATGCCCGTTTTAATAACTTTGTTTTGAATATTATCTGCTTCTTAGAATAGTAGCTAGTTCTTGTTTTCATATTTCAGTATATTTGATTCAGAAACAATTGTACAAATTCTACGTACCAGTGAGAAAGGAATGTTTTGTTGTTGTTGTTTTTTTTTGGGGGGGGGGGCAAAACCAGAAAGGACATAAAGTATTGCATACGTAACCAAAGACCAACACAGAACCAACACAAACAACAATGGGAGGTACATAAAACAATAAATCAACAACAACAGAACCACCGCCTTAGAACGAACTGCAGCCTTAGCTACAGGGGGGAGGGGCTTGTGGGATGTTTGAATGTAGACTGTCAATTTAAAAAAAGAAACAAGTTGTGTGTTTGTATGAATTGTGATAACTTTTTTGGGTGTAAAATTGAGAAAGTGTATGTCATCTCTTAAATAGCTCTCCATTTTTGTAAAATATGGCTTAAACAAATTATCTAGCAAAGAACTGAGGTGGCTTGTTACACACCGTGGACTATAGACCTTATAGACTTCAAGCTAAAAAAGGTCCTGCTCCCCCCCCCCCCTAGGGAATTTTGCAGATATATCCTATCTTGAAGAAAATTTCAAGCCGCATCTTTTAAGAGATGTTTGCACTCTGTGCTCCGGGGCGTTAGTCTCTGACAGCCTGTTACATATGTTACTGTAACAAACTAAGTAAAAAAAAAAGGAAAGTTTGAGCTACAGAGAGAAGACATTAAACCATCTTATTGTTCAAAATTCTTATGTAGTTTGCAAGCTGGATGCCTAAGCTACATAAAAGCAGCATTTTAAACAAAATTACAACCTTCAACGGTGTTATATGCGTTACATAGATTAAATTTCCCTTTGAAAGTTGAAATCGTGACTAACATCATTCATTTTACAGAAGATTTGTGCATTTTTACAAGTGTTTTTAATCTTAGTTAACTAAAATACTCATTTGACTAATAGAAAAAACAAAGTTTGCTCTTCTATCTCAAATACATTGTTTTATATGAGCTATTGAACAACCCTACCCCCAATTTTAAGTATCCAATTTTGGTATCTATTATTGAAGAAAAATATATGAAAATGTTTGACGCTCGTGGATAACTTACATTTTTGGCACTGTCTTGCCAATGCAATAAAGAATCATACATTTGCAAGTTTGACATCAGGATCAGAGCACTTATTAAAGTATGTAACGTATGTTACATGGCAAAATGAATGAGCTAGGAAATTTTCTTGGAAGTAAGATATGATATTTCAGAAAAGTACCGTTTTTCACATGTTTTCCTATTACTCTGTAGCCTCTGGTGCCTTAGTCTTAGTAATTACAGTCATTTGCTGATAACAAGCCCATGGAATTGTGTTACCTATGTTATATAACCTTTTTAATCACATATTTCCTAATGCCTATAATATTTAAATATATAGACATATAGATAGAAAATAATAGTTCTCATTTAAATGACACAATTTAATAAATAAATGTCTATCATTGTGTCTGCTTCTATGGCAAAATAATCACCCATTTCATCACAACCAGTAGAATCATGGCATTGTATTAAGACTGCAAACTGAATACAATCCTGTTCCTCTCCACCCCTTTGGGAATTGTGCAGACATATCCTACCTTAAAGAACAATTCAAGCTGCATCAAATAAGAGATGTTTGCACTCTATTAACTAGGGGGTTAGCCTGTAATGGTATGGTACGTATGTTACCGTATCAATTTAAGAATAAATGAATTGAAAGTCTGAGAAACAGAAAGAAGACATAAAACTATCCATTTATTTGAATTATTCATGTAGTTTGCATGCTGAATACCTTTGATACATAAGAAAAGATTTTTTAACAAATATACAGCTTCCTATGGTGCTATATGTGTTACATTAATTAAAATTACTTTTTAAAATTGGTAATTGTGACAAACACCACTTATAAGCATGTCGTGTGATCCTCCTCTTTTGCCATCAAAAAACTTAATTTTTATTTGTATGTGTGGCCAGTGCCAGCGTCAAACAACTTGACTCTGACAGCCAAACTTGAATCCTTACCATTCTTCAAAAGCAGAAACAGCATGTCAGTGTCATGGGATCAAACACCTGATTAAATATGGGTTTAATGCCATTTAACATATATGCATACAATGGAGTATGACTCTGGTATATGTCTCTTCCTGTGAAGTGGCAAAAGCAATCTAACTGCAGCTGCCTCTGCATCTGTGCTAGTCAAATGATAACTTTGCTCTGATTTTGCAAAATCTATGTCTCTACCGTGTAACTCTAAGAATACTTTAAGATTTCTGACATTGGTCAAACAGAAATTTGATAGGCTGCTTTTTTGCATCATTTGCCATGGAACCTATCCAGTCTTTTGGTGCTTAAGTCCTCAGGTCTTAGATCAATAGTATTTTGCTGCGCCCAAAGAACTTTATAAGTTTTCTTTAGTTACAATGTTGACTCTTGATGGTTTTGGCAGACCGTCTGAAACAATTACTATTACACCTTGAAAGTTATCTGGTATAAGAGAAAGAATATGAAGTTGGACATTGCCATCAATTATGTTTGCAGTTGGTTGTTTTTTGATGTCAGTACATTGAAGCATGTCTTAAAATAATGTAAAACCTATGATTTCTCAGATTTTGCAGCCATATCATTATAGAGCTGTTGCATTCAAAAGAAGGAAAGTGGACTATAGGTAGAATGGGATAACCAGAAGTTCTATATTATGCTCTATGGAAGATTTATACAGAGTAAACAAGTTGACAAGGTGCCTCATTTCATGATCCATTGAAAACACTGAAATTGAAAACACTTGCCTCTGACTGTGTAATCAAAAAGGATGTCACGACAATGCCCTTGCTCATTTATTATGACGAGTTATATAAATATTACATCCTTTAATAAGCGCTCTTATCTTAGAAACTTAGTGAATCATTGAATTGAAAGGGTCTTATTTGCGCTCTGTTCATCCTGCATTTCATTGCTTCACCTGCTGTGATACATCTAGTTTGTTTATCTGAAGGGAAAGAGATACCTCAGTTTCAGCACTTCAGAAGTACTAAGACTTCAAATAAGTTTTTGAATGCTTGGGGAAAGATAATAAGTGCAGAGACATTATTAGATGAAAATATGTGGGTTGCATGTATGGATAGGCTACATTTATAAAAGTTAACCAGCTAAAATATGATTCTTTATCACAGAAATATCAAGGTACATCAGTCCAGGTACTTATTGCTCTTAATGGCATAGTTTTACTCCTTGTAAAGCTTTAGTCTTTCTCCTACTTGCAGAGTATCACATTTGCTAAATGTGATACCCTCTGAAAATAAAGACTACTTGAAACACATACTCAAAGAGCCAACTATTAGGAATTCATATCAGTTTCCGAATGTTCCAAGCCATAAATGGCAAAATTGGAAAGTTGATAATGGCTCATCAATTTTAGTGGACTGGTGGTAAAATTGAATAACAGTAAATGATTGAAATATTGTGTGATGATTCTACTAGTTGCAAGGAGGCGTGTGATAATAATGATTACCACAGAAGCAACAGCTGTAACAACAGTGCATGGGCTTGATAATCAGAAATGAATATAATTTCTAGTGTTTTAGCACCAAAGACTTATAAGTACACATTAAGTGTCCTGATCTTAAACTTATTGACATCTTGCAGATATATGAGCAAGACAGACTTAGAAAATGAAAAATATCCACATGCTTTAATCGCTTTTATGTGTTTTACTTAAACGGTAATAACAAAATTTGCTTCTCTGTAAAACTGGGAGTAGGGCTGTGTATTAGCTCCTATAAGACAATATATTTAAGATAGAAAAGCAAACTTGGTTTTTCCTATTCATCAATTGAGTATATGTTTGTAAAATCTAATAAAACAGTTTGAAACCAAGTCATAGTAGATGTTTAACTAAATGACGATAACCACAATTATAGCTTTTAAATTATAATTAGGTTCATGTAACGCACATAACACCACAGTTAGCCGTATTAATGTTAAACAGCTTCCATAAGTAGTAAAGACATCCAGTATAAAGACTATAAGAACGTCAATTTATTAGATAATTTTAATGTCTTCTTTTGGTAGCTCAAACATTCAAATTTTTTATTCTCAAATTGATATAGTAACATATGTAACAAGCTGTAACAGGCTAACGCCCCGACTTACAGAGTGCAAACATTTCTTATTAAATGCACCTTGAATGGTTACATAAGATGTAATTTGTCTGCAGAATTCCAAAGGGGATTAGGATGGAGCAGGCCCTTACTCAGCTTGATGTCAAAATACTGTTTGATGATTTTACTTGTAACGCTCTCTGATCTTTAAAACTTGATGACAGCTAGCAGATCTATAAGTCTTTATCATAGGAGCCAGTTTAAAATCCCTAAACAATGTAAGATATCCAACAGCTGCGAGTTTTTTTTTACAATTTGAGCTCAAACTTTCAAACTACATTTCCTTTATTTGATATAGTAACGCATGTAACACGCTGTTTCAGACTAACGCCCAAACATAGAGAGTGCAAACATCCCTTATTCGATGCAGCTTGAGTTGTACTATAAGAAGGAATATGTCTGCAAAATTCCCTTGAGGAGATAAAAACATTTTTAGGCATATCTTAAGTAAAGACAATGAGCTTGCCCATTTATTACATCAGGTAACATATGTTACAGCCTCTGATAATAAAAATTTTGCAAAAAACTTGCAGAGTCTTTTTATATAAGCAAATAAATCCCAAACAATGAAACACATTCATCAACTGCAAATATTTTTGAACTATTTTTACTTTAGTTTTAATACCAAACATTTCACCTTAAAACTGGGTAGGGGTAGGGTTGTATAATTGCTTATTCCAGAAAAAATATTTAAGCTAGGGAAACAAACTTAATTTTTCTGTTAGCCATTTGCATAAGCTAGTCAGACATGGTTAAAAACATTTTGCAAAACACACAGAGAGATTGTGAATGTAAATGATGTTAGCCACACTTGCAAATTTTAATGGGTTATCTGATTTATGTAACGCATATGACACCTTAGGAAGCCACAATTTTGTTCAAATGGCTGTCACACGTAGTTAAGATATCCAGTATGCAAACTATATGAATGATTTTTAAAAATAAATATTTTAATGTCTTTAATTTGTAGCCCAAACTTTCAATTTACTTTTTCTTAGTTTGATTAAGTAACGTATGTTACAGGCTCTTACAGACTAACGCCCTGGAGCACAGAGTGCAAACATCTCTTAAAAGACTTGGCTTTCAATTCTCTACAAGATAGAATATGTCTGCAGAATTCCCTAGGGGGGGGGGGGGGGAGCAAACCCATTCTCAGCCATCCGTCTATTAGTTGTATGATAATGGGATCTAATACTTCAATATAGTCAGACTTAAACTCGTTACAAATAGCCTGGATAATATTACTCTTAAGTAGTTTTGGCAGTCAATAGAATGTGCTAGTCTTGCAATCAAATTTAATTAAAAACCTATTTCTCTTTTTTTGTTATTTTTTGTGACTCATAGTATATTTATAAAATCAGTTTTCATTATAACAATGCGGCTCTCTTTATCTGCCTCTTTAATTACATTAGAATTATTTTGTGCTAACGTGTTAACACAGATATATCTTAACTTTATTTAGGCCCACTTGGTGGAGTGAAATTTGTTTTTTTAACTAGTTATTCATCATTAGTTTTATCACCATCAAAATGTTCGCATAATCTTATTTTTCTTAAAAACTCATTTACATCATCATTACGTTTGTACAAAATATTCTTTTTTGGTGCAGGAGTAAATTTGACGCGTCATTAAAACACTATTTTCTATATCAATTAATTTACTATTTGACACATTATATTTTTTTTATGAATATGTTACGTGTGTCAGCTAGTTTTGTATCATTTATGCTACTTTTAAACTATGGTCCTGGCAGTCACGGCAGCTCAAAATATAGCTTGACGTGGGTTTTTTGGTTATTTTTGTCTTTGTATTCAAATTCTGTTAAGTCTAACTATGTTTTCTCACGGTCAGTCGAGGTATCAGTGACAGAGGCTCGACGTTGCACTACCGTCTGTCACGCATGCTTGTACATTTCCTCATGGCCTGCCCCATTGTGGGACCTCTCACGAATTGTTACGTTCCTACCAAGTTCTGCAACGTCTATCAACTTCTGAAAACCCTGGAGAGTCCCTACCACCTTGCCGCGGTCTCTGGGGCACACTTCACACAGGGGACGATATTGATTGTAATACTTGTCTCCTCTGGGAGTGCTAAGAGTAGGACCCACCAGTCTGCCGTGGGTGGCTTTCTCGTAACTCGAAGGGGATGGCCTGGAAGACTGAGAGCATACAGAATATGGACGTTTATAAATTCTGTATGACTCAACACGTCTCTTTGGCCTCTTTGACGGGGTAGACTGAGGTGGAAACACGGCCCGGTGTTTCTAATCGGCTTTGTCATGCTGAGCCCCAGGATTCTGAAAATGTAAAAAAAAAAATATTTCTTATATCTTCGTTCTATAGTATCGTTCTGATGCCAACCATGTGTCCATTATCTTAAACTTTCTTTCTTTTATAAAATAATCCTGGAAGGCAGTGGCTTAACGGGTCAATTGTGCAGATTCTATTTGTGCAAGTATACCTTCTATGTAACTCTAGCACTGGAGGTCGGAAACCCACTCCATTAAAGTGCTCCCTTGTTGGGCTCCACGGTGGGTGGAGAGCATGGAGGATGAATCAAACAAACAAACTACATGGCTAAACAAAAAGCAAAAAAACGTCACATAGCAAATTCAGATACCGACTCTGAAAACTCGTACCCAGCTTCTCAACCAACTAATTCAAGTTTGTCTACCTCAACCAAAAAACCTTATGTACCCAGATTTTTAATAATTCATTCAGAAAAGGAAGATGAAACTATTTCTTCTCTTTCTCCATTCCTTGTACATAAAACTATAATGAGTTTGACAGGTGAACCCAAAAGCATAAAAAATCTACGGTCTGGTGACCTTCTTCCTTGAACATATCCAAGGGTATTGTTCGCTGTCCTGCCTTGAACAGGCAGACCTGCGAGCATATTCTGGAGTTCATGGGAGAACAGGGTGTCACAGATGTTCGTAGAATCAGTGTCTTCCGTGAAGGAGCAAAGAAACCGACAAACACATTTGTATTCACGTTTAATTCACCAGTTTTACCATCAGTAGTCAAAATAGGTTTTATGCAAGTCAAAGTTGACGTATATATACCAAATCCACTTCGTTGTTATCAATGTCAAGTGTTTGGCCACCACGAGAACAAGTGTGGCAGACAGGCTATATGCGTCAACTGCAGTATGCCTGAGCATTGCCCAGTTGGCCAGTGTCAAAGACCAGCCAAGTGTGTAAACTGCTCAGGGGAACACCCTGCCAACTCTAAACAGTGCCCAGCTTGGGAGAAAGAGAAGAAAATACTTAAGATAAAATGTGAACAGAACATCTCGTTCCCAGAAGCTCGAAAACAATATGAGCAATTTTATGATACTAGATCATATGCAAGTGCTGTAAAACCAGGCACTTGCAACAAATCTACACAAACTGAAAACAAAACCACACAGACAGACGACAGCTTTGACGAATACTTAAAAAAACAAGAAAAATCACCATCAGAAAAAACACCCAAAGAAACACCTAAGGGAAAACAAGACAAAAATACTTCATCTCCTCGTCCAGGGCCAGCACTTAAGCCAGCAACCCTGGAAATGATGAAGAAGGAGGAGGAGAGGAAGAAAAAAGAAGAGAAAGACAAACTTAAAAAACAACAAAAAGAAGAAAGAAAACAGCAATGGCAAAAAGAACAAGCACAGAAAGAAAAAGAACAAATGGAAAAAGCAAAACAAGCTGAAATGAATCCATATTCTGTGTTTGCTGAAAAAGATGGCGAGGAGGTCATGGACGATGAGTCTGTGGTTTTCACAGAGCCATCTTCCAGTGATCACCTCCCTAAAGGCACACTATCACGATTACCATTAGCTTAAATAATGGAGGGTTTCAATCTAACCATTATTTTATTACCCATTTTAATATTATTTTCAAGTATGGATTTTAAACATAAAATTATACAATGGAATTGTCGAGGTTTGAAACCTAATTATAATGAAGTATCATTATTGATTTCTGAATATAACCCATCTGTATTTTGTTTTCAAGAGACATTTCTTAAACCAGATGATAACATATCATTAAAAGGTTTTAATGTATACAACTATGTTCATACTGACTGTTTAAGGCCCTCTGGTGGTGCCTCAATATTTGTAAAATCATCTTTCCCACAAAGAAAGATTGATTTACAAACAGAACTACAAGCAACTGCTATTTCTGTCACTCTAGACAGAGAAATAACCATATGTTCTGTATATATTCCTCCATCGTTTTCTCTTAACTCCCAACACTTGGACAATTTACTGCAACAACTTCCTTCTCCGTATATCTTATTAGGTGACTTCAATGGTCACAATATCCTCTGGGGTGGTCAAAACAATGATTCCAGAGGTGAACTTATCGAAAATTTCATTACAAAGAATGACATTTGTATTATGAATGATAAGTCTTATACTTATCATTCTCCAAGTACAAAGTCTTTTACATCTATTGATCTTTCCTTCTGTCATCCATCACTGTTTCTTGATTATAATTGGTCTGTATGTGAAGATCAACACAATAGTGATCACTTCCCTATCATCATTGAACAGAACACTTTTTCCACTGAGGATCACAATCCAAAGTGGAAATTAAATAGAGCCAATTGGGATCTATTTAATACTCTGTGCACTGATAAATTGGTGCTAGAAAACTTCAAGGAATCTTCTGATCCTATATCTGATTTTACCTCTTTTCTTATCGAAATATCTAAAGAATGTATTCCTCAAACTTCGACAAATCCAACTAAAAGTAATCCATGGTACAATGACGACTGTAAAGAAGCAATTAAACAGCGCAAACAAGCTCTATCTAAATTCAAAAGATCTCCAAATACCAACAATTTCAATGACATCAAAGTATTTAGAGCTAAAGCCCGTAGAACAATTAAACTTTCGAAGCGTAAGTCATGGAGATCTTATGTTTCGAAAATCAATCATAAAACACCTATTAAAAAGGTTTGGGATATGATAAGAAAAATCTCTGGAAAAAACAAATCCCCCAGTTACACACATTTAAACATGGTGGGTACTGATAGCAAAGCAACTTCAAAAACAGACATTGCTGACACTTTAGGAGAAACTTTTTGTCACAATTCATCATCATTCAAATACTCTGAATCCTTCAGAAAGATTAAAACGGAACAAGAAAAAGTTAAATTGAATTTTAAATCACAAAATAATGAAATTTATAACAAAGATTTTAATTTAGATGAATTAGTTGAAGCTATTCAACTATCACATGACTCAGCCACGGGTCCTGATGAGATCCACTATCAAATGCTTAAACATCTCCCAGAGAATTCTCTTGAAACCCTTTTGAATATATTTAATTACATTTGGACTACTGGTAAATTTCCAGAAGATTGGACCTTAGCAACCATAATCCCAATTCCCAAACCTGGGAAAGATCCTGCGGAACCTAATAATTATAGACCTATAGCTTTAACAAGTTGTCTATGTAAAACACTTGAAAGAATGATAAATAAAAGACTTACTTGGTTTTTAGAATCCAATAATCATATATCGCGGTTCCAGTCTGGTTTCAGATCTGACCGCAGTACAACTGGTAATTTAGTTAGATTGGAAACCTTCATACGTGATGCCTTTATTAAAAAGGAACATGTAGTTGCTGTGTTTTTTGATTTGGAAAAAGCTTATGATACCACGTGGAGATATGGCATTTTAAAAGATATCCACAAATTAGGATTAAGAGGTAGACTTCCTACATTCATTGAAAACTTCCTTGCAGACCGCACCATGCAAGTCCGAGTTGGCTCCTCTCTGTCTGACTATTATGACCAGGAGCAAGGTGTACCTCAAGGAGGCGTTCTATCTACAACACTTTTTAGCATTAAAATTAATGATATTGTGAAATGTTTAGGTAATCTTACTGATTGCTCATTATATGTCGATGACTTCTGTATCTGTTATCGCTCAAAAAGCATGGCGACGATTGAACGCCAACTGCAACAAAATTTAAATAAGATTGAAAATTGGGCAACAAGCAATGGTTTTAAGTTTTCCAAATCAAAAACACAGTGTGTACATTTCTGTCAGTTGCGCAAGCAACATGATGATCCAGTTTTACATTTATATGGATCACCTATTCCAGTTGTTGAGGAATCTAAATTCCTTGGCATTTTATTTGATAGAAAACTCAGTTTTATACCCCATATTAAATATCTCAAAGCTAAATGTTTAAAAGCATTGAATCTTTTAAAAGTGCTCTCCCATACGTCTTGGGGTGCAGACCGAACTACACTTCTCAAGCTTTATCGGTCTCTAGTCCGGTCAAAATTAGACTATGGCTGTATTATATATGGCTCTGCACGAAAATCATATCTTCAAATGCTTGATCCTATACATAACCAAGGACTTAGATTAGCTTTAGGGGCTTTTAGAACTTCTCCTGTTGCTAGTCTCTATGTGGAAGCAGATGAACCATCACTATACTCACGAAGAGAAAAACTCTCTTTGCAATATGCTATAAGACTTGCTGCTAACCCATCAAATCCTGCTCATGAAGTTACATTCCCACCAAATTATGTTAATTTATATGAACAAAAACCTAAAGCTATTAAATCATTTGGCATCAGAATTTCACCACTCTTAGAATCTGCCAATATCAAACCACAAAATATTGAAAAACATTTTACACCAAATATTCCAGCTTGGTGTATAAAACCACCTGAAATTCTTTTTGATTTACATTCTGGGAAAAAATCTGAATCAAATCCACACATATTAAAAGATGATTTCAGAAAAATGCAAAGTCGTTATAAGAATTACCAACAAATTTATACTGATGGGTCAAAGGAAGACTCAAAGGTTGGTTGTGCTGTTATATCAGACAACCATAGTAATATGCAACGTATACCTGACGATTCATCAATTTTCACTGCTGAAGCCAAAGCAATTGATCTAGCTTTAGATTTCATTAGCACTTGTGATGCTAACAATAAATTTATTATATTTTCTGACTCGCTTTCTGTATTGAAAGCAATGAACCATACCAGTTCAAAGAATCCACAGATTCAGAAACTTTTAGAAAAATGTCATGAGCTTTTAGCTTATAAAGAAATTGCTCTCTGTTGGATTCCTAGTCATATAGGTATCCACGGGAATGAGATGGTAGATAAGCAAGCAAAAACATCGCTTTCATTAGAACCAACTTCTTTTAAAATTCCATTTTCAAATTTTAAGCCATCTATCAATAAATATATCTTGGAAGAATGGCAAACATCATGGAATAACAGCATTGGTAATAAACTTCTTGACATCAAACCAACTATTGGTGAATATCAATCAGTTGTTCGAAACATTAGAAGAGAAGAAGTAGTTTTAGCTCGACTCCGCTTAGGTCATACAAGAGTCACTCATTCATACTTACTACAAGGTGAAGAGCACCCACAATGTGTTGGTTGCGACGCACCATTCACTGTACGTCACTTCCTCTTGGAATGTGGCGATTTTGCACAAGTAAGAAATAATTGCTTCCATGTTGATAACATGAAAGAATTATTTCAAGATATACATATTGATAGTATTATGACATTTTTAAGACAAATAAATCTTTTTAACAAAATCTAATTGCTATTTTTAAAATCATGTTTTGTTTTACATTTGTATCAGACCATAATACAGATTTTTAATGTTGTATTCTGTTCAGTTAAAGAACATGTACAGTTATCTGAATAGCTCTTTGAAACTGTCAGATATTGTACGTGGTCTCTCCTGTCAACAATTGTATTGCAACTAATTATCATTATACAAACTCATAATCATCTTTCCTTTTATTTTATCCTATAAATTTTTACTTTTTCCATCTTCATCATGTTTAGTTTAATACCGTCTGACGCTAATGACCCACAAGGGTTGATGCGTCGTAAAGAACCAAACAAACAAACAAACAACTTCTGTAAAGGTTTTCTACTGTAAACCGTGGATGATGGGTTGTGTTTGAGCCCTATTGTGCCCACGGTATAAAAAAGAGGCCCACAAAGTTGCTGCAATTATTAAATTCTGAATCTTTTTTATCAGAAAACATCATTACTGTCAATGAAGTAGCCAACTTTGTATTTATATAATTGCTAGGTGGTTACACCTAGCTTTTGTTGCAGCAAGGAAGGGACCAAAAGCTGCAGAGGTAGATGATCAGTGTGCAGCAGGAAGGTAAAATACAAGGTCAATATGGAAGCGCGCATGGTTTCAAGAAGAACAAATGCAGCAGCTGGGGTATTTCTCAACACTTATAACAAGAGAGCTCCACATCAAAGATGTTAACGCATTTCAGAACTTTCTTAGAATGCTTCGAGAGCTCTTTAATGAGATTCTTGAAAGAGTAACATCAGCCATTGTATCAGAATTAACTCTTTGTACATTAGTGACTCCTAAATGAGTACTTTTGCAAACAGTGAAGATTCTGATGAAATGCCCCATAATGCAGCGTTTTATCAATGGCTAAACTGACTGATCTTCAGCGAAATAAAAATATCTGGAAATTACAACCTGTGACTCCTCAATACATTAAATGAAACTACCCAAGTTTATTATATCAAACCAGAAGAAAAAGGGGCGCAAATGAACACACATACGTCATTCAGTTAGGGTTTTGATCACAGCATTACTATTTTGATCCTTGTCAAATCACTCCTAGCAGATGCATCTTTCTGAGCTTCCTAGTCTCCAGGTTCAGGTTCCAGCTGAGGTTCGGGTTAATAGAATGTTGCAGACCCCAACAGAACTTGACAGACCTTGTGGAGCCATCCTGCTACAGACATACTCCAAGTTTTGTTGCTTTCTCCCTATTCTACTATGGCACATTAAGTAGGTCAATCCCGCCGTGGCTATGAGGGCTGTTCGTATATGAATGCAAGTAGCTTCATAACTTTCTTCACATATATGCTATGACAAAATCGCATACCTTTCTGGAAAGAACTATTTGTCGCCTTTAAAATGGCACCAAAAAATAAAGATACACTCACTATATTTCTCGAGTTACAGACTTTTATATAAAGGCCATTCCTGTATACTGAAGTTTATCTGGAAGCAATTATTTCTTACTTGTGCAAAGTCGCCACATTCCAAAAGGAGATGACGTACAGTGAATGGTGCGTCGCAACCAACACATTGAGGCTGCTCTTCACCTTGCGTTCATACTTACTACAAGGTGAAGAGCAGCCACAATGTGTTGGTTGCGACGCACCATTCACTGTACGTCATTTCCTTTTGGAATGTGGCGACTTTGCACAAGTACGAAATAATTGCTTCCATGTTGACAACATGAAAGAATTATTTCAAGATATACATATTGATAGTATTATGACATTTTTAAGACAAATAAATCTTTTTAACAAAATCTAATTGCTATTTTTAAAATCATGTTTTGTTTTACATTTGTATAAGACCATAATACAGATTGTATTATGTTGTATTCTGTTCAGTTAAAAAACATGTACAGTTATCTGAATAGCCCTTTAAAACTGTCAGATAGTTTACCAAAAATCATATTGCAACTTATTATCATTATACAAACTCATCATTATCATTCCTTTTATTTTATCTTACAATTTTTTACTTTTTCCATCCACATCATGTTCAGTATAATACCGTCTGACGCTAATGACCCACAAGGGTTGATGCGTCGTTAAACACCAAACAAACAAACAAATTGCAATACACGTTTTGGTACATGTGCGGATATAGTGTCATATCTTTGTAAGTTTGAGACAAAATGGCACCAAATTTTAGATGCAAGTTTAAGTTACATTGACAAAGTTGATTGCAGGAAAAATGTTTAGATAATCCTGTCTCAATCTCGAGTAAACAGGCACGTTTGTGACGTCATTAATTTTATTATAATCGTCATTTTGAGTTGTCTACTGTTGAAGCAATAATGAACTTCGCTGTGTGTTTTTCTTTGCATTTTGCTTAAACATGCTTAATATGTCATTAGGGAGTTTTCAAAATGCTTTGTCCTCTATTCACAGAGTTATCACATTTTATTTCATTTTTCAAGCATTTTTCTGCTTTCGTGTTTACATTAATTAAAATATGTTCAATCTGTCTAGTCCTCAAGACCAGATGAGTAATTTTAATGTAAATAGTGCCTATTTTGGTAAAAAAATAAAGTTAACGTTCAAATTTAAATTAAAGCCGCAATGTTATGACTGCAAAATTAATTATAAGTTCTATAACCCCTTCACTTAAGGCAGTTTTGACTTAATAAAAATGCTTTTCAGCGTTTAAAAATTACCCACTTGTAGCAACAACTCCGTATGAGCGATCAACATGTTGTCTTTGGGTTAAAACTAGTTTAAATGTTGATTCGTGCATTTTGTTAGATATAAGTTTGACTGAAAGGTGGTGTTTTGTTTACCATTTATTTGCAAACATAAGGAGACTTTAGAAAAAAAACGATGCGATGTAATTTTACAAAAACATGTCGGATTTTCGCAACGTTCAAAGTATATGGGGATACTCCCTTAAAAATTACAAGAAATTTCACCGATTTATGGAAGAGTTATATGCTCCTCTATATCAATGGTATATGTTCGAAGCATTGGGTTGTTAGTATACTAAAGTGACCCTCATTCAAAGGCCTATAACTCGATAAGTGTACTTTAATTTTCTTTAGGTCTGGGGCCAGTTTAAAGGTGACATATAGTCCTTTATAGAAACGGTTACCATTTTGTCGTAGCAAATATGTGACGAAAGTTGTGAAGCTACTTGCATTCATATTTGAACAGCCCTCGTACCACAGCAAATTTTTTGACTGTTTGACATTGTGTTACAGTCACTCCGGTTCGTCCATGCTGGCCTAAAACGTGATTGACATGACTGCCGGGGACATAGTGTAAACCTAGCAATATATTTGATAGTTACAATTTCTGTCCATGGACTAAAAAGAATTTGGCGAGTCATATGTGACCGCATCTACGTCATTGAACCAGTCTGGCTTTTAATGTATTATTATAGCGTCCTTTATGCCTTCCATTATGGAATGTTCCTGGCTGATTTTACTTTAAAACTCCAGTGAGAAGAGATAAAGCATCATGTTGTCTCCTTTGTCTCTTTGAAAATGATTCTAACGTTAAGCCTTTATCTAGTCGTCTGTTCTTATTGATGTTTTGACTAAATCTTCTGAGCTTTTGTGTGTTTCTGGCGCCATTTGGCGTTAATCTTCTTGTATTATGTTGTCTATTTTGAACGTATTCATTTACTGATCTATGTTGATGACGATATGGTGGTGTTTGCTATTAACTGCTTCAGCGAATGTTGGTTTATCACTTCCTTTCTTGAAAAATGGGTTTGAATTTTCATACATCTTTTAAAAAAATCTTCTTCCTACGATTGCAACCTTTTTTCGTTGCTTGACTATCTCTTTTGCGATATATCTTCCTTTATTTGCACTACCATATGCCATTGTTAAGAAAAGAAAGTCTGTTTATTAGCCCGAACATTTTGAAAGAGTAATTTCTTCTATTTCCATGTCTATTCTTCGGTACTGCTCTAAACATGCTTCAATCTTTAGTTTCTGGATTTCTATTTGATTTTTAAATCAGGTGAAAATATGTTTATACCAGCCGGTCAAAGATATTTATATAGTTATTGTTATACTCGGCATCACCTGTCTGAATACCCTGTATAGACATGTATATTTATTTATGTGTGTATCTATGGTTCAGTCTATATATCTCAACTTAAAACATTAACTCCTTTTACCTTAGCTGTAATGGTATATATGTTATTAAGTATTACTGTTTTATTTCTAAGGTTTGAGGTTTAACGTCCCAGTCAACAGCAATGGTCATGTCACCATGTTAGCATGAGACCTGGCCGGGCTTGACCTTGGGATCCCTGGATCTGCATTCAGACTTGCTTCTGACTGCGCTATGGGGACAGGTGAAGTATTACAGAATTTAAAGTTTTTATACCTGAAAAGTTAACTGAATGGCTTTCTGCTTACTTTTGTGTGTGAATGAAATTCTAAGTTCCTCTTCAGTGATCAAGTTATTTCCATGTGAATAAAAAATATACATATCCCAGAAACCGAATTAATTAAACTAAGGATCCTTACAGGCTATCATGATTTTGAAAAACTATTATACCAATAAAACAGCTGCTTTCCAAAATGTTTATAGATAGCGATTGTGTCATAATTGTTTACATACCCTATACTTGTTTGAGTGTTTGTTAACTTGTGCTTTGTTTGAGATATTATTTGTTTCTGCTCCTGTATGCACAACATATCTAGTTATATTGAGTAAAAATATGGCTTGTTTTTGCAGATAATTTGTATCAAGTTTTAACTTCTAAAAAGTTGATTATATATTTTAGCAAATCAAAATTGCTTATCAAAACTCTATTTCGAAATATGGGATAATAAGGAGAGCAGCAAAGAAAACTGAGGTGGTAATCTATAAAGTCATGTTTACGGAGCATTGTGAAAATACTTCAAGAATTGAAGCTATAGAGTGTATCAACAATGAATCACTTGATTGACTTTGGTGTGTGTGCACTAATACCCCAGCATCCAATTTAGGTTACCTTGCACCCCCAGGACAATTTTCTGGTTGATTACAACCATTGCAATATGCAACGTATTGCGAATGGTTCATCAATTTTCACTGCAGTTGATCTAGCTTTAGATTTTAAGGTATGCACATCAGGTCTAGACGTTGTGTCATGTGGGGGGGGGGGCACAGTTGCGCTGCATTGCTTCTTATTTTAATTATCTCCCTTGAAAATACTTTAAAGTGGAAACCTTGTGCGCTTCATAACTCATATACACTTTTGAGAAATTTAATGATACATGACATATATCAGGGCAAGATTATGTGTCATATGCAGTAATGGTTGCTCTCCCTTGCTTCATGTTTGAATTATCTCCCTTAAATGATTTTAAAGGGAAGGTTAGTGCGCTCAATACTCTTTGGGATATCTGAATGATATTTGATAGAAATGCATATGAGATCATGTTCTTTCCTGCTTGCTTTCTGTTTAAATTATCTCCCTTGAATGAACTTTAAAGCTCCATAACTCGTATATCCTTTTTTGTTCCAGGACTGATAATAATGTATCTATTTGTTTCTCCTCCAATTGTAATTCCTTGACACTTATGTATGGTTGTGGCCCAGCCAAGCCTGATTGGTATTTGCTTTCTCTTTAAGTAGTTGCAAACACAATCAATCCATCTCTATGTTCAAATTTGGGATTTTCAAGAATGAATGGAGACATTTCAAGGCAAACCAGGGGGTTTGTATTTACTTTGAATATTATGTCCCTGACAATTCCCATAGCCTTATTAAATAAACCATACTGAACACAAAGGTTTACAGACAGCATAACTTTATAACATTTTTTAAATGAACAGGGTTTTTGCAAGACCTGCTCCTGGCTCATTGAGGTTTGCATGCAACCCTTGACATTCTGCATTTATTTTGGCAGTAGGATATTAAATTCCATTTAATGCCAAGAGTTTGGTTTTGTTGTTTTGCAACTCTTCTACATGAGACAGGAAGACAAACAGACCAGACTCATTCATTTTTGGTGTCAGTTCTCTGCCTCAATGTTGTTCCATTGGAAATGTTGAAGCCAATCCGCTTGTTAGTGTAGGCTGCTGTGTAATTCCGTGTGCATTTTTTGGTAAAAGTGTCAAACATACATTTTCCTGTAGAAAAATGTATTCTGTTTAAGAAAAAAGATGTTTACAATTTTTCTTTGGCGTTTTAACGTCACAGTGACGTACCCATTTTTAGCTTATTTAAGGCTTGAAAGTGGAGTGTTATGAATTCCAGCAGGCATAAACATGAACTGTTCGATCAGTTGTGGTGATTTTACTGGCGACATGTTGAATTTGGAGCATTGACCCTGACTCTGGATTTTAAAGAGGTTACATTAACTTGAAAATGATGTCTGTACATAGAAAAGTGACGTCAGTACCAAAATGAAAATTCTGCGATAGTGAAAGCTCAAATAGCTAGACCCTCCACTCCTCACAGCAGGGAAAATATTGTTTACTATAATTTTCTGAAACAGTATTATATAAGATGCAAATGACATACGTTAGCTCTCTGACCTATATTTTGGCAGGCATGTTAATGACTTCAAAAACAGACATTGCTGACACTTTAGGAGAAACATTTTGTCACAATTCATCATCATTCAATTACTCTGAATCCTTCAGAAAGATTAAAACCGAACAAGTGAAAGTAAAATTGAATTTTAAATCACAAAATAATGAAATTTATAACAAAGATTTTAATTTAGATGAATTAGTTGAAGCTATTCAACTATCGCATGACTCAGCCACGGGTCCTGATCAGATCCACTATCAAATGCTTAAACATCTCCCAGATACTTCTCTTGAAACTCTTTTGAATATATTTAATTACATTTGGACTACTGGTAAATTTCCAGAAGATTGGACCTTAGCAACCATAATCCCAATTCCCAAACCTGGAAAAGATCCTGCGGAACCTAATAATTATAGACTTATAGCTTTAACAAGTTGTCTCTGTAAAACACTTGAAAGAATGATAAATAAAAGACTTACTTGGTTTTTAGAATCCAATAATCATATATCGCGGTTCCAGTCTGGTTTCAGATCTGACCGCAGTACAACTGATAATTTAGTTAGATTGGAAACCTTCATACGTGATGCCTTTATTAAAAAGGAACATGTAGTTGCTGTGTTTTTTGATTCGGAAAAAGCTTATGATACCACTTGGAGATATGGCATTTTAAAAGATATCCACAAACTAGGATTAAGAGGTAGACTTCCTACATTCATTGAAAACTTCCTTGCAGACCGCACCATGCAAGTCCGAGTTGGCTCCTCTCTGTCTGACTATTATGACCAGGAGCAAGGTGTACCTCAAGGGGGCGTTCTATCTACAACACTTTTTAGCATCAAAATTAATGATATTGTGAAATGTTTAGGTAATCTTACTGATTGCTCATTATATGTCGATGACTTCTGTATCTGTTATCGCTCAAAAAGCATGGCGACGATTGAACGTCAACTGCAACAAAATTTAAATAAGATTGAAAATTGGGCAACAAGCAATGGTTTTAAGTTTTCCAAATCAAAAACACAGTGTGTACATTTCTGTCAGTTGCGCAAGCAACATGATGATCCAGTTTTACATTTATATGGATCACCTATTCCAGTTGTTGAGGAATCTAAATTCCTTGGCATTTTATTTGATAGAAAACTCAGTTTTATACCCCATATTAAATATCTCAAAGCTAAATGTTTAAAAGCATTGAATCTTTTAAAAGTGCTCTCCCATACGTCTTGGGGTGCAGACCGAACTACACTTCTCAAGCTTTATCGGTCTCTAGTCCGGTCAAAATTAGACTATGGCTGTATTATATATGGCTCTGCACGAAAATCATACCTTCAAATGCTTGATTCTATACATAACCAAGAACTAAGATTAGCTTTAGGGGCTTTTAGAACTTCTCCTGTTGCTAGTCTCTATGTGGAAGCAGATGAACCATCACTATACTCACGAAGAGAGAAACTCTCTTTGCAATATGCTATAAGACTTGCTGCTTACCCATCAAATCCTGCTCATGAAGTTACATTCCCACCAAATTATGTTAATTTATATGAACAAAAACCTATAGCTATTAAATCATTTGGCATCAGAATTTCACCACTCTTAGAATCTGCCAATATCAAACCACAAAATATTGAAAAACATTTTACACCAAATATACCAGCTTGGTGTATGAAACCACCTGAAATACTTTTTGATTTACATTCCGGGGAAAAATCTGAATCAAATCCACACATATTAAAAGATGATTTCAGAAAAATGCAAAGTCGTTATAAGAATTACCAACAAATTTATACTGATGGGTCAAAGGAAGACTCAAAGGTTGGTTGTGCTGTTATATCAGACAACCATAGTAATATGCAACGTATACCTGACGATTCATCAATTTTCACTGCTGAAGCCAAAGCAATTGATCTAGCTTTAGATTTCATTAGCACTTGTGATGCCAACAATAAATTTATTATATTTTCTGACTCGCTTTCTGTATTGAAAGCAATGAACCATACCAGTTCAAAGAATCCACAGATTCAGAAACTTTTAGAAAAATGTCATGAGCTTTTAGCTTTTAAAGAAATTGCTCTCTGTTGGATTCCTAGTCATATAGGCATCCAAGGGAATGAGATGGTAGATAAGCAAGCAAAAACATCGCTTTCATTAGAACCAACTTCTTTTAAAATTCCATTTTCCAATTTAAAGCCATCTATCAATAAATATATCTTGGAAGAATGGCAAACATCATGGAATAACAGCATTGGTAATAAACTTCTTGACATCAAACAAACTATTGGTGAATATCAATCAGTTGTTCGAAACATTAGAAGAGAAGTAGTTTTAGCTCGACTCCGCTTAGGTCATACAAGAGTCACTCATTCATACTTACTACAAGGTGAAGAGCATCCACAATGTGTTGGTTGCGACGCACCATTCACTGTACGTCACTTCCTTTTAGAATGTGACGATTTCGCACAAGTAAGAAATAATTGCTTCCATGTTAATAACATGAAAGAATTATTTCAAGATATACATATTGATAGTATTATAACATTTTTAAGACAAATTAATCTTTTTAACAAAATCTAATTGCTATTTTTAAAATCATGTCTTGTTTTACATTTGTATCAGACCATAATACAGATTTTTTAATGTTGTATTCTGTTCAGTTAAAGAACATGTACAGTTATCTGAATAGCTCTTTGAAACTGTCAGATATTGTACGTGGTCTCTCCTGTCAACAATCGTATTGCAACTAATTATCATTATACAAACTCATCAGCATCTTTCTTTTTATTTTATCTTATAAATTTTTACTTTTTCCATCTTCATCATGTTTAGTTTAATACCGTCTGACGCTAATGACCCACAAGGGTTGATGCGTCGTTAAGAGCCAAACAAACAAACAAAGATCTTTCAACGACTAAAAGTACTTTTAAATCTTCGCAATGTTCTTGTAATTGTTGGCCTACTGTCCCTTCTGGTGGTTGCATATCTTTATTTTTATTGTGAGGATTTTTTAAAAAGCTATACAGAGTTTGACCATCAATGAGATTGGTACTATTGCCAGTAGGAAACAATACCTGCACTGAACTCTTTGAATTAAATAATGTCCTAATAGTTTTCATGAGGCACTTTATATCCCCCGACGAAGTTGGAGGAATATAGTTATGGCGTCGTCCATCCGTCCACACTTTTTGTCTGTCTGGAACCATATCTCAGTACCTATTGGTCAGATTTGATTCATTCTTTGTACAAATGATAAGTACCATAGACTCTCGCTATCCTATAAGTTTGGTCAAAATCGACCCCTTAACACTTGAGTTATTGCCCTTATGTTAGTATAGGCAATTATAAGGCAAACCCTATATCAGCTTTTTTGCGTGATGATCTTCACATTTCATCAAAGCTATTATATTTAACAACTAATCACTATTAGACCATGATTGACAAGTGCCTGTAGATAAGCATAGCAGTGTCAAAGTTTTACCCCACCCCCTTTGATCTCACCTAAGGGGTCAAAGGTCAAATATATAAATTTCGCAATAACTAAGGCAATTGTCAATATTTTTTACTGAAATTTTGCATACAGGCAGAACAGCAATAGATATGAAACATATTAAACGGGATTTCAGTTTGAAGGCCTGGGTCCGAGCCTGTTGGGTGGACTTAGGGGGTGGGGCCGAGGTCAAAATTTAACTTTTTCAGAATATGGTCATGTTGTATATCAAATTAAAGCTGACGACGCTGGCAGCAACATGGTATTAAATATGTTGCCCACAGACACACCCTCGACCCAGGGGGTGGGGTCAAAAGGTCAAATTATATCTTTTTCTGAAAGTAGTCATGTTGCATATCGAATTAAAGCTGTCAACGCTGGCAGCAACATGGTAGCAAATATTTTGCCCATAGACACACCTTCGACCCAGGGGGTGGGGTCAAAAGGTCAAACTATATCTTTTACTGAAAGTAGTCATGTTGCATATCAAATTAAAGGGAATTGAGCACAGAGCACCATGAAAGCAAGTGTGCTGTCATTACACACACCAACGACCCTGGGGTGGGGTCAAAGGGTCTTTTTTGTTCTTTTCTAAAAGTGGTCATGTTGCATATCAAAGTAAAGTGGAAGAAGTGTAATTAGTGATCGTTTGAAAGCACACTTGGCGAAGCAGATAAAAGGGACTGGATAACGCAATACGCACGAAACGCAGTTTCCCACGCGTGGCTCAAATGTGAATACTTTCCATTTCCAATACACTTAACAATGAATCTATTTGGCTTTAATCCTTATATTACATGTTTTAGAATAGCATTTATCCTAACAAGGAAGTATTACACAAAGCACTGCTATACATGTGTGGCACGAGAACACAATTTTGATCAGTAAGGTGTAGTGGGTATGCATTGATGTGTAAAGCATAAATACTTCCATATTATATATACAAGCTTATTATATGGGCGTAGAGCACATGCAAATTAGTTGAGCTATGGCGTAAGAAATTGTGAGAGTACTACAAATTATTTTCCTCTTTTTTTGGAAGGCTGCACCTTGTTAGGCAATATATGTCGCCAATAAGCTAGTAATAAGTATGACTATAACAAAATTGATAAATACTGGATAGGGGTAGGTCAATGAGTTTGAGACAAACGGGCCTGTGCTTTTAGCTCAGTCTCGCTTTAATACTTGCTGATCGAGCGCACTACATTGGGGAAACAAACACAAACCATGAACAGATTGAAAGTCCAGGCTTGATGTCTGTGCAGTAAGTGCTATTTTCATATGGGTTTGCCCATATCTACATAGTTTGGGTACAAATACTTCAACATGAAAAATATATTTCTTCTCGTAAGGATACTTTCTGTTCTATTTTTCCTTCTTTTTAGCTCCCCTGAGCTAAAGGCTCAAGGGTGAGCCAACAGTATACCAGTCACTCCGATGTGCGTCCCTAAGTCAATATTTTCAAACATCTTCTCTGAAACCAATGGGCCAATTAAACTCAAATTTCCTATGCAGACTCCTTAGGACATGGGAACGAAAGTTTGTTCAAATGGTCCAGGTCACATGACCAAGATGGCCACCACACCCATATATGGTAAAAACCCTTTAAAAATCTTCTCCAGAACCAGAAGATAGATTACCTTGGGACTTGGTATGTAGCATTGAGGATGTGAGGCTTACCAAGTTTGTAATACAAACTGTGTATAAATGTGAGATTCATATGGCGGTGAAGAATGAAATACCTGTAAGTGTTCATGTCTGATGATTCATTTATATGTTTTCAGAACTGTCTAGCAAACATGCAGAAGCGAAGAGATCTTTTACATTTTGTTAAATCAAAAACTACAATATCATATGTTTGCACGATATACATCTTGAAAGGGAAATGGAACGTAAAATTTGAATGGGGATTTCAAGTCTATATGAGTCCATTTCGAAGTAATCAAAGTAGGGTTATGATTCTTTTAAATAATAATTTTTATCAGCAAGTTAAAACTATATAAATAGACCCAAATGGAACTTTTATTATTCTTAACAAGACAATACAAGGCAAAAAGGTTGCATTAGTTAATATATATGGACCAAATGAAGATAACCCACAATTCTATCGAAATCTGAAAGAAAAATACTCTGAATTTGACAATGAAATATTAATTATAAGCGGAGACTGGAGCTTAGTACAGAATCCTGAAATAGACTATCACAACTAACTGCATATTAATAACCATCGTGTGAGATACAATGGAGGAAACTAGCCTTGTTGACGTGTGGCGATTATTTAATTAAGATGTAAGTAAAGTAAGAAAGAGGGCAAAGATCAGGAATCCATACAATCAAGCACCACACCTGACCCAGGATACCAATTGGAAAGTGACAACTTCACAATTATTAGACATCACAAACGAGTCAAGAGGTCAGCTCTTTCCCAGCAGGTGACCACAAGGCATCAATAAACAGAAGTGCACAAAGCTTAACAAATACAAGACAGAAATAACATAAATGGGGCCCCAGGGGTTTTAGGGATCTGGGGAGAATGGCTATTTATTTTCAGGGAGCTGGGGAGCACTGGTAATTATTTTAGGGGAGCTAGCCCCCCCCCCCCCCCCCCCAGACCCCCCTTGTAAATTCTAAATATATTTATTTTTGCACTAACATGCTCATTAAGATTGATCTGAGAGAGAGAAATATGGCAATTAAGTTTTCTTGTTGATTTTTTTCCTTAAAATTGTTGATTTTTAGGTTGGTAATAACAGACTTTGGGACGCCCCAGATTGCACCAAATCACACCATTTTGGTCTATTTTTGGGGGGAGGGGGCATGCCCCCGGACCCCCCTAGCAACAGTGTGACTACACAATGTTATCGGGCCACCTACACACCTGCTATGTTATTGTCATTTAGGTAAATAGCCCTTTTTAAAGGGATTTTTGAAGAATGCTTATCAGATATATAATTACTTGATTTAACTGAAGTTAAACAAGCGTATAGGCACTAATAAGCAATTGTAGAAAAGACTTTTTAAAGTAAAATGCTTCACTAAAGTGTCTTGAAAAATCAAATTTAAGCTTTTGGTGTTCCCCAAAAGAAAACCGAATGGTATGTCTCTAAACCTCCAAGCCTACTCTACCATGTACAGCAACACCATTTAAAGGATGGCCTCATACTTTGAGCCATATGTAATGCGTTTCATTGAAATTAATTATATGTCATGCATTCCATGGCTTTTATATGTCATGTATTCCATGGCAAAGACCTGTCTTTACATGTATAAGACAAAATATTAAGTGATCATTAAGTCATGCGCTCTTATATAGCTTCATAGTTTTTAAGTATGTGATTTTAATTCTACTGAAAGATAAATACATTTTAGGGAGAATTGGCTTATATTTTTGGGGAGAAGCTGAACTATTTTTAGGGATTTGGGGAGCGAAGGCAAATACTTTTCGGGAGACGGGGACATTATTTGCAGGGAGACGGGGAGATCAATGCATTATTTTAAGGGATCAAGGGAGCACAGACCCCCCAGGGGCCTCATAAATGGTCCACAAAAGAAGCACCACCTTGGAACGGTCAGTAAAAATATTTTACTGGAGGGCTAAAACCGGTTTCACGGTGGGCCAACCTCACCCTTGGTTCAGATTTGGATCAACACACAAACACAAAACATAAATAACACAAATGATCCACAAAAGAAGCACCGCCTTGGAATGGTCATTAATTTTTTTTCTCTGAAGGGCTTAAACCAGTTTCACCGCACACCAACCTTACCCTTAGTTCTTTATTGGGCATATACGCGGAAGAGAATGAACCCAGTGAGGAGCAGGCACGACTTTATTACTTTTTAATAAATGAAACTTGTTTACAATATGTAATGGACACTAATATAAACCCTGGTTATAGAAACGATCATTCTTCCATTTTATTAAAATTAAGATTTATTAATAATGAACCGGGTCAAGGCTAATGGAAATTTAATAATTCTCTACTAAAAAATAAAAATTACATGAAATTTTGTGAAAGATATGGTTTAAGACGTTAAAGGTTCATATAATTTTAAAAGCAAATGATGAGCAAGCTATTATTAATATAGAATTTAATATAAATGACCAACTCTTCCTAGAGACACTTTCAATGATCATCAGAGAATCACTATCCAGTTTAGCTCTTTTAATAAAAAGAAACATACAGAAAAAGAAAACAAATTAGAAGCTGATATAAAAAAAAATAGAAGAAATAAGTTTGAACATAAATAATATTGATTATTGATATTTTAGTGCAAACGAAAAACGAATTTATTGGGTTAAGAAATAAAAGAATTGAAGGAGTTATGCTATGTCCTTGAAGTCGGTACAAAGATCTTGAAGAAAAGCCATCAAATTAGTTCTTTGACTTAGAAAATAGGAACTGTAATAATAAAGTAATAAATAAATTAATAAATGAAAAGGGAGGGGGATTTTATGTCAGATGAAAAATCAGCTTCACTGGAAGGAGAAATTTCCTATACAGAAACAGCAAATGCCCTTAAAAATATGAAAACTAAGAAGAGTCCTGCTTTAGATGTTTTTTCAGTTGCATTGTTTTCAAGTTTTTGGGGGTTTTTATGCCCCCGCCATTTATAATGGGGGGGGGGCATATAGCATCACCCTTGTCCGTCCGTACATACGTACGTCCCGTACGTACGAAAAATGGTTTCTGGGCGATATCTTTTGAAAACATTGGTGTATTGGATTCATATTTCATTCATAGGTATATAATCATAAAATACAGGTCAAGTTCAATTATGGACAAAATCCACCAATTATTATCAGAGTTATGGCCCTTGATCTACGAATGAAAAATGGTTTCCGGGCGATATCTTTTGAATACAGTTATGTATTGGATTCATATTTCATACACAGGTATATAATCATTATGACCCTTGATCTTGGTACGAAAAATGGTTTCCGGGCAATATCTTTTGAATACATCGGTCATATTTCATATACAGGTATATAATCATAAAATACAGGTCAAGTTTGATTACGGATAAAATCAACCAATTATTATCAGAGTTATGGCCCTTGATCTCCGTATGAAAAATGGTTTCCTGGCGATATCTTTTGAACGCGTTGGTGTAATGGATTTATATTTCATACACAGGTATGTAATCATAAAATATAGGTCAAGTAAGATTACGGATAAAATCCACCGATTATTATTAGAGTTATGGCCCTTTGTTAATGACAATGCCCTATTTATGCAAATTTGGCAATAGCGGGGGCATCCGTGTCCAATGGACACATTTCTAGTTTTATATATTGGGGCATTTATTTACGATCAATTAATTATGGCTATAGAACTGGTTCTATAAGCATTACACAGAAACTAGGGTTAATTACGTGCTTAACAAACCCGAATAAATCAAGACTAAGTTTGAAGAAGTGGCCTCCAATACCACTTTTGAATGTAGTATATAAAGGATCTTTGACACTTGCTATGGGTAAATGCCTATGATTTTCAGTAAAAATAAAAGTTTGGCAATCGTCCCTTTCTTCGCCTTGAAGCTACCCTGGCCTGAGTACTTTATGGCTGTGAAATCCGTTTTCGATATTAAATGCTTCAAAGATGTAAAATTGTGGGTAGAACAATCAGTTTTACGTTAAGATATATAGGAATCCGAAAACATTTTTTAAAATATCATTCCCCCCCCCCCCCCCCCCCCCCCCGTGTGCCAGCAAAAGCTTTGGCCTGCATATGTGTTACCACATTTTACACTTTGTATGGAAGTGGCTTGCTGGCACACGGGGGGAAAGATGTTCAGCAGCCCAAAAGCCCAGGGCCTAAGCCCACAAAATGCCTTTTCTACCAAATAAGAAATTAATGACAGTAATGAAGTGCTCTAGAACCAACCTCCTTAATTGCTTTGTATGCTGTGCTAGTTTAATATAAAGTACTTAAAGATTAAAAGTAGAATTAGCAAGGTTTTATGCATTTTTTCATAAGAAGAAATCTCTTTGTCATTAAATGACACATTATTTTGCAAACGTCCTGTACTTATCTATTTGCATGCTAGGGAATTGTTCATGCTTCTATTTTCGTCTGCTGACTTTCTTCAAAATTAAGTTTTTTTTAAAATAAACCGCCCAGGACCACCATCAGAGTGTCAAACACTTTGGATCCAGATCAAGACCAACATTCTATTGGTCTTAATCTGGGTTCAAACTGTTTGCAAAAGGCTATTGGCAGACGACAAAATTATCCACTGGCATGCAAAGTGTTATAACAGGTAAATACTTTAGTGTTCAATATATTTTCTCATATAGGGATATACATGCATCATGTATACCATAAATATAAGAACACTTTAAATACATTCAACATGATATGCCCTTTAAACAAAGTAGTCTGGCAGTATTCAGGCGAATTTTAGGGGAACCTGGAACTTGATTTTAAACTTTTTTTCTTTGCTGATTCTGGTAGTGCATACATTGTCCTTGAAAAATCCGAGTGATGCCACTCTGGCATCATTGAGCATTTCGATATATTCAAGATGGCGTCCAAGATGGAGGACAATTATAAGAGAAAAATTGTGTGATACAGAAAATAATGTCTCAAACCCATTTTCTTTCTTTAATTGTTGCTATGAAGTTGGAATCTAACTGAACACACTAGCTTGTAACCAAATAAAATAAAAATGCGGACAAAATGGCCGCCAAGATGGCAGTTTATCACAAAAAGTATAAGAAAATCCTCCCTGAGACCGACAAAGTCCAGGGATTTGCATGCAAAATGCTTATTTTACTGATTCTTGAATTACAGACATCATCCTTGTGATCCCAGTGATGCTATCACTCAGCATTTAACATATTCAAGATGGCGTCCAAGATTGTAGCCAACAAATTTATCAAACCCGTGGGAGCGGCACCCTACATGTAGGCATAATGATAATTTGTAACAGACCAGATGCCGTTGCAAACACACATATCTGAATAAACAAACCTGGTATGCGTGTATGATAGAGTTGCACTGTAAATGCAGGCATATCTGAGAATGGCACCAGGGCCCAAAATTACAATGCTTCCTTAAAGTTAAGGAAGACTTAAAGTATTGATTAAAATAACGTTTCGAACTAATTAAAATCAAAATAGTTTCTTTTTTTCTGTAGATCACAATGGTGTCTTTGACCATACGTACTGCATCGATCCTGGCAATTTATTAAACATTTAATGTAACATTTTGAAATATCAATACTTCGCTTAAGTCGTCCTTAACTTTAAGGAAGCATTGTAATTTTGAGCCTAGTTCAGCAAACGTGTCTGATGTGATGACACCTCTGTACAAGTAGCAACGGATTTGTAGCCATCCTTCTATCTGCACTCAACTGGTAAAAATGTTGGTTGCAGTGGCAACTGACCAGCAGACATGGCCTACAGTGAGGCACCACACCAATGGGCATGGTTGATAATGAGGGGCCACACCAGAAGGCGAGGCCTATGGTGAGACAACACACCAGAAGGCATGGCTGATAATGAGGCATCACACTAGAACGCATGACCTATAGTGAGGCTCCACACCAGTAGGCACGGCTTATAGTGAGACACCATACACGCAGGTATGGCAAATAGAGTTACACAACACCAGCAAGCATGCAAGAATGAGTGGTAAAAGATCGGCAGGCATACTGATTGAGTGGTAAAAAATCAACAGGCATACTGATTGAGTGGTAAAAGATCGGCAGGCATATTGATGGAGTAGCAACGGTCCAGCAAGCACCCATCTTGCACATCACTCAACCAGTAGGCATGTTTGCACAGCAGTGGTATTTGTGGAAGTTACACTAGACCAGAATACATATTTGTTGCAGCGACATAGCAATGGAGTCTCACTGGACCAGCAGGCATGTATCTTGCATTGACAACGTAGCAATAGTCTTGCCTACTAAACTTTCACAATTTAAATTGGCATGTCTGATGGAGGGGCATCGATCGAGTAGCAGCTTTTCTCTTTGATTTTCAAAGGAGACATGTCTGATTGAATGGGGAGCGCAGTGGCTCATGGATAGAGTGCTTGACTCGAGACCGAGGGGCCGCGGGTTCGAGCCTCACCGGCGTCACTGCGTTGTGATCCTTGAGCAAGACAAATTTATCCTAGCTTAGTACTGGTTCAATCCAGGAAGAGCCGTCCCTGTTTAACTGAAAGATTGTTGATGGGACATAAAGAATCAAATCAAACAAACAAACAAATGTCTGATTGAATGGTACCAAATTCTCAGGCATATCTATTGAAGTTTCATCGAACGGCATCCATGTATTGCCACCAGGCCATCACATCAGACATTCTTACCAGCACGCATGCAAATTATGTGGTACTGAAAGAGCACACATGTATGCCTGTTGCCGAGACGCTGGATTAGCAGGCATGTGTGTTTGTTACATCACACCAGCAATAATGTATGTTACAATTGCACCCGACTAACAGGAATGCTGGGTACGCATGCATTGGATCAGTGTGCATGTCTGATATACTTGTAACAGACCAGCAACCCAGCCATTTTTGCCACAGGGTCAGTAGACATCTTTACCATTTCCATGTTTGATTTAGCACACATGTCTGAAACCAAGACTCCAGGCCAGCAGTTATATAAGCAACAGCTTCCTGAGACTGTCAGGCCTGTTGCAGTACCCATGTCTTTAAACTTTGTTCTGTAACAGCAGGCATGTTTGTGACAGTTGCACCCCGCCATTTGGCACATTGAATACAAGCATGCATTTCTGTAAGATTTCCAAACACATTTGTTGTTGGGGGGCTGTGCCAGCAGGTATGTCTGTTACACTTGCTTCAGACCCGCAGTTATGTCTTCTATGCTTGTATCCGACCAATGGGCTGTTAAGGACAATTGCACCAGACCATCAGGCAAGTATGTTACAGTAGCACCTGTCCAGCAGTCATGTCTTTATATGTTGCATAGAATCAACATGCATGTCTCTTACAGTTTCATCTTAGTAGCATCCATGAATGTAATATTTGCACCCAGCCATCAGCCATGTCTGTAACAATTGCATCTGATCATTTGTCATGTCTTTAACAGTTGCACCTAGCCAGCAGTCATGTCTGTCAAACATGCACCTACACGCATGCATGTCTGAAAAACTTGCACCGGACCAGTACTATATTCATATTTGTTATAGAAATATCCAACCATCTGTGCTGTCTGTTGCACTTGCGCCAGACCAGAACAGTAGTAATGGTTGTTACAACTGCACCGGACCAACAGGCCTGTATTTTACAGTTTCTCCTAAGCAGCAGGAATGTCTTTAATGGTTACACCCAACCAGCAGTCATGATGGTAATTAACATCTGCAGCATGCAGATATATCTCTTACTCGTTGGTTTGTTGATACACTGCACTCCATAAGTAAATAGTATTTTCCCTCTTTTTTTGGTAATTTTATTTTTTAGCAATCCATCCATAAACTACTTTCAAGCTGATTTTTTCCGCATATTGATTAAAAAAAGGTGTGTACTTTGAGCAAGCACGCTGTCACAGAGTTTTCGGTGATATCGTTCATTCAGCATACCCTGGCATTTATCACTTCATTATTTCTTTACAGAATGTTTGCCCAAAGTAGGACCTTTTATGAGTATAATATGATATTAAGGTTCGTATTATCAGATCCAGCCAAAAGTAGTCTTGAAAGTAGTGCATGGATTGATGGATACGATTACCAGAACAAAGACACACAAAAAACATTACCATTATAAAAAAATAAGTCCGTTATTTTTTCAGTGCAGTGTATAATAAAAACCCATGTGATTCCACAATTTACATCCTGCTATTTCTGCCATCTTTGACGACATCTTGGATATTTTACAACGCTGAAACACAACAACATCATGCCAGTCGAATTAGCCAAATGCAACTACTGTTGAAAACTATCAGAAAAAAGGTTATTAACTGTGATTCTGATTTCAAGTGGGATTTTGCTTTAAAATGGCGGCCATCTTGGACACCACCGTAAATAGTTCAACCTTCTGAATCAAACAATTTTCCATTTTAATCATTTGTATCATTTAGACTCTAGACCCATACGAAGTCAATATTAAAATGTTTTTATTGCGTTTTTTGGTCAGATAGGTCTTAGGGGACTTAATGGCGGCCATCTTGGGCGCCATCTTTAATATTGCAACCTTCTGAATCAAATCAATGTTCCATTTTAATTGTCTGTATCATTTAGCCTCTAAACATCCATAAAAAGTCAAAATTAGAGCTCTTTTTATCAAACCTGTTGGTCAGATGGGTGTAAGGAGCATAACTGGCGGCCATCTTGGATGCCATCTTTAATTTTTCAAAACGCTCAATGATGCCAGAGTGGCATCAGTTGGATTCATCATGTACAATGTCTGAACAACAAGAATCCGTGAAGAAAAAAAACTTTAAAATCAAGTTCCAGGTCATCCTTGTTTTCTACCGGACTAAAGCAAAAGTAATATTCAAAAGGTCTGGTTAGAATCAGTTTTACTTTCCAATGCTAAATGGGACACTTTCATTCCTTCAAAAATATTTATTTCTTTTGTTGAGCTTTCAGTTTTGTATTATTTACGGTACATGTAGTCAAAACTGTATAGGTAACTTCTAAATTATCTCCCCAAAATCATTTTATTACAAAACATATTTTGTTTTTAAAACAATTTCATCAATTATCGTGATTCTTTAATACTCTTCATATGGTATGTTCAATAGATATCACCATGCCTACCAAATAAATCAAGAAAACGTGCAGAAATCACTTTTTAAAGCACTTTTTATTTTCATGCAATTTCAGACCCCCTCCCCTTTCTACCCGCCATAACTCTCGAGTTCGTAGGAATTTTGAAAATATTTTGCTAGCTGGCTCTTGCCATTAGATTCACCTATTGCACTGATACTACATGCACCACACTAGAAGCTCAAAAGCAGCGTTCTGGGAATCAGAAAAATAGGCGTATAAGGCCCAAACCGTCAATGATCCTTAGCATCATCAGTAATAGCTAACAGAGTTAAGCAGACTTTACAAGACAAAAATTCATAAAAATCAAAAGCGATTTATAGCAGAGTAAGTAAGAATGCAAAGATCAGGAATCGATACAGTCAAGTACCATACCTGACCCAGGATACCAAAGGGCGATTTATAGGTGAAAAATTAGATTGATTTATGATGTTTTATCTGCTCATGAAGTTACATTCCCACCGAATTATGTTTATTTATATTAACAGAAACCTTAAGCTATTAAATCATTTGGCATCAGAATTTCACCATTCTTAGAATCTGCCAATATCAAACCACAAAATATTGAAAAACATTTTACACCAAATATTCCAGCTTGGTGTATGAAACAACCTGAAAAACTTTTTGATTTACATTCCGCGGAAAATCTGAATCAAATCCACACATATTAAAAGATGATTTCAGAAAGCTGCAAAGTAGTTATAAGAATTACCAACAAATTTATACTGATGGGTCAAAGGAAGACTCAAAGGTTGGTTGTGCTGTTATATCCTGCAACCATAGTAATATGCAACGTATACCTGACGATTCGTCAATTTTCACTGCTGAGGCCAAAGCAGTTGATCTAGCTTTAGGTTTTATAAGAACTTGTGATGCCAACAATAAATGTATTATATTTTCAGACTCGCTTTCTGTATTGAAAGCTATGAACCATACCAGTTCAAAGAATCCACAGATTCAGAAACTTTTAGAAAAAATTCATGAGCTTTTAACTAATAAAGAAATTGTTCTCTGTTGGATTCCTAGTCATATAGGTATCCAAGGGAATAAGATGGTAGATAAGCAAGCAAAACATCGCTTTCATTAGAACCAACCTCTTTTAAAATTCCATTTTCTAATTTTAAGCTGTCTTTCAATAAATATATCTTGGATCAATGTCAAACTTCATGGAATAACAGCATTGGAAATAAACTTCTTGAAATATAACCAACAATTGGTGAACATCAACTAGTTGTTCGAAACATTAGAAAAGAAGTTGTTTTGGCTCGACTCCGTTTAGGTCATACAAGATTCGCGCATTCATACTTACTATTAGGTGAAGAGCAACCACAATGTGTTGGTTGCGATGCACCATTCATTGTACGTCACTTCCTTTTGGAGTGTGGTGATTTTGCACAAGTAAGAAATAATTGCTTCCATGTTGAAAACATGAAACAGTTATTTCAAGATATACATATTGGTAGTATTATGACATTTTTAAGACAAATAAATCTTTTTAACATAATCTAATTGCTATTTTTAAAATCCTGTTTTGTTTTACATTTATATCAGACCATAATATAGATTCTTTAATGTTGTATTCTGTTAAGTTAGAGAACATGTACAGTTATCTGAATAGCTCTTAGAATCTGTCAGATATTGTTTGTGGCCTCTCCTGTATTGCAAATTGTATTGCAACTAATTATCATTAAACAAACGCATCATCGTCATTCCTTTTATTTTATCTTATATTTTTTTACTTTTTCCATCCTCATCATGTTTAGTTTAATACCGTCTGACGTTAATGACCCACAAGGGTTGATGCGTCGTTAAGCACCAAACAAACAAACCTAATTCTTTCTAGATTTTGACATTCGACACAGTTTCATGGAAATTTATCTCAAAAACATTAGATTATATTAATTTTGGTGAATCAATTAAAAATGGATACATTTTTTTCAGAAAGGAGCAGAAACAATTATTTTACAAACTTGGTTCATGTCTGACTTCTTTCATCAAAAACGGAGCTGCAGACAAAGCGATCCATTGTCACCATATCTATATTTCTTTTATGTGCAAATGTTCCTGGAAAAATGTTACGAAAAATATAAATATTAAAGGAATAGTGATAAACAATAAAGAAATGAAAATATGTCAATACGCACATAATACACAAATACTTCTTGATGGTACAGAACAGTCACTGAAAGAAAACCTTCAAATATTGTCAAAATTCTTAAACTTATCAGGGCTTAAAATAAATGAAGAAAAACCAGGAGCAATATGGATTGGTGCAAAAAGTAATTCAAATAATAAGTTATGCAAAGATCAATGCTGCCAGATAAACTTACAAACCCTAGTCTAGCTAAACTCAGTATTAAACATTTTGGAACTTATAACTACATCTGTGAAGAGGCAAACCTGAAAGTGCATATGAGGCCCTAACAGCTGAAATGTCCCGTTTAATAGTTTCCATGGGTAATTTTGTACAAAGAGTCTTACCATCAGCACCATTACTGTTGCCATTGGAATATACCATATCCTCATATAAATCAAGCAATGCCCCTGTTCCCTTATTACCTTTACAAGCATATCCAGTTATGTTTTTTACAGGCCATAATTGCATCAAATGGTGGATTTTTGGGGTCACTTTTTGAAACAATAATTGAAATATCACCATTTGCATGTCAGCATACAGTGTGGTACTTTGAGTGCTGACTTAGAGTGGGATGGTCTCTGGGCGTCTCCAGTCTTTGACAACTATTTTTATCTTTGGCGATTGCAGGATCATGACAAATTGGTTTACAAGGTTTCAATTTGGTCCCAAATATCATGCGCCATTTTTTTCCAGTGCCTTTTTTAGATTTTGGTTCTTTTGGACAATAATCAGAGCAACGGTGAAATTGATGTGATTTGTTAAGCACAGCAATGACTCCTGATCAGAGAAGACATCCATAAGTAATTTTACTAACGAGTTCTTTTCTTCAGGCAGAGCTGGAGCTGTTCCCTCTGGTGGTGACTATAGGTCTTTTATGGGCTTCCCATCTGCATCACATCCAACTAGATGCAGAGCTGTCAGGCATAACTCATTGGAAGCACATTCGGCAAGCTTGTTGGCAAAATCAGACTCAGCCAGGCCTGACTGCAGAGTTTGTGCAGCAGACTATTTGGCTCTCCATCCTTACCGCAACATAAGCCATGGCAATTGGCCATTCCATGGGACTTTGTAAACTCCTGCCTGTACCAGTATGCAATAACATCAAATACAGGGGCCATGACATCACTAAACTACTCTTGTGTTCTTAAATTGAAATATTTTGAAACAATATGAGTATTTTCTTAGAGTGCTTGAAATAGGACATTTTCATCATCAAAATCAACTTCTTTACCTGCGACATCACATAAATAGTTACATAAAAGGCGCCTTAAAGGTTTCGAATGAAATTCAGCACAGCTACCAGTTGTAAAAATGATGGAAGACCATACCCTTCATTTATTTTGAACAGAAATAATGATTTCAATTATTTCCCCCTCCGTTCCCAGTACTGTGATGTACCCGTCAATGTACCACTAAAATAAAGATTTTTTGGAATGGACTGATTCCACTCTTGTAGTTTTTCCTTGAGATCATGTACAGTTACATGTTTGTCTCCAAGATTTTGATTGACAATAAAAAGTGCATTGTCTAAAGCTCTCTTTCTCATCATTATATTGTGAGCCACAAACTTAAAATATTGGTGATGAGCAAACTGTCCATCTTTATACCAAAGTAAATGTTCTTCCCCGTCAGAAAATGGTGTACATGTACACCTTCTATTGATATGGTAATCTCCTTTTTTATAAGGCAACAGGAATCGAAATGCAAGTGTAAAAAATATTGTGTCGCGAATTCTGATAAAGGTGTGTCGTCTCGTGTAGGCCATGGAATAGAAATTTTAGCCCTTTTTACTTTCATTTACTCCCTTGTCATAACCAAAGAGTATGCAGGATTGTTTATTTTAAGCCAGGTTAGGGCAGCTTGCACTTTATATTGACAAATATTGAAATCCTTTCACGAATCATTTTACCTTGGTTTCCTACTCTAATTATTTATATTTCATTGGGCATGCGGCGGAATACCTGTGATGGCTCATTAATGTTCTGTAGAGTTGTCACATAGTGGCCACTGAAAGCTGTTTCTCCATGTCTTAACATATGTAAATCGATCCAGGGTGAGATTTTTTGCAATTAGCTGTTGTTCAATGACGGTGAGGCCCATTAATTCATCTGGGTAGGGTCCATATTTTTTCAACTGAAAACAGTTTTATTTGACTTTTATCGGTGTAGCATCGACTGCAAATGTTTGTGTGTGTGTGTTTTTTTTTGACATTTTCATATCAATTCATGTAATAAATGTTGTACAGCACTGAATTTTGTAGGACGTTTGCTTTAGCTCAAAATCCCTTATAAAGCTCATTACATTATTTAATTGTGTGTTCAAATCAGGAGGAGATAAAACAGAATAAACAACCAAATCACGACAGTGTTGTCTTTTTATTGTGAGAATATTGACCAGTTTTGGTCATGCAATGACCTTTCTCAAGGTGAAAAAATGAGTTATTGTGTAGTCCTTAAGTACACAAAAAGATAGAAGAGGTCACGTGATTCTAATTTGTTATATAGAGTAAAATAGAAAAGAAGGTTAGTATGAGGCAGTTATTGGTAGTTTTGGTAGGTGTAACATATCTGAAGGAGAAGGAAAGTTCTTACATAACACTGGTTTGAAATGTCCATATACCAAACCTGTTTAAATGTTCCATAGACTTACACATTGTGAATAGGGTAGCCTTGGCCATCAAAGTCTCGTTCGTCCATCACGTTGGTGGTACTGGAAGCTGGGGAGCTTTCAGGTGAAATGAAGAGGTCTTCAAGTAGATCAGCTCCTCTGGAATAGCCTTGTACTGCTGTTAGGGCTTGTTTGGTCGTTATGGCTCTGTAGCTTTTAGGCTGTGACGTAAATTCTCTACTGGGTCTTTATCATAGCTTTCGGAGGCGGAGTCCATAGCTTAGGTTTGAGTGCTTTGGTGTTGTTGTCTGTGTTCTTGGTCTTGGTGTTAAGGAAGTGTTTAGTCGTGATTCTTTCTTCGAGTCCAGCGTGTTTTGTTGGGATATGTTTCCTGGCATTCTCGTGTCTCTTGTAGGCTTTGTTACAATACCAGCAAATGTATTTCTTAACTGTGGTGCTGTCTATGGTGTGTCTGTGTCTTCTTAGGTTTCCTGGCTGTGAGAATGTCTTGTTGCATTCTTTGCAGTGTAAGTGGTCTTTGTCCATTACAAAATTAAGTTTATTTCAGAAGGGCCTTTCGTTTGTAAGATGCCGATCCAAGTTTCCCCTGTGCCCATGCTGAATTTGACCTTGTTATGTGTTTTTGTCACTATAATGGCGGTAACGTCATCTGACGTGTGGTTGCTTGACGTGAAATGCTTTGAAACTGGTTTATAATTATTCCCTTGTAGGATATTTGGTAGGTGGCCTCCGAGTCTTTCATTGAAAGTATTTCCAGATTGACCGACATATTGAAGGCCGCATTTGGTGCAGTTAATGACATATACTATGTTTTTCGTTTGACTATTGAAGTTACCTTTGGAAGGACCCTGGATTTCATTTTTCTTAGTGGACCCAATGTTTGTAACAGTTTAGCCCATATTGAAGATACTTGTATTTTTCCCAAGAATAAGTGGCTGTAACAACTGACAGTGTTGCTGGTTAAACAGAACATTTATTGGGTCATTTCCCTCAAATTCATTTCCAAATGGTGATAGAATACATGATGGTGAAAACATGTTTGGACTTGTTTCCCATCCAGTTCCAACTAACCACACATTTATTTTCCTCTTAAGTATTTGTGAGGAAGCCTTGATCTCTGTTATTGCTGCCCAGCCAATTTTCAGCACCATATTCTGATAAAAAATATGAAGAGTTTCAAGGAAAGCTTCATCATGACCTATTACAATGTATGATATCCGGCAGCCATTCATTCCATTTATTGAAGATGGAACTGCTAATTGTCAGCCTTAAATTTCTGCTCTGTGAAAAATGGAAAAAAACAATCACCATCTCCCGGAGTAGCCAGTAGTCAGAAATATACCTTTTCTGATCTTCCAAAACTTGTTCTTCGACAACACAGTGAACATACAACTGCAGCTTGGCGGTTGACAGCTAGGTGGTGTTTTATAAACAAACAACCAGATGACCGGGCATGCGCTGATGTTTTCCATTTCCTTAATGGTGGATAACATTTGATTGGATGAATAGTCTGAAGACTTAAATACCACTTGAATATCATTAAACTGGTATCTGGCGATTCAACTTTGTGCTAACAATAAATTTATTATATTTTCTGACTCGCTTTCTGTATTGAAAGCAATGAACCATACCAGTTCAAAGAATCCACAGATTCAGAAACCTTTAGAAAAAGGTCATGAGCTTTTAGCTTATAAAGAAATTGTTCTCTGTTGGATTCCTAGTCATATATGTATCCAAGGGAATGAGATGGTAGATCAGCAAGCAAAAACATCGCTTTCATTAGAACCAACTTATTTTAGATTTCATTTTCTAATTTTAAGCCATCTATCAATAAATATATCTTGGAAGAATGGCAAACTTCATGGAATAACAGCATTGGAAATAAACTTCTTGACGTCAAACCAACTATTGGTGAATATCAATCAGTTGTTCGAAACATTAGAAAAGAAGAAGTAGTTTTAGCTCGACTCCGCCTAGGTCATACAAGAGTCACTCATTCATACTTACTACAAGGTGAAGAGCAGTCACAATGTGTTGGTTGCGACGCACCATTCACTGTACGTCACTTTCTTTTGGAATGTGGAGACTTTGCACAAGTAAGAAATAATTGCCTCCATGTTGATAACATGAAAGAATGATTTCAAGATATACATATTGATAGTATTATGACATTTTTAAGACAAATAAATCTTTTTAACAAAATTTAATTGCTATTCTTAAAATCATGTTATGTTTTACATTTGTATCAGACCATAATACAGATTATAGTATGTTGTATTCTGTTCAGTTAAAGAACATGAACAGTTATCTGAATGGCTCTTTGAAACTGTCAGATAGTGTACGTGGTCTCTCCTGTCAACAATCGTATTACATATTATCATTATACAAACTCATCATCATCATTCCTTTTATTTTATCATACAAATTTTTACTCTTTCCATCCACACCATGTTTAGTTTAATACCGTCTGAGGCTAATGACCCACAAGGGTTGATGCGTCGTTAAGCATCAAACAAACAAACAACTTTATTTTGCATTTTTTCATTGTCAAAAATGATCACTGCACATTTTTCATCGGTTTAATAATGTTTTACTTCTATCCAAATTGACTCAATATATAGATACCGGAACTTGGCGACTGAAAGAAAATCCTCTTATCGTATTGCAGGTGAAAAGAATAGAACATTTAATCGTAACAGCAACCAACTCTTGTTGTTCTGCGGCCAACAACTTGTTGATTTGTTTCTATTATTTGATATGGTTATATAGCAAGTCAAGATGGTAAGTCTTATGCATCAATGATTGCTCTCCTTTCTTTAGTGTTTGAGTTATCTCCCATGAGCAAATTTTAATCTTGAATTTGTTAACTTAACTTTTATATCCTTTGACAGTCTAAAAGTATATACCAGGGTCACAGTGTTTTATTGTGTGCAAGAATGATTGCTCTTTTGGGCTTAGGTTTTGACTTACCTCCCTTTGATTAATGAAATTGTTTCTCTACAGTCACCATATCACAATTTCTTTACTGCAGTGACACACAGCATTATCTCATCAAATATACATACTTGGTTGGCAGTTTGCAACTGCTTATTTTCATTTAGGTCAGTGGATTTGCCATCTCCTCCGAAGGATATTTTAGGTATAGTGGCCATTTTGTTTAGAGGAGCAGAAATGTTTGAGAATTTTTGGTAGAAAGCCGTATGATACATTAACTTGTGTGAAATTATTTTGCATTTGGGCAAGCAGTTCAGATGTTGTTTAAAGATGTTTTCTATTTTTAGCTCTGGTGGCCATTTTTTGGCAGAGCAGAACCATTTGGGCAAGTTTGGTAGATGGTCTTCAGAGGAACACTTGTGTGAAATTATTTTAAATGTAGGCTAGGTTAATGGACGAAAAAGTTTAAGGGATGAAGTATGCCGTACAAAGACGAATAACAAAAGCCCACCTCCAGTGAGTTAAAAAAATAGGTCGGTGGTAAGTTAAGAGAATACAAATTTTATTTCAATACATCTTTAATGTTGCAATGAATCTTTATGTACTTTGTTAGGCGATCTTTTACTTGTCAGTCAATCATTATCTTTTTAATCATTACTAGGCCAGTACATTTAGCCGAAAATGACCCTTAACCCAAAACTAATTCCTTGAGAAATGTTATCAACAGTTTTAGTATCAGAAAGGTGTCCTGTTTTATAGAAAAAAAGTCCTCAAAAAAATTCCGAGGGGAAATGGTAATTTTGGGGGATGGAAAAAATACGAAAAATGAAGAAAAATGGCTGAAAACGAGCAATTAATATCATGTTACTGGTACCATAGGATCTAATTTGACCTACCTTGCTACCCCAGGACAAGTTTCCATGGGTGTTGAATTGCTCATTGGAACCCCAGTCATGCCCAAAAAATTTATTCTAGCATGTCTAAATGCATGGTTTCCATGGCAACCCATAATGCTATTCTCCTGAATGGGGGTATACCTACAAAAACAACCATATCTCAGCAACTTCTCAGTCTAGACTACTAACCTTGGTACCAAATTAAAGCCTAGGCATAGACCTTTCATTACATGGTCAGATATGCAAATTTTCTAATTTGAATATTCATGAATATTAATGAGAACTTTAAAATATGGGAAAATTGGAAAAAAATACTTGTAGGTTAACTGATTTCTGCCCCAAAACATCACTGATGTACATTGTATGTTGTTATATCATAAGTGATACAATTTGACAAGGTCTTTCATTTGGTGGTTCTAGATGTAAACTATCCCATTTGCAAATTCATGACTATTTATGAAAACTTGAAAAATGGACTGTCCGGTAAGCAAATTTTCTCATTTGAGTATTCATGAATATTTACGAAAATCTGAGACGTAGAGAGAAAACTCAGGAAAAATGGGGTATACAACGCAGCTACTTATTGCACTAGTAATACAAAACTGGTACCAAATTAATGCTGAGACAAAGCTCTTCTGCTCTGGTTACATATGTAAACTACCTAATTGTCAAATCCATAAATATTAATGAAAATTGTAGAAGTAAGAGAAAATTTGTAAAAAGGATAAACTCACATCTTAGAATTCTTTTATCCGCTTGTTCAACATTCTTATGACTTAATTTATATAATCACGGATATCAATGAAATATTGAAAATAATACACAAATCTCAGAAAAAAATAAGTGGGTATGTTTTCAAAATTACTCATATCGCAGCTGCTAGATGCCCTAAGTAACCAAACTCGGCTCTTAATTGATGCTTAGATATAGTCCTTATACCATGTGGTCCAATATGTAAATGATCTAATTTTATTTAAGAAATGAATTTGATTTTGGTAGGTTCATGGAATCATGAATACTTCGGGTCTCTTGCAAAGTCAAAGTAAGTGAAGCCCTTCACGTTAACTTTGCAAGAGACCAGAAGTAGTTATGGTTCCATGAACCTTCCAAAATTGAATTTATTACTTATATTTACATTTTATATTATCAGTCAAGTATCAATTTTCAATTTCACCTAACTTGGCTGGTTTTGCTAATATTTGAATTAAATCCGACATAACGGAGGGTTTGGAATAGCCAAAATGCCAAATATCCACGCTTAACGTCATGGTGATACGCGTTCAATGTCACGCAAACCTAAGTAAACAAGCAACTTTGTTGGATGGCGTTTACGTTGGCCCACTCAAATGGCGCTTATGTGGGTGTGGCTTAAATCGATTTGTTCATCACGAAGGTATGAACGACATCTCAAATGTAAAGGTTCATTTAAAGACTCGCATTGGAAATGTAAATATGTTCATACGAATTTATGAAACATTGGAAATGATAGAAAAATCGCAGAAAAAAATAGGAGAGTATACATACAAAATTACTTAGGCCAAAAAAATGTAAGTTTACTATTGCATGGAAAATTAAAAAAAAGCTAGGTAGGTCTGATTTGTTTTCTAAAAAATATATATAGGGATGAATGGGGAAATATGGCTAAAAAAGAGGAATTCCCATATAATATTGAACAAGAGGGCAATCATGGGTGGCTCTGGAACGCTCACCTGAATCGTAGCCCTGGGGGCACTTTGTTAAGCATAGTTGAATGATTTTGAGCAATATAAGAAACATAGATCAATCTGAAACATTTTTTGTAATTACTTTGAATCTGGATCAATAGATCAGATGTTGTGTAAAGAGTTCTATTTTTAGCTCTGGTGATTTTAATGTTCAGAAGAGCAGAACTGGTTGGGTAGCTTTAGTAGAAAGCCTTACAAGGAATGACATTACAAATTGTATGAAATGATTTCCAATTTGGACCAGTACAATGTAGTTCATTTGTTGTTTAAAATATTTCTTATCTAGAGCTCTGGCGGCCATCTTGTCTGGCAGAGCGTCTTTTTTATTTTGTGGGTACATTGCTATAAAATTTTCATTTTTTTCTCTTTATTAATATTTGTATTAATAATGTTGATTTTGCAATTCAAATATTTCCAGTAAAGAACATATGATTTAGGCTCTATGTCTTGGCAATATGTTAATACGAGGGCTGTTCAAATATGAATGCAAGTGGCTTCATAACTTTCTTCACATATATGCTATGACAAAGTGGTAAACGTTTCTATAAAGGACTGTATGTCACCTTTAAAGTGCCACCAGACCTAAAGAAAAATAGAGTATACTTATCGAGTTATAGCCCTTTGAATGAGGGTCACGTGTGTATACTAACAAACTCAATGCTTCGAAAATATACCAGTGATAGAGACGAGCGTATAATTCTTCGAAGAACAGGTGAAATTTCTTGAAATGTTTAAGGAAGTATCCCCATATTCTTACATAATGATTCTGTGAAAGTTGCGAAAATCCAACATGCTTTTGTTAAATTACAACGACTCATTTTCACTAAAGTCTCTTTATGTTTGCAAATAAATGGTAAACAAAACACCACCTTTCAGTTTTCAGTTAAACTTATCTATAACAAAATGCACGAAGCAACATTTAAACTCGTTTTAACTCAAAGACAATATGTTGATCGCTCATACTGAGTTGTTGCTACAAATTATTGATGGATAGTGGGTAGTTTTTTAACGCTGAAAAGCATTTTATTAAGTCCAAAATGCCTTAAGTGAAAGGGGTTATAGAATTTATACTTATATTTTTGTTATTACATTGCGGCTTTATTCTAAATTTGAACGTAAACTTTAAGTTTGACCACTATAGGCATTATTTACAATAAAATTACTCACCTGGTCTTGAGGACTAGACAGATTGAACATATTTTAATTAATGTTAACACGTCATTAAGAAGCAGAAAAAGGCTTGAAAAATTATATAAAATGGGATAACTCTGTAAATAGAAGACGGATCATTTTGAAAACTTCCTTATAACATATTTAGCATGTTTTCAGCAAAACGCAAAGAAAACGACACAGCGATGTTTATTATTCCATCAATAGAAGATAACTCAAAATGACGTTTATCATAAAATTAATGACGTCACAAACGTGCCTGTTTACTGGAGATTGAAACAGGATTATACAAACTTTTTCCTGCAAGCAACTTTTGGATTGTTAATTAAACTTGCATTTAAAATTTGGTGCCATTTTGTCTAAAACTTACAAAGATATGACACTTTATCGCCGCTGTACCAAAACGTGCATTGCAATTTGCTTCAGAAAAACTTCAGTATTCATGAATGGCCTTTATATAAGGGTCTGTAATTCGAGAAATATAGTGAGTGTTTCTTTATGTTTGGTGCCATATTTAAGGCGACAAATAGTTCTTTTCAGAAAGGTATGACAATTTGTCGTAGCGTATATGTGAAGAAAATTATGAAGCTACTTGCATTCATATTTGAACAGCCCTCGTATCATGTTTGCTGCTCTGTTGCAATTAGCAGCTGAGATATTAGTAATTTTTTAGGTATACCCCCTTAATTTTTCTGTGATTTTTCTGTGATTTCTTATGTTCTCTTTAATAATTTAGAATATCAAATTTAGATTACTTTCACGTTGAACTAATGAATAAAAGAAATGTGTCTTAGCATCAATTCAGAACCAAGTTCGGTAACTCAGGGCAACTAGCAGTTGTGTTAAGAGTAATTCTGTAGTGATACCCCCTTAATTTTTCTGTGGGTTTTCTATAATACCTTATGTTTTTATCAATAGTCATAGATATTTAAGGCAAATTATTTGCATGTTGAACCACTGGGTAAAAGGAGTGTATCTTGGTATCAGTTTGGTATCATGTTTGGTAATCTAGGGAAATTGGTGGCTGAGATATAACCAATTTTGAAGGTATACCCCCGTAGTTTTTCTTAGAATTTTCTCTTATTTCTAATGTTTTCATTGACATTGATGGATATGAGAATTAGGTATTTTGCATATTATCCCACAGTTTAAAGGGACAATGTCTCAGCACCAATTTGTACCAATTTTTGACCTGTTACTGTAGTTTGATTAGCAGTTGAGATAAAGGATAATTTCTCATATTCTCATAAATAATCATGTATGTACAAATTAGATAATTTGCATATCAAACAATCATGAACATGTTAGATAACTAAGAAATAATTTGGTACCAAATTTAGTATTTTAGGATGAATTGCAGCTGAGATATCCATATTTTTGTTGGCACACCCCCATTATTTAGGATCATGGGTTGCCATGGAAACCAATAGGCTCTCTGCTGACCACTCAGTTTACACACTTATAATCCGAAAACCATCCACACCTGATTTATACAGCATTTGCTTATAAAGAATGTGAAATTTATAAGCATATTTTGTCAAAAATCATTATTTCCATTTTTCAGGTACCCCACCCACTAATGATAAAATCTTAAATCTTAATTTTCTCGAATTTGGCACCGAATTTTTTTGAGGACTTTTTATGGTTATTTACACTACACAACCCTGTACTTTGGTGCTAAAATAATTTCTCAAGGAATTATCTTTACCTTAAAAGTTAAAGTTCCTGGCCTATACCTGATTGAGATCATTACCCGATTGAATGAACTTTCTTTTGCTCCAGTATTCAGTTTTATTTTCTGTTGAGTCCTTATCTTTGCTTTATCTCCTTTTTATAGCTTGATTAAAATGTTTTCGGAGATGATGCATTGATAAGTTAGGGGTCTTTCATGCAAACCAAACATCTATGTGTCTTGATCCACATCTGAACCAAGGGTGAGGTTGGTGCACCGTTAAACCGGTTTAAGCCCTCCAGTAAAATATTTTGCTGACCGTTCCAAGACGGTACTCTTTTGTGGATCTTTTATGTTTTTTCTGTCTTGTGTTTGCTATGCCTTTGTGCGCGTCTGTTTATATGCGCCTTGTGGTCACCTGCTGGAAAAGGGCTGACCTCTTGGCTCTCGTCTGTGGTGTCTAACTGTGAATTAATCACTTTCCCATTGGTATCCTGGGTTAGGTGTGGTACTTGATTGTATCGATTCCTGATCTTTGCACCCTTACTTACTTGACAAGATCTAATTTTTTAATTAATAATATACTCATTAAACATTTTCATTTGAAGTGTGACCTAATATATAGAAAGAATACCAGAAGCTAAGCAATTTTAAATGATTTATTTTTTAAAAAAATGCAAATTAAAAGTAGCAATTTGTCTGGAAATGCAACCTGCTGTTTGCATCTTTTCATGATTATTTTTCAGCCTTTAATTATCACTCGAATTATTAACCCAAGACTACATCATAGTCCCAAGAAATTTAGCTTTGTTAGCTCTGATAATGGTTGACAGTTGATACTGAGAGCTATGACCAAAACCTTATGTCAATAATGTTTTCACATATTGATTTTCTGTGTTCTTTTATGTTAAACATCTAAATATGAAGCTAAACAGAAGGAAAAAGCGCAGATTTTATTATTATTCATCGAGAGATGTTAATTACTGAGTGAATACATGCCAATATACGCATGCCTCCAGATAAGAGTGCGTATTTGAACTATTTCTTTATTTCTCATCCAAAACATATGTTGTGGGTACTCATAAGAACTGTATTATTGAGAGTCTCAATGAGACGGTTCTTTAGAGCACCCAAACACATGCTTAAATTGATGGGTAAGAAAATAATTACACTTTAACGCTAATAAAATTTCCTTATCTGGATCTATGAATATAGGTAGCCCAGGTCACATAGGAAAGAAGGACTTGGGTATACGGTAAATGTTCTAAACTTTCGCTATTTCTGTTCTGAAATAAAAGTGTTGGTTTTCAGGCCTGGAATTCACAAAATGCTTAATAGAATAGCAAACAGGGAAGATCCTGATCAGACTGCTCCTTCAAAGCAGTCTGATCAGGGTCTGCACTGTTTGTCTGAGGCCTTTTTGGCAGGCAACTAGTGTTTGAAATTTTAGGACATTTACCCTACAAATCCTTTCTGACACTGCTTCTGTCTTTGTTCACTTCATTTAACTTCAGGTCTTCATTCCTCATGTACATGTAGCATTTTACAGTTTTTATCAATTTTATGATAGATTTTAAAGACTTGGATACAAATACTGAATGGGATAAACGCTTTAGCTCTGTCCTTGCTAGCGGCAACTTTTGTTGTCTGTGGATAACCTTTGCAAACAGTTTGGACCCAGATAAGGACTGACAGATCTGGCTCCAAACTGTTTGACACTTTGATAGTGTTTGAAAAGTTAATTTTGAAACAAAATCAGCAGATGACACCAAAAGCATGAAAAATTACCTTGCATGCAAAGAGTTAATGCATGAATGTATATTTACCCCAATGACAGTGTCTTAAAGGCCAACTATATCAGAAGTATTGCTCAGCAATTCTATAGAACAAAGTGCAAAGTATGTTTCAGTTTGCCAAAAGATAAACTTGGTGTACATAGCCTTCTTAACCCATATAAGCCTAGCGTCCATTTTGTGGGACAGAGGCAAACAGTGCAAACCCAGATCAGTTGCCACAGAATGCTGTGTCTGATCAGGGTCTCCACTATTTGCTTGCAGAATGTTCTATTAAATTTAGAATAAAATGAAAACTACTACCCAGTATCCCTTAAATCAGAAATGGACTGTTCCAATTGATAATGGTGGGAAATTCCATTCCGCTTAAATGTGTTAATCTGAAGGAAGGAGTACCAAGGTAATTTCCAGTACCTGGAAAATCCATTCATTCAATAAAAATAAAATTTGCGCCTCCATTCATTCAATAAAAATAAAATTTGCGCCTTTCACTACAAACTAACCGCACTTTCTGTTGAAAATTCCCTTGCAAATGATTTCTTAAACACTGCACCATTTGGAAGCTGTCACTTTAGCTGTGCATGGATTTTTAGCTCACCTGAGCCGAAGGCTCCGAGGTGAGCTATTAGTATACCAGTGACTCCGTCGTCCGTCCGTCCGTCGTCCGTCCGTCAACATTTTCAAACATCTTCTCCTCTGAAACCACTGGGCCAATTGAACTCAAATTTCATATGGAGACTCCTTAGAATGGGGGAACGAAAGTTTGTTCAAATGGTCCTGGTCACATGACCAAGATGGCTGCCATGCCCATATATGGTAAAAACCATTTAAAAATCTTCTTCTCCAGAACCAGAAGGCCGATGACCTTGGGACTTGGTATGTAGCATCAGGGTTGTGGGGCCTACCAAGTTTGTTCAAATGATGATCCTAGGTTGACCTTGACCTACTTAACGTCAAGGTCAAATTTGCTTCCTAATGCATTTAAATGGGGAAATTTTTGAAAAGTTGATTTTTTGAAAACTACTGAAGCCAATGTTATTATTCTCACTTGGTATGTTTAATTTAATGTCACAATGGCTATAAATAAGTTCCAAAGGTCTCTTGCTGGAGTCCCATCAATATATTAAAACATAATTTTCTCAGAAACCATTGGGCCAATTGAACTCAAATTTCATATGAAGACTCCTTACAATAAGTTAAACCAAGATTTATACAAATTGTTTTTGTCACTTGACCAAGATGGCCGACATGCCCATATATGGTAAAAACCCTTTAAAAATCTTCTTCTCCAGAACCAGAAGGCTCATGACCTTGAGACTTGGTATGTAACATTTTGGATGTTGGGCCTACCAAGTTTGTTCAAACGATTATCCTAGGTTGACCTTGACCTACTTAACATCAAGGTCAAATTTGCTTTCAATTGCATTTAAATGTGAAATTTTTTTGAAAAGTTGATTTTTTGAATACTGTTGAACCCAAAGTCATTATTCTCACTTGATATGTTAAACCTAATGAGACAATGGCTATAAATAAGTTTCAAGGTCAAGGCCACCGCACCCATATATGTCAAAAACCCTTTAAATATCTTATTCTCTGGAAGAAAAGGCCAATGGCCTTAGGACTTGGTATGTAGCATTGGGGATGTGGTCTCTACCAGGTTTGCACAAATGATGAATCTAGCTTAACCTACTTTATGGCAAGGTCAAATTTGATTCCTAATGCATGTATATGGGAATAATAACCTTATGAGACAATGGCTTTATATAAGTACCAAATGTCAAGCTGGCCTGTGACCTTTTATCCAATGCCACTCATTTGGACTGCCACATACCTATATATAAACATTGGTTTCTCAGATATCACTGGGCTGTTTGATGGAGATTGTTTTAAGTCACTTGACCAAAATGGCTGCAACCCCCATATATGGTAAAACAAAATATGTTTTATTATAAGCTGTAGTTGACCTTGACCTATTTTAACAAAATTAAAGAGGTCAGGTGAGCGCCTCAGGACCTTCAGGTCCTCTAGTTTAAGATTCTGCTGTGAATGGACGTTTTAAGTTTTGTAAACAGAGGCCATAACTTACATTATATCATGGAATAGCTGGTACTATTAAAATCAAATCAAAATCAATTTGTATACTAGGAATAGCTTTCCTCTTTATAATCATGCAAAGGAATAAAATACATCTAAAATGTCATCTGCTGAAGTCGTCTAATTTCGGGATTCAGACAAACAGTGTGGACCCAGATCAGACTGCTCCTAGAGCAGTCTGATCTGGATCCACACTATTTGCTACAGAGATGTTTTAAATGGACTAGCAGAGGATACAGCAGACGATATTTAGTAGCTATTAGCAGCGGAAGAGATAAAATATCAAAACAAAATACAAATAAGATGCACTATTAATCTGCAATTATTTACCCTTGTCATGTTGTATATATTTTTTGTACTACACTCTTCCCCAATTTATATCTTGTAAATCTAAAATATCCAAGTTATAAGCATGTGCATACAGAATGGAATACAGTGCAGTTCCTGATCAGATGGCTTCATCAGAAGTCAGCTGATCTAAATCTAGTGTTTTCAAAAAAGGATAAATCTAGGATCAGTAGGACAAGGGTTATATAAAAAAAATACATTTCAACCTACAAATGGCAACCCTTGTCATAAAATGGTTCAGGTTTTTGAAAAGCTCACGCAAACTATAAGGGCTCTTAATCTTTATTCTGCCAATATTTATGTGTTCAAAGAATGACAGAGTCCAATAATAATGCTGTTGTTGGACTTTTAGAGAAGCAAATGCACATTTTCATTTTGGATATAAATGCTAATCTGATATCATACTTGAGATATATATTGGGAATAAAATTTCTGCGAGTTTGTTACTCTTGTGCTCTTTGATGTTATTAGCGGTTTTCAATTTTGGCATTTTTACCTTGACTGCCAATAGCACAAACATAAAATGACTGCCAAAAATACATACTTTACAGTATTCTGATCTACAGAGTGAGATGATATACATGAAGCAAAGTTTCAATTTCTCAGATAATGAGTAAAACATTTAAATTTCTCAGATAATAAGTAAAACATTTAAATTTCTCAGATAATAACTAAACATTTAAACTTAGGTTGCAAAGTTCTGATTTTACTAAAAGTTGCACTTTCAATGGAAAAAAAAATAGCGAAATAAATTGATTTACCCCTTTTTGTTTTTTAATTTTGCATGAAAAACTAAAAATATCTCCTTGCTATGGTAATGTGACTATGCCACAACCAGGCCCTGAGGTTTTTAAACTGTTTTCATGTTCAACTCACATGACCGAGAAATTTGTTAGCCTCATAAGTATCAAAACACAACTAAGTCGGCTTATTTTTTCTCAGAACAGCAGGCAATGTCATTTGTCGTTGTCAAAATACATCCTCATGTGAGTTCAGCATGAAATGTTTGATATCCTCTGCTCAAATCTGATAAAGTATGCCTGTCATTGCTAGTACATACAAGGGTCGTTCATTATTTATTGCAACTGCCACCGTAATTCTCAACCTATGTAAGAAATTCCCATGAAGTCGAACACAGGTAATTCTTCAATCTTTTATCTATCCATGGATACCAGTATTGTCCCAATCGGTGCATTCTATGTACGAAATTACCATGAAGTCGAACACAGGTAATTCTTCAATCTTTTATCTATCCATGGATACCAGTATTGTCCCAATCGCTGCATTAGTTTTTGTGCTTCATGCTTTGGAAATTAGGTCATTCATATAGACTGTATAAAATCATGGCTTAAGAGATCAGTACTGAAATTAGAGGATATATAAAACTTGATATTAACTTGAAATTAGTGCTAGAGATATATTCAACGAAATTGTTCCGCGTGTGGGCATAGTACTTGCTCGTATTTAACTGTAACCAGGTGGATTTAAAGCTTTAAGTCTGGAATAGAGACGGTTGACAGTGCGCCTGGCAGAGGCAGGCCTGCAAGTTGTGTTACCTCTAAGATAACTGACAAGGTAAATGCTCTGTTGAAGATTGATGCACGAATGACAACTCGTCAAACAGCTAGATGCTTGTGCATATCGACGGGATCAACATATAAGATTTTGAAGAAAAAATACTAGTTAGCGGTATTGCTGCTAGGTGGATTCCCCCATTCACTGCTGGATGGCCAAAAGAGCGGCCATGTTTTGATTGCCAGTAAAAATACTTAAGAAATATCCTCAATTTAATCAGAGGACATTTTCTAATATTTGGACAGTCGATGAAACATAGGTAACTTCTACCAGCCCACAAGAAAATGTAGCAACAAAATATGGGCAACCAAAGATGTAAAAAGACCATCCATTGCTAAACGTACTACAAGTATGAAGAAGGTCATGTATTCAATCTTCTTTAACAGTCGAGGTGAAACAGTTCAAATACCTATTCCCCATAGTAAAACAGTTACTTTGAAACTGTATCGACGATTAGCTGTGAAAAAGTTTGCAAACTACGTGAAGAAGTCTCGCCCTAGACTCTGTCTTCAAAGCCTTACCCTTTTACAGGATAATGTGCCAGCACACACCTCAAAAGGGCAGTGATTTTGTTACCTGCGCATCCTGCATCTTTTGCGCATAAGTTTTTATTTCAGCGAGTCCCAGGATGCAATAGTATTGCAGACTTGTCATTAAAAAAGTGTTTTAGACTCATAAGTTTGCAATTGGGACTCATTGATATTGGAAACAGCGAGTCCCAGGACCCATCAGCCCAAAATTGTAAATGAATCACAGAAAGAAACACTCGCGTTCTTGGAGAAGAAAGGCTTGACAATCCTCCTGCATCAACCTTAAGCACCAGATTTAGCCCCATGTTACTTTTTCTTGCTTCCACGTCTGAAAAAACTCTCAAGGGTCGGAGTTATCACTCAAGACAAGCTGTTGGGGCAGCAGTGTTTCATTGTCTTAAGGGTGTACCTAAGAAAGACTACGCTGAAGCTTTCCATAAATAATTTGAAAGACTTAAACTTTGTATTTGCTCAAAGGGCGAGTATTTTGAAGGGATGCACTAAAGTTTCGAGGTAAAGGACTATTCCTTTATGTTTTATAACTCATGTTGCAATAAATAATGAACATCCCTTGTATGATTGATGACAAAATACTAAATGAAATAGCACCAGAAGTTTTTGCGCAAAAGTTGACATCTATTTCAACAGTCTATCTAACATGAGAATCACACTGATAAAAGATATGTTTTCTAAAAACACAATCAAAATCATTCAAACTGAACATACATATAGCCAATATTATTGGCAAAATTTTGTAGAAAAAAAAGAGAGACGGACATGTCATAATTTTAAAAACACTCATTGCTATTTCATGTTGCTTTCGGTTTGCTAACAATGCAAATCCATCACACATGTAAAGTTATATGGTTTCATATCTATTTCAATACCACTTGAAAACTCACAGCATCACTTGAAAACATCCATTTTTTTAATGTCCAGCTCTAATAGATTTTAAAACATTTACCGTATTTTTGATTGATATACGAGATCTCATGAGATGACTGGTATATCAACCAAAAATATGGTAAATGTTCTAAAATTTGGAACACTTTTCTCTTTCTGTTCTCAAATAAAATGTTGGTTATCAAAGCGAAATTTCACAAAATGCTTGTTGGAATAGCAACAGGGAAGACCATGATCAGACTGCTTTGGAAGAAGCAGTCTGATCTGGGCCTGCTCTGTTTGTCTAATGTTTGAAAGTTAAGAACATTAAGCGTAAGCAAGGGAATTCAAGGCTCTTATAAAAATGAAATAAAATTACAAATTAATCAAAGCTGAGCACAGCACTCAAAATTATTACAAATCAATAAAATTTCAGCTAAGTACACCAGTTTTGTACAGTCATCGAAACAAATTCAAGAAATAAATTGTTAAAATTTGTAAATAATCACATCATACATGTAGTCACTATATTCTTTACATCACATGATTTTACACTAAGCAAACTGCCCTGTGTTTTACATTGACAACTCATCTACATACAAAATATCATTAGAGCCAGTTCATGAGAGATGGTACTTATCCCATATGTGAGCATTTAAGATGAGCCTGTACAAACATGCAGTCTCATCAGAGCCTTCACAGCTAACAAACACCACATAGATGTAGATGATGCCTCAGGCTAATATTACACTTCTTTGACCATGGGATTGCTGTGCATGCAGGTATAAAGGATGACCTAATGCAGTACGTTAAGAACCAAAATCTCACAAACTGGCCTCAAGGTTATAAAACTTTTTTCATGTTCATTTCAACTGAGAATGAAATAAGTCATGCTCATAAATGTTAAAATGCCAACAATTGGCATTTTAATATTTAGTAGCATGATAAATACAAAATTCTGAGAGTTTGTAAGCAAGAAATCTTAAGTTTTCAGAATTTTAGTTTTTATGAGCATTTCAATTCATGCTCAGTTGAGTTGATCGTGAAAAAAGTTTTATAACCTCATGAAATGGCTCATTTAGTAATTGAACAGGAAAACTACTAAAAATTCTTTAGGCCAAATATAACAAAATGTTGGTTTACCACTTCCTCTTGTCAAGTATCGTATCTCAGTACCACGAATGAGCCATTGTCCAGCAAAACGGACAAGTTGGCATGTGCCCCCATCAAAGACTCAGATCAGCCTGCACGTAGATCGAAAATCAAAATAATCATCTGTGCAGTCTGTTCAGAGTCTTTGATGGATGCTCTATGGGTAGCCAAGGGTCCAACGGTTCTTCAAGCAGAAAACTAATAGTCAGGGCCCTTAGGGACAAAAAATAGGTCCCGTGCGATTTGTGTGCCGATTTATGGTGACCTATATCAAAACCTGCAATGGAGTCTTACCTTTAATTTAAAGGTGGTCACCCATCTCAAATCCGTGTCTGAGGCTAGTTATGACGTCATAAATATGGCGACCATAATAAGAAACTGCCCGTTAATAAAAGGTATAGTTTGTGTTGGTATGGTCATATTTATCCAACACGAACGCTTTTTTTAACATAATATAAATTATTTTAGTCATATGATGGTTACATTAGTACTTTACCTGACTTTGACAATGAATTATTTATCGATAACTATATTTTGCATGCAAAATACCGTAGATTTCCTATAAATACCCAGCTTATCGGGCCACCTTTAGACTGATGGCTGAGAATGCTATTGCTCCCCCTGGGGAATTTTGCAAGCTTATCCTATCTAAAAGAGGATACCAAGCTGCGTCTTTTAATAGATATTTGCACTATGTTCGCCGGGGCGTTAGTCTCTGACAGCTTGTTACATATGATACCATATTAAATTTAGAAAAAAATAAAAGTTTGAGCTACAGAAAGAAGGCTAATTATTTAAATTACTCATATGGTCTGCATATTGACTACTTTAGCTACATATAAATTCTTTTGAAGCAAAATTACAGCTTCCTGTGGTGTTGTGTACGTTACTTTAATTAGATTACCCTTTAATCATGAAAATTGTGACCAATATCATTTACTTTTTAGCTGATATGTGCATTTTCCAAATTCTTTTGATTATTTTGTCCTAACAAACTCATTTTGGTTAGAGAAAATCCAAAGCTTGCTTTTATACTTTAAATATAGTGTCTTATACGTGCAATTAAACAACCCAAAGGCTATACCCAATTTTAAGGAGCCGAATTTGGTAGGCATCATTTAAGTAAAAATATATGAAAACATTTGCTGCTGTTGGATATCTTGCATATTTGGGATTGTCTTGCTCATATTATTAAGAATGATAGAATTTGCAGGTTTGACAACAAGATTGAAGCACTTGTTAAAGGTTGTAACATATGTTACATGACATAATAAATGAGCAAGGACATTGACTTGATGCAAGAGATGATATTTCAGGATAAAATGAATATATTTCGCATGTTTTCCTAGCTAAAGTCTCCAGTCTCTGGTGCCTAAATCTTAGGTATTGATGATTATTAAGCCCCCTTTCCTTTGTTACAGGTGTTATGAATATTTGTTTTCAATATTTCCTAATATGAATAATTCTAAAATAAAGATACATCCTAGAGGAACATAAAAAATAATCGTTTCACATTTAACATTACAATTTAGTAAATGTCCCTTTCTAATGCAAATATTCTAAACCAATCCTTAGCCAAGTCATATACAATATTGATTATTATTTCTGCTTCTCTGGTAAAATAATTGTCCTCCTCATTTCATAAAAAAAAAAACAGAATAATCATCAAACAAGATTTTGACTGCAAGCTGAGTAATGACCTGCTCTATCCCAAACTCTTTAAGATATACTCTATCGTATGTACCAATTCAAGGTGCATCGAATATGAGATGTTTGCACACTGTAAGCATGGGTGTTAGCCTGTAACAGCTTGTTACATATGTTACTTTATCAATTTGAGAATAATAAAATTGAAAGTTTGAGCTACAGAAAAAAGAGCAAATTTTGTTTTCGCCGCTTAAATAAAACACATATAAAACAATTGCAGAGTGTTGATATTTAACATTTTCTTACACAGTCTTGCTCATATATCATCAAGTTTCTAAGATCAGAACACTTATTAAAGATGTCAATGTGCCATTAGTGATGTCACAACCAGGGCTCTGATCGAATTCCATGCACTTTCAGGTGCTGATATTAACTAGTTCAATGTCAGGAAAGAGCAAGAAATCATATTGGCAGGCATTCAGCAATGCTGGAGACTTTATCCACGAAGTATTCTTTCACCTCGGCTCAGTGCCCTTAGAAAGCACTATGGCGGATGCACTAGAGTAATATATTTGTAAATTGTCCTGACTTCTTAGCTCTCGTCTGTGATGTCTTACTGTGAGTTTGTTACTTTCCCATTGGTATCCTGGGTCAGGTGTGGTACTGGATTGTATCGATTCCTGATCTTTGCCGTCTTTCTTACTTTGTATTAGCCAGTCACCGATATTGTTCGACTCACTGCGTTGACGTAGTGGATATTTTACGAGAAAAAAAAACTGAATTGCAAAAACTACCACTTCCAAGAGCTGTGTTTCTCGAAGGTGTCAAACGTGCGCAGTACCAGTGCATCATTTGGCATAAGTCCTGACAAATCAATGCCTGACAATTGTGGTTAGAAGCGGGACTGTGATGAATATTGTCCCGTTATGATGACATTGCCCTAGTGCGGATCCAGAGGGGGATAGGGGGTTCGGACACCCCCCCCTCCCCCTGGAAAATAACAAGTACGTATATGGGTTTCTAAAGGAACTAGCATTTGGACCCCCCCTGGAAAAAGTTTGACACCCCCCCCCCCCCTGTGGCAAATACTGGACCACCTTTGGATCCTTGGTAAATAATAAGTAAAGTTTTCTCAGCAATAAAACCATTGGATCCCCTCTGTAACCTGTTAAATAAGCTGAGGACTAAATAAAACTGACAAAAATTCCTGGATTCGCGCATGCTGCCTCCTGCCCCCGAAACCCCTCTGCAGCTGATAAAATGTGAATGCAGCATGTCTGTATGCGAAACATCTCAGTTTAAGTACAAAGTAAACCATTTATATTGCACTGATTTGTGTTGCCGTGGAGCAGAAGAGGACTCATGTAAAATATTGCCAGTGGTCAATATGCTTATGACTTTTGAATAACTATTTTCATGTGGATTCAGATATTTCTTTAGCCGTATCAATAAGAATGCCTTAATGTCCGATTTTGACCTTTAAAGACGATTCTACCTATAATTATGCAAAAGATAAATCAGATTGTAACAGTTTTCTATTGGTCGTGCTATCGAAGTACAATTGATAACTTGTAGGAGGTGTATCCTTATTTCCATATCATGAACTTACTACTAAGTAGACTCTTCTAACGTTTGATCCTTCAGGGGTCAAAATCGGACTATAATGAGTTTGGTTGATAGTGTATGCAAATCATATTACTACTATCTTTCCTTTGAGTGTATGATAAGCAGCTACAGATAAGCCAAAAAGCTTTGAAGCGTGACTCTATTTAAAATATTGATATGTTGCACTAGAAAAAAGGGTTTGGGGCCTTTATTTACATTTACTATAAAAGCTTTGACATACACATATGTTCTAGCCTGACTGGCTCATTTTACGTATTCTGCGCAGCGCCCTAGATAAGCTTTTGGGTCAATTGGGTATTTACGAAACCTGGTTATCCTCAATTGCGTACTTACAAAAACAATTGCGTATTTTCATATTTTTTTACGCCATGTTTTTTTTCTGTGATTACACCTTTTCTTATTGCATGAAGCCATCAGGAATGTGCTTGCATATTTATTCACTCCCATCGTCTGCCTTTCTAAAGTATCAAACCGGCGGATTTTATTGTACCTGAAGCAAATCTCATCCCCTTGTTGACATTCGAGCATGTAAACTTTGCAAAGTTTCACTTTCAGACTTTGTGTTTTTCCGCGAATACTGGACTGGGCACCGATATTTTCATAAAACTGGAGTATATTGCGCGCTCGCTAGTAAAAACAAGCAAATTCAGAGAATTTATGTCCCCCGCCATTATTGTTTATTATTTAAATGAGAAAAAATGACTGTCAATAAACTGTATTTAAAAATGACTAAGTTCAAATTGCAAAAAAGTGACAAAAAATAATCTCAGGATAATATCCAAACCACATGCATATCTTCAGATCATGACAAAAACATCTGTAAAGTTTCAAAAGAATCGGCATAAAACTGTAGGAGGAGTTGCGCACACAAGGTACCCAGTATCCATTAACTTTGACAGTAAAAACGCCAGAAAAATGCCTAAGTTAAAATAGCAGAAAAAGTGATCTTCAGATCATGACAAAAACATCTGTAAAGTTTCAAAAGAATCGGCATAAAACTGTAGGAGGAGTTGCGCACACAAGGTACCCAGTATCCATTAACTTTGACAGTAAAAACGCCAGAAAAATGCCTAAGTTAAAATAGCAGAAAAAGTGATAAAAAATAATTTGAGGATTATATCCAAACCACATGCATATCTTCAGACCATGTCCACAACACCTGTGAAGTTTCAAAAGAATCAATATAAAACTGTAGGAGGAGATGCGCACACAAGGTACCCACTATCCATTCACTTTGATAGTAAAAATGTCAGAAAAATGGCTAAGTTCAACTGGCGGAAAAAGTGTTAAAAAATAATCTGAGGAATATATCCAAACCACATGCATATCTTCAGACCATGTACAAAACACCTGTGAAGTTTCAAAAGAATCGATATAAAACTGTAGGAGGAGTTGCGCACACAAGGTACCCATTATCTTTTCACTTTGATAGTAAAAACGCCTAAAAATGACTAAGTTCAAATTGCGAAAAAAGTGACAAAAAATAATCTCAGGATAATATCCAAACCACATGCATATCTTCAGACCATGACTAAAACATCTGTAAAGTTTCGAAAGAATCGGCATAAAACTGTAGGAGGAGTTGCGCACACAAGGTACCTACTATATTAGGGGGACGGAAGGACGGAAGGACGGAAGGACGGACGGAAGGACGGAAGGACGGAATGCCGAAAACTATGTCCCTCCGCTTTTCTTCGAAAAGGCGGGGGACAATAAAATCAATACCCGACTGGCATTTGTTTATTAGCCGAATGGAAATGGAAATGGACCAAATGATACGCAATGACATCGCATGTAATTGCATACCGATCGTTAGAATTGCTTTTCGGTACGCACACATTTAATTTTAATTGCTTTTTTGATGATTTTAATTGCGTATTTACGCAAATACGCTGCTTATCTAGGGTGCTGTCTGCGTCAATCGTTTGAAATGGAAAGACCTAAAGGTCATTGGTCAGAGGTCGTGGTACTATATTATATTTACACAGTTCATTATCAAAAACACTGTGTGTTTTTCATTCACTCCACAGGCTTTTTATTCGTAAATTGTGACGGCATTTACGTCCTACCCTCGTACTGACTTCACACTATCTGAATATATTTTGTATGTTACGATTTAAAAGAGTTTGTATTTAGTCATGATAAGGCTGCCAGTTTATTAAAGGAATATTTCCATGCGTTGGAAATGGACAAAACGCATATGGTATTTACATATTAGGCGTCATTTCAATGACGTCATCTTTTTTGTTCTGATGCGAAAACACTATGGGCGACATGTTAATTTTAATTATTAACCTCCTAAGATTAAATTTGGTGCATTTCGACTGAAATTGGGAAACAAAATGCAAGAAAGTCCTGATCGCCATAGACTACAATGGACATACCGTTTAAATTGCACTGATACAATATACGTTATTTTGATGACGTCATAATGACGTCCAGACGTGAAACCCAGATGGGTGACCAGGTGATTTTCATTAGTTATCCCCTAAAGTTTGATTTGGTATTGGTCACCATAAATTGGCATCAAATTCGCACGGGAGTCCCGATCGCCCCTGACTATAAGCCAAGGTTCTTACAGGCAAGTTTGTGTAAAATTCAAGGACTTTTCAAGTACTTCTAAGACTTTCCTACTGTTTTCAAGGACTGAAAACTAATGAAAAATACTGATTTACATGTTAAAATTCTATTTTTGAAATTCTAGACTGCATTACTAAAGCTATAAATTTTAGAAAATTCGTATAAAATTGTGGTGCCTTTATTTGGTGCAGCATAAATAAAAGCACCACATTTTTATACTGATTTAGGTCCCCAAAAAGAGTGTTGAATCCTCCTGTAAATGGTAAAATTCAAGAACTTTTCAAGCCCGTTGAGTGTTTTTCAAGTACTTTATAAGGCAAATTTAAATTTCAAGGGCTTTTTCAGGACAGTCCTGTATATTCAAGTACTTTTCAAGCCTGTGTGAACCCTGTAAGACTTTGATCAGACTGTACACACATGCCAACTTTTACGTTATGCTGGAAACCGCTCAGATATAATATGGGGAGAACATTGGCTCTTTGGTAGAATGCTCCTTTTGAGATTAAAAGGTCCTTGGTTTCAGCCTCACCAAAGCATTATGTAGTTGAGTAAGGCACTGAATCTTCATTACTTAGTACTGGTTACAACACAAGAGACATTCCTACATTGACTATAACCTCAACAGACTTGGACATTTAGGAATAAAACAAACATTACATTGCCTGAGAATAAAGATGTTTTTTTCCTTTTCTGAGACTTACCACATTAGAGGCCAGTGTAGTAATTGAACCCTTAAGCTACAGTCAAACCCGTCTTAATAGCCACTCAAAAATAGACAAAACAAAGGTCTTAAAGACGGATGGTAGCTTAGTGCAGGTCGAAAGTATTGCATAATGCTCAACTGGAGCATTCTGAAATACTTTTAACCTACATTAAGCCATTATCGGTCTTGAAAACATACTTTGGGGTCTTCTTTTGAGTGACCGCTTAAGACAGGTTTTACTGTAAAAAGTCAACTATTGACAAACAGAAAATTACACACACATTCACATGCCTCCAGATAAGAGTGTATCTAAAAATTCATTTTGTTATATCTCTACCAAACATATGTTGTGGGTACCTTAGATTAAAGGTGCATTCAAATCGTATTCAGGCCAGATCATTAGATTTTGGTACTTTTCATCCATGGCATCACACTGGTAAATCTATACGTCGATTTGCTGGTATTTACGCGTATTGCCGGTATTTCATAGACCGGAAGTGGTAGATATTGGTGTTAATACTATATATAAAAACATGCCATATGCCTAAAGGACTATAGAACTAGATCATTTTTAAGTATTCAGTATGTGAATGGCCATTTATGTAAGCATTTAGGAATAGATTCGAGTACCGATCTGGTCTCAGTGAGACAGTTCTTTTGAGCACCCAAAACACATTTAAATTGATAGGTAAGAAAATAATAGCAATTTTATGCTAACTAATTTGCTTAACTGGCCCTATGAAGCACCCTATTGAAATGTTTCCCATGAGCATCTAAAAACAGTTTTCTAAGCAAAAAAAAATATCACAACTTATGTTGCATATAAATGAGCAGCTGCTTGACAAAGCCAAAGAAATTAATCTGTGCACCCAAGAATTATTCAATTCGACCTGGGCAGATGCCCAATTTGAAACATCTACTTGAGATTATTTCCATGAGCATTGCACAACAATATTTTTGTTGAGAAATAAGAAAAATATGGCAACTTTAGTTGAAGGAAAATGAGCAAGTGTGTGACAACACCCCACCTCCAGACAAAAGATTAGTGGACCCAGCAATGACTCTGTTCAGGCTGGGCATCTGCCCAGGCAAATCAGTCTTTGCTGTGTGCATGAAGCAACCCAGTTCAAGATAAGCAAACAAATGTGATTATTTTCTAATTCATCAGTGTTTACCTATGTTTATGGTGCTCAAAGATTTATCTCAATGAGACGATGCTTTTAAGCACCCATGGCATATAATTTGGTTGAGAAATAAGAAAATCATTTTTAAGTAATGCATTCTTATTTGGATATATGCTGATCCCTTAGCTTTTCAATGAAGCCTGAGCAAATGAAAAAGTTTAAAGTTTGACAAGCACTTCTAATAAGATAACCCAGCACAATATTGGCCAATAAAGAGAAGTACTAAAAAGTATACACACACCAATTGTGTATGTGTGACCTTTGACCTCCGCCTATTAATGTAACCTTGTAGACTGGGGGGAGGGACAACTGAAACCTTGCATAGTAGGTCATCTCACTGAAGTAGACATATGAGTAAAATATTTTCGGAATCAGAGCAGGGGTTTGTGAGATGTGGAGCCAACACAAAGTCTGTACATGTGACATTGACCTTGACCTCTCTATGACCTTGTCCTTAAAGCAGGGTGTATAAAGCCTTCACTCTGCACATCAACTAACTATGGTGTACATGTGTGTGAATTATTTTCAAAATCGGGGGTTCAGGAGATATTGAGGGGTCATGCACAGGCTCAAATATCTAATCTACATGGTCCATTAAGTCCAAAACTTCCATAGCCCTAAATTTAAGTTTTCAAACCTTAAAACTTGCCTATGGAATGTCAGCCTCAAAATCCTGAATTCAAGAATCAGGCCTCTATATTAGAGTATGTAATTAAAAATTGATTTTCTTATTTCTAAACCAGATCATATGCTTTGGGTTCTCAAAAGAACCATTCTTTTGAGCACCCAATTAAATGTTTAAACTAATGGGTAAGAAAATATTCACAATTTATTCTCAAAACTTTGTAATATCTGGATTTATGTAAATAATTCTGAAAACTTTACCCACATGTCTAAATCTTTAAATCAGAACACCGGTTCAATGCCTATTTGCTGCATACTGTCTATATCACAATTGATGAACTATTCATCCTCAACTGGATGAGCCTGTGCTCATTTAATTTTACTATAAATCAGAATACTGGATCAAGGTATATTTAAGAAATAGATCAGCTCCAGCAGTGAATTGTTGAGTAATAATTCACTGTTATCGAGGTCAGTTGTAAAGATCAAATCACGAGTGCGCAGCGCGAGTGATTTATCTTTGTACAACTCACCGACAAACAGTGAATTATTACTCAACAATTCATGCACTGGAGCTGATCTATTTCGATTCTAACACACAGTAAACAACGAAAACACATGCGAAGTCTACAGCTTCTTCCAACTGTCCGCCATTGCACTGAAGAACTCCCGCCAATACTTAGACTACGTCGCATACGTTTACATGTAATTGTAACGTCTTTCAATGGTAAAAATGACGTTACACAGTCTAATGCCATGAATGATGTCATTTTCAAGTGACGTCAGCTATCACAGACTTTCGCTGTGAATTATTGTCCGACATATCACAGTTTATTACCGTTGGCTCTATAGGCGAGGTGTGTTAGAATTTCTCTGCATTGTCCATATCACAATTGATGAACTGTTCGTCTTTGACTTGATAAGCATGTGGTCTAATCTTTATCTCTATATATCAGAAAACCAGATCTACGTCTATTTCCTTCGTACTTTCAACATCACAACTGATGAAATGTTCGTCCGCAACTGAATAAGCCTGGCCCCGAGGTTATAAAACTTTTTCTATCCTAAATTCAGCTGAGCACGAAATTTATCCTGCTCATAAATGTTAAAATGCAAACAATTGTTGACATTTTAACTTTTATAAGCATGATAAATACAGCATCATGGGTGGAAGTTAAAAATTTCCCAAATCCTGAACTTTGGAAATTCCAATCTTAAAACTTGTTGTATGCCTACAAATCATTAATAATTTCAAGTAAAATGGTCACTTGTCCGAAGATGAACTGAAAATAAATCAGAGAAGCCATTATAATCTGCCTAATTCAGGATTTTGAGGCTGACTTTCTATGGAAAGTTAGCCTCTAAATCCTGAATTCAGGAATAATCCTGAAAACTTTCACCCATATTGCAGCATCTGAGAGACTTATAGCAAGAAACTTCTTTATTTGAAATTCAAATCTTAACACTTGTTGTATGCCTACAAATCATTAAAAATTTCAAGTAAAACCATCAATTGTCCTAAGATAAACTGAAAATAAATCAGAAAAGCCATTATAATCTGCCTAATTCAGCATTTTAAGGCTGACTTTCCAGTCAGCCTCCAAATCCTGAATTCAGGAATAATCCTAAAAACTTTCACCCATGCAGCATCTGAGAGACTTATAGCAAGAAACTTCTTTATTTGTCGGTATTTTAGTTTTTATGAGCAGTTGAATTTTCATGCTCAGTTGAGTTTAGCACGAAAATAGTTTTATAATCTCCAGGCCTGCTATTTTATTTTCACCTTCATCAGAACACCGGATCAACTGCTATCTCCTCCGTACTTTCAACATCACAAATGATGAATGATTCCTCCTCAACCAAATAAGCCTGGCATTTTATTATCCCCTTTATCAGAAAACCGGATCAACGGCTATTTCCTCCGTATTGTCTATATCACAATTGATGAACTGTTCATCTTCGACTGGATAAGCCTGTGGTCGTTTAACATAGTCAGGTTGATGTATATCAAAGGCAGCAAACGTGAACTTGCCATTTTCTACCGGTGGGTAGTACTGAAACACTGGATGCTGGTATACTGGTGCAGATTCTGAAGAAAAAACAACAACTTTGCATAGTGTGTAATTTTTCATGCTTTTGTTGTCGTCTGCTGAATATTTTCAAAATTATTTTTTCAAAAAATTCTTTCAGAAAACTTATCAGGGTGTCAAGCAGTTTGGATCCAGATCAGGACCGACAAAATGTCGGTCCTGATCTGGGTCCAAACTGTTTGCAAGTATTATCAGCAGACGACAAAAGTCATCGCTAGCAAAGAAAGAATGACTGAACAATTTTGAAAAATAACTCTTCGCATTATGGGTAATTTTCATGGTTTTGTTGTCGTCTACTGACTATTTTCAAAATTATTTCTTTCAAAAAATTCTTTCAGGAAACTTATCAGGGTGTCAAAAAGTTTGGATCCAGATCAGGACCGACAAAACGTCGGTCGTGATCTGGGTCCAATCTGTTTGCAAATATTCTCAGCAGACGACAAAAGTCACTGCTAACAAAGAAAGAGTTGGAAGGATGACTGAACATTTTTTGTGTGCAGAAACATAGGGAGCATTTGTGCAAAATTATTTGAAATAGGACCTAGGGCCAGATAAGCAACATTTTTGAGCCTAAAAGTTTGATTATTTTCTTATCCATCAGTTTAAACATGTTTTGGGTGCTCAAAAGAACTGTCTCATGGAGACAGTTCTTTTGAGTACCCATAACATATGTTTTGGTTGAGAAACAAGAAAAATAGATTTCAGTTACACACTTATCTTTAGGCCTATACAGTTTTAAAATAGGGTAAGCAGTTTAGCTAAGGTCATATGGAGACCGGGCCACGGCTTAGTCTCATCTGAAAGACTGGAAGAGCCAGGGTTTGAATTTAGGACCCTTGGGTCTTAGGGGAGTGGTTTATCCACTACAACACGGCAGCTCCTACAGGTCAGGTGGAAATGTGAATAAAAAATTATTCTTATTTTTTGCTGTGATGGCAGAGTCTAACATGGGTTAATATATTTCTGAGAATTCATTTTAGAAACTAGTATTGTTTTACCCATAAAAAACAGGTGCCCCCCCCCCCCCATATGATTTGCACACAAGCTCTTTTCTGTTTAAATTTGACCTATTTAGCTCCCCTGTGACCTTGAAAATAAGGGAAAGGTCACCAAAACAAAGTCAAGTCTTCATCATGTTCCAATGATAAATTTGGTTCCAATTCATCAACTAGTTCCCAAGATATCTTGCACACAAGAAAGTGTTATGCCAACTCGAATGCCAACCAGATCTGCAGCAAAAACAATACGTCCCAGACCCTCGCTTTCAGTGAAGGGACATAACTAAACAATTTAAAAGTTGATGAGTAAGAAAAAATACCCTTCAGCTGAGATGGCAATCTTATTTAGTGGAGCAGAAACCTTTGAATAATTTGGGTATGAACAACATGTGTAACTATTTTCTAAATGAAGATCTTTCCTTAAGTGACTATGACAAGGAGTCATCAGTAGAACAGACTTGAGCAGCTTAGTGTGGGATTATAATATTTATTTAATAAGGCTATACATAGGTCCAGTTAAGCAAAAATTTTGAGCATAAATTTGTCATTATTTTCTTACCCATCAATTTAAACATAGGTTTTTGGTGCTCAAAAGAACCGTCTCATTGAATCGGTTCTTTTGAGCACCCACAACATATGTTTTGGTCGAGAAATAAGAAAAATAATTTTTAAGTATGCACTCTTATCAGGAGGCCTGGCTAATGCTTACCATATTCATTTTGGGCGGCCTCAATCTCTGCATCCCAGTCTTCCTCCATGGGATCATCTTGTGATGGTTTCTCACTTTCTTTCTGCACTGAACCTAGTAAATAGTGAATAAGGACATCATATGGGCGGCAACGCGAGAAAACCTGTCTTCGGTGTTTGCGAACAACAAAGGCGCAAACCAGCCTGCATATCTGCGCAGTCTGATCAGCACCTTTATTATTCACTTTTTGAAAAGTATCATATGTAGACTCCTTACGAGCGAAATTTCAATTTTCTAGCTAGTCTTTGTAGCTGAGCAGGCTCGTTTGAATCCAGCTCTGTCCGAAACCCCAAAGGCAGGTTTTGTCACATCGAGGCTTATATATGGGCCAAGAGATTCTGGTACTTATTGCAGATGTACAAAGCCTCCTTTCAAACCCACACAGACTTACACAGAGGGCTAGAGGTCTGAATTTTGGTCCAAGACATCCTTACTTAGATGCATTTAGTATGCAAGAAGTGAAAGCTCTGGCAAAATTGCGCATTACACAGGCTCATCTGGCCCTTCCCTGCTCCCCGATGCAATATCAAAATCTCCATTGAAAGCCATTATTTTTGCAAATAATAATGAAAACTACAATAATTACCCTATATATACGGGCAGACAGGCCTAAAAAATAGTCAACATTAATTTTCATTACTGCCTTTTACAGACGTAATCAGAATGTAAAAAATTAGGTTTAGTTTGGTGAATAGATGATATGTTTGAATATTTAGGGTAATATTAGAATTGATAATTATGGTTGAAGAAAAATGATCTTATAAAGGGCTATGGAAGTGTCTAATGTTAAGCTCGGCCAAACTATCAGTTAACTTTGCTTATCACGTAGTGTGTAAAGCCAACCTTTTAACATCATACACAGCCATCATTTGTTTAGTTGATACTCCCAGTCAACAATTTTTCAGACATGTAGGGACAATTGCATGTCTTCTGCGTTGAACCAGTACTAAGCAGAGGATAAAGTGTGTTGCTCAAGGACACAACACAGAGGCTCCGGTGAGTCTCAAACCAGAGACCCCTCTATATCAAGTCTAACACTCTACCACTGAGCCATTAATATTGTGCTCCTCAAACAGCTATCAAGTGGGTACCTATTCCATATTTTCTATGGAAACAGTGGAGGTCCTTACAAGACTGTGCAGATGCACAGCCTTGTCTAAGCCATTATTGGCCGCCTATATCATAGGTTTAGATAAACAAGATTTTTAAGCGTAAAATTGTAAATATTTTCTAATCCATCAGTTTGAACATATGTTCTGGGTGCTCAAAAGAACCCTCTCATTGAGATGGTTCTTTTGAGTACCCACAACATAGGTTTTGTTTGAGAAATAAGAAAATTAATTTTTGGTACTTGCTCTTAACTAAATGCCTGCTATATGATAAATAATTACCAAAATCTTATAATCTGGCTCAATTTGTGAACTGAAATTTATGTATAAAACACATTCACCAAAGACTAACTATTAAATAAATGAGAGAAAAAAAGATAATTACCACTCCATGTAGTGACTTTAGTGTGTATGGGTGGCTCATAGTTATCATCTTCATCAGATTCAACCTCATTCTCCTCTTCCCCTTCATCTAATTCTTCTTCCTCCGACAGGGAATCAGTTGAGTAGTGTCTCCTGCGTGCCCGCCTCGTCTTCCTCCGTCCTGTCAATGTATCACCATGGCTCTTCCAGAGTGAAAGACTCTGTCTCATAGCCCGGAAGAGAGCATCTTCATTGACGTTGAGATCAGGAGGAGGTGGCTCAAAATCTGATACATCACTGTCTTCTACCTGTATTATATATTAACCCTTAAAGCGCCAAGAAAAAATGCATCTGAAAATGTCTGCTGAAGTCGTCTGCTACAAATAATTGCCTAACATTACTGACGAATTAAGTATAGAAGCAAACAGGGTGGACCCAGAACAGACTGCCCCTATAGGAGCAGTCTGTTCTGGGTCCACACTGTTTGCCATAGAGGCTTCTTAAACATTTCAGCAGACGAGAAAGCAGACGACTTTTGTTGTGATTGACGCATTAAGGGTTAAGCCAGGCCTCTACATAAAGATGCATAATTGAAAATCATTTTTCTTATTTCTCAACCAAAACATAAGTTTTGGTTGAGAAGAAATAAGGCAAATAGTTTAGGTACGCACTCCTATCTGGAGGCCTGTGTTTTGAAATAGAGTAAGCAGTATAGGCAGGAATATGATTTAAAAATTATCCTTTTTTTATCTATGATCAATCCATGTGATTTTAAAATTGTATTTTGTTTGCAAATTTCGCTTTGTTCTTGTGTTGGGGTTCACCATCACCTTCAATTTTTTTTTCATTCATATCATGGTGGTCAGTTCTTTTATCACACTGTATGTTCCTAGGCAAGCTCTTCGGCAGTTTATATGTACAAAGTCAGGCCTCGAATACAGCACTCGTTAGCTTGTATTTACGAGTGCTACAGGCTGCAGGGCAAGTGAACTGTTTGATATTTCTAGTAAAAATTAAATTTTTTCCCATATATGCCAATAGTTTTTGTGATGCAGGTCAAGTGCCTTTTTAAAGACATTTTGAGGCCTGAAAGTGTATTCCTTCTTCATCAGTTATCTTTCCTACTTAAATCAGAATTAGACTGAGAGAGAGAAGTATGTGGCCAAACCAGGGTTTGAGCCCACCACCCCAGTAGTATAGTCAATTGAAGTCAAATAACCAATCCATCTCTCTACAGACTGTGATAGGCAGACTGGCTTAAGTCAATATTCTATCATTAGGATGTAAGAATCTATTTGTAAAGAAAGGATTTACAATTACAATAACTGACTTAACCCTTAAAGCGCCAATCACGACTGCTGCAGACGACAAATTTTGCGACATCTTTCCTTGTTTTCGACAAAAATAAGGTATGATTTTTCATGAGAAACTTCTGCCAGAAGACGATTCTCATGAAGTATCATGCCTTATTTGTTATTTTTGAAAAAAAAACAGCAAAAGTTTAAATTATCGTCTGCTGCAAAATATAGGTGGCGCTCTAAGGGTCAATAACTGCATATGCTCCTATAATCACACACTGTGTCATTTACACTTTATGATCTCCTGTCAATCTGGTGGTTCAATTCCATGATCAATATTGATTTAGCGTGTGGATTAAAAACACTGTAGATCCTGATCAGCTGGCTTTGTCAGAAGCCAGCTGATCAGGATCTACACTGTTTCCTGCTAAAGGTCTAGAATATTAAAAAAACAAAACTTTTGTGCACAGTGCGCTTCTTAAGTCAAACATGGTATCACTGTTACCTGAATAATCTGATCATCTAAGTTAGAGATATCCTGTCTAGGTCTTCCCCTCCAATTATCCTTTAAGTTAGGGTCTCTCGGAGGATAATTGGACCTAGTAACAATCTGTGGCACATCAACTAATGGCTCTTGAAAATCATTCTGGAAAAGATTATAAGAAACTTGCAAGATCAATCAAGCAAAGGATGAGCCAGCTCTATGGTTAGTCAGCCTCAAAAATTCTGACGTCCCGGTCAACAAATATTCAGTCATGTTGGGCCACTTCTTAGGTTGAACCAGAACTAAGCAGAGGATAAACTGTCTTGCTCAAGACCACAGCAAAGTGTCTTCGGTGAGGCACAAACCAAGGATATCTCCAAGGCTTTAGATGAGCCTGCATGCCGCCTAAATTATGAAAATATTTGACAGGATACACATTTATTTAAATTCTAGTGCGTATCATGCATGAAAAACAAAATAAGCATTACACATTTAATGTTTTTCCGGATCATACTGTCCGAAATGTTATATTTCGTTTCTTGTTTACTCGTTTGGAAAAAGGTAGAGGAAATCCGAATTTGTTTCTCTTCGGGCATGTTTGTTTTGTTACAGATGCCGCAAATCTTCGTAGCCACATTCTAAATATAGATCAGCTAGAAATGAATCATGTGTAAGTCTCCGGCGGATCAATAGTGTAGCTTGTGGAAACAATCGGAAACAAACGAGGATGCTGTGCATTTTACTTTCAGTTTCACAACACACTGTCTGCAAAATGCCACCGAATTATAAAAAATCAAGCCACCCAAGCACATTTGCTCTCTTGCAAGAAGGTAAAGTATTTTTGAAAACATCTCTGTCTGAAATCCAGCCGCTTTTTCTTTTCAGAAAAATGATCAGGAGACCCGTGTTGCAAGAATCCAATGCATAAAATCCAAACAAGTACTGGCTTATACAAAAGTCGGTCCTTTCGTATTTGGGACATAAGAATTAAATCGTTCAGATCATCTTTTTTTTTCTTGAACTTTTAAGTAGCACCTGGTTCAGATCCTATACTTTGATGATTTCCACACAACCCCTCACAGTCACCCAGCCACCCCCTCCCAAAGCATACAAAAGTCACAAAAAGGTGATTTAGAAAGCTCCAATTGGCACTATTTTTTCCAAAAAATCTTCTCCTCACCCCCCCCCCCCCCCCTGTGGCTTTGTTGTATTCCTGCAAAACCAGAAACCTACTAAGCCAAAGAGAAATTAATTATCTTACTGTTTGCGTTTGCTTTCTTGTTAATGAATAGTCTAGGAAAACAAGCAGTAAGCCGAATTAAACAGCATGTTGAAATAGCCTTGTCATTTCTTGGTGTATTACTTTAAGACAAACAGTCAGTACTCCTAAAAATTTCTCGTTATTCCTTTTTTAAACTAGAGGACCTGAAGGTCCTGAAGCGCTCACCTGATCTCCTAAATAATGGTAAAATAGGTCAAGGTCAACTATGGCTTATAATGAAACATATTTTGTTTTACCATATATGGGGGTTTGCGGCAATTTTGGTCAAGTGACCTAAAACAATCTAATGAATACTACATCAATCAACCCAGTGATTTCTGAGAAAAAGATGTTTAGATAGGTATGTAGCAGTCCAAATGAGTGGCCTTGGATAAAAAGTCACAAGTCAGGTTGACATTTGGTACATAAAAAAATCATTGTCTCATTAGGTTTAACATTTCTCGCAAGTATTATAATTTTGGCTTAAACAATATAGAAAAATGAACATTTAAAGTTTTTCCCATATACATGCATAAGGAATCAAATTTGACCTTGCCATAAATAAGGTCAACCTAGATTTATCATTTGAGCAAACCTGGTAGGGCCCACATCCCCGAGGCTACATACCAAGTCCCAAGGGCATTGGTCTTTTCTTTTGGTTCCAGCGAAGAAGATATTTATTTTGTTTTACTATATATAGGCGTGGTGGCCATCTTGGTCATGTGACTAGAACAATTTGTATAAATTTTGGCTAACCTATCATAAGGAGTCTTCAAGTAAAATTTGAGTTCAATTGGCCTAGTGGTTTCTGAGAAAACTATGTTTTAATATGTTGATGGGACTCCAATATGAGCGACTTTGGCTGACAGGTCAAAGATCAACCTGGACCTTTGAAACTTATTTATATAGTCATTGTCTCATTAGGTTTAACATATCAAGTGAGAATAATGACTTTGGCTTCAACAGTATTCAAAAAATCAACTTTTCAAATAATTTCCCATTTAAATGCATTAGGAAGCAAAGGACCTCTGACGGTGGTAATGGGAATCACAGTGTATCGCTGCCTATAATTTTGATAAAATTTAAAGTCAATCAAATGATTCCATCTTCATATATAAGCTCGCTGATGGTCTCTATTTTATGATTTTGCATTTAATTTCCTATTTCCATATATGTACGGCTTTATTTTGGGGCTAAAATGGTCACTTTTTGTATTATACATATAGGAAATAGAAAAATATTTTTAAAACATCATTCCCCCCCGAGTTCCAACTAATCCTTTTGCACGTAAGTGTGTTCTCATATTTTACATAATATATGTGAAAAGCTAGCTGGAACTCGGGGGGAAAGATACCCCACAGCCCAAAATGTGACGTCTGTGCGAGCCCGAACATAAGTATTTGGATTTTTGGTGTGCTCTCTTGAATATCGTTTTTTCCAGTATAATGAAATAATTAGTATAAGTAAGCTTCATTTTCATAACCCATTAGTCATGAAATATTACAACGCTTTTGGCATATTTTTCTTTAGATTATGAAAATTGTCCTTTTACTTAATTCACTTGGTAGATTATTTTGCACATAAACTCTATCTATCCAATACACACAAACTACATGGCTCTTGGCTTGGTGTACTTTACGCATGGATGAATGGTTATAGTACATTGCTGCATAATATTGCACCAGGTAAATACATTGTCATCAAGGTTGAATATGAACTACAGTTGCGCTTCAAAATATTTCTTAAGAAATCAGATAGAAAAAAACAACAACAAAAATAAGCATTAAAATGCTTATGGTTTTGAACTTTAAAATACTTTCACTGTGATTTTTAATTGAGTATTGATGATATAATACCCTTACACGTGAAAATAATGGATTTTTAAATGTTTTGGTTAGGTTAAATTTTGCAACCCCTACCCCCTTTGGTAGCTTCTCCTGTTTTGTCGTAGGGGTCCACCTGTCTAATTATAACCTTAATTCGGTCCTAATACATCAAGTGTCCTATTCAAAAGGATATCAGTCATCTTATGCATAGGGAAGTTTTGGGAAGCATCTGAAAAATAGGCAGATACCCTATCAAAGTGTCAGAGGTCCTTTGACCATGAAGTTAAGTAGGTCAGGGTCAACATAGGATCATCATTTGAACAAACTTGGTAGGCCCCACATCCCCAATGCTACATACCAAGTCCCAAGGTCATCAGCCTTCTGGTTCTGGAGAAGAAGATTTTTAAAGGGTTTTTATCATATATGGGCATGGCGGCCATCTTGGTCATGTGACCAAAATATTTCGTACAAATTTTGGTTTACTTATCTTAAGGAGTCTTCACATGTAATTTGAGTTCAATTGGCCTAGTGGTTTCTGAGAAAACTATGTTTTAATATGTTGATGGGACTCCAATATGAGGGACTTTGGCTGAAAGGTCAAAGGTCAACCTTGACCTTTGGAACTTATTTATACAGTCATTGTCTCATTAGGTTAAACATATCAAGTAAGAATAATGACTTTGGCTTCAACAGTACTCAAAAAATCAACTTTTCAAAAAATTTCCCATTTAAATGCATTAGGAAGCAAATTTGACCTTGACGTTGAGTAGGCCCCACATTCTAAATGCTACATACCAAGTCCCAAGGTCATTGGCCTTCTGGTTCTGGAGAAGAAGATTTTTAAAGGGTTTTACCATATATGGGCGTGGCGGCCATCTTGGTCATGTGACCAGGACCAATTGAACAAACTTTTGTTCCCCCATCCTAAGGAGTCTCCATACGAAATTTGAGTTCAATTTGCCCAGTGGTTTCAGAGAAGATGTTTGAAAATGTTGACGTACGACGGATGCCGGAGTCATTGGTATGATACTAATAGCTCACCTCAGAGCCTTCGGCTCAGGTGAGCTAAAAATGGATGAGTACTGTACTCTTTGAAAATAAAGCTTATTTAAAGCCCTGTATCTCAATCTCATGCCTAGCACTCTCAAACTGGGCCAATGCACTCCTCACAGCAGTTCTTGAATAGCTGAATACAACCCCTTTATTGATATGACCACTTTTATTGTGGCTCCTAATAGTCATGTCATAACAGTGTTACAGTGTAGATAGAGGTTCAGAACAAAAACTGACCCCACTGGGTAGCTGTGTTTTAACCCATAATGCATCAATCAGGGACTGTGGCAGACAACAAATAATGTGACATCTTCATCATTTTCAGGGAAATTAGGCTATTAATATATTTAGGGTGAATTGCCTTGTGAAAGACAATTCACACGGAATATCAAGCCTCATTCAGTTTCTACAAGAAACATCACAACTTGAAAGTGATGTCTGCAGCAAATTTTGGGTGACATTTTAAGAATTAAAAATAAATTTAACAAAGGATAGAAAGGACCACAAACTTTCAACTCTTTTCATGCTGAGTAATTGTGAATGCTTTTTCTTGTCTGCTGATTTTTTTTTCAAACTCAATGATTCAAAAAATTCTTTCAGTTATACCACAAGAGTGTCAAAAAGTTTGGATCTAGATCAGACAAAATGGATCTAGACAAAATGTCGGGCCTGATCTTGATCCAAACTGTTTGCAAAGATCATCAGCAGATGACAGAATTCCCTGCTAGCAAGGAAAGAGCTACTGAAGGATAAATAGAACCATAATCCCATAACTCTTTGTCCACTAGTTTCATCTGATGATAATCGTTGCAAACAGATTGGACCCAGATCAGGCCCGACAAAACATCCAATCTGATCTGGATCCAAACTGTTTGACACACAGATGATACTTCTGAAAGAATTTTTGTAAATTAAAGTTCATAGTTGATTTTTGAAAAAAATCCACATGTGACAAAAAAGCATGCCAAACTACCCAGCAGTCAAAGAGTCTTAAAAAGTCCATATATATTCTAATCTTACCGCTTCAATGTCTAGTCTGACAAGACTTGAGAGATCCCTGAGAACTGATGGAATTTCCCGGAGCCTGTTACAGAAGAGATCCAAGGTCTTCAACTTGCTTAATTTACTGAAAGACTCTGGCAACTCAGCAATCTGAAAATATAATGACACAAAAATTGGGAAAGCTGAAATAATTACTTTCAAAACCCGGCCCCTTAAACACTCCCTCACTACCAAGTTTCATGGCTGAAAGTTCTGAATTTTCAAAATCCTGAAATTCAAATCTGAAATTTTGCAGTTTGCCTACAAAATGTTTAACCCTTTCCTTCATGAATATTCATGCTTGCTGGGCTCTACCCACTATAAATATATCATATTTCCATATTATCATATTTCCATATGCAAACAGAGTAGACTCTAATAAGCCAGCTCTAACAAGAGCTGCCTGATCTGGGTCTGCTCTGTTTGTAAAAGGGTTAATAGTTGTCTCTGAGGTAAAGGGCCAACTTAAGTTGCCAAATACCTTTAGTGAAAATGTAAATCAGAATAATTAAAATCTGCCTAATTTAGTATTTCTTTGAAAAGTTTAAGTCACCATCAACTACCATACTTTATGTATGTGAGAAGCAAAGCTTTCTGGAGTACTCGCTACTTGCCAATGCAAGAAGTACCAAAATCCTGTTAGCTGGCACAATTTGTCACATAAACAAATGAAGTATTAATCCTTTCCTCCGTGATTATTCAAGCCAGATTAGTATTAAACATATTTTATTGTGTATAAAGGATTTAATTTTGAATGCTAGGCTCCACCCACTATGAATATTTATATAAATAAACTTTCATGTTGGTACATAGAACAAAGAAACTTGTAAGGTCACTAGTGTAGGATCAGATATATTATATTCCATAAGCAAACAGAGTAGACCCTGATAAGACAGCTCTTTTAAGAGCTGTCTGATCTGGGTCTGCTATGTTTGCAAAAGCATTAAAAAGTGTCTCTATAAGGCGAAAAAAAAATTGAATCGTTTCTCAGGCAATCTTTTTTTTTAAAGATGTGGCATGGCTTTACTTTTATTTAGGCAAAAACAGATGCGGGAACTTTTTTTTAAAACTCGTAACAATATTTTTAAAAAGTTGTGCTTGTACGGTCATTTCATCGGATATAATTCAAGTTAGGCCATAAAACTTGATAGGGAAAGCATCTGCACATTACGTAGATTTGATTTCATCACAGATGTATAAAACATACGCTGTTGGGGCTCGAAAACTAAACGAATACAGTAGAAAATATCAGTCCATTCAACCGGAAATAGATGCGAGAATTATTAAACAACCCGACATTACCCGCAATGGACCACTACGTCTGAGTGGAACCGCATTACCTTTACCGACAATGATGTTTTGAACTGGAAATGTGATTTTTACTTCATTTATTTTTTAGAAAGCAATAAAAAGACGTAGTGTGGGACGTTTTAAACAGATGCTGCAGTGCCTGAGAAACAGTTCATTTTTTTATTTGGCCTAAGGTAAAAGGAACAACCAGTAAGAATTCTTCATAATAAGAGTAATGATGATTGGCCACCATATGAGTAAATGGATCTTATTTCATATATGTAAAGCCATTCCATAAACATGAATGCACAGCTATCAAGTGGGATTAAATGCCAAAATTTTAGTCTGAATCTTCATTTACCTCCCTATTTTGAGTATGCCAGCAGCAAAGGCTCTGGCAAGACTGTCTGAATGTGCAGGCTTGCCCCTAGACTGGCATCAGTCCACTAAATGCACATAATTAAATTTACAATTATATCTAGCTATGAAAGAATCATTTATATAAAAATTCTATCCTCTCTGATAGTCAAATTTAGTCTAATTACGAAGCCTAGAACTACTCCAAATAAGTTTATAAATTGCTATCTTAGAGAAAAAAATCAGTTTTACTAGGGAAAAATGACATTATAGACTACCAGTCTAGCTTGCCCGATTTTTTGCTGGTCTTATATGCCATAAGTACTAAAAACTCATGCACTGGCTCATTTTTTTAAAAAAATCCAGAATTTCATCTGACAAAAAAACTACACAACCACTTATTTTTGTTTTAATTTTGCACCGTCTTACCTCATTATCATCTAGCCTCACATCTTCCAGAGAAGCAAGGTTCCCAAAGCTACTTGGTAATAGCTGTAGATGATTCTTGGACAGCAAACACACACGTAGGGAACACAGGTTACCAAATGACTCGGGCAGCTCATGAATAAGATTCTGACCTTCAAAAATAAAGTAGAAGAGACATATGTAGAATTCAAACTGCATAGGTTTAGACAAACAAAAATTTTGAGCGTAAAAGTTTAAATATTTTCTAATCCATCAGTTTGAATATATGTTTTGGGTGCTCAAAAGAACCGTCTCATTGAGACGGTTCTTTTGAGTACCCATAACATATGAGCCGCGCCATGCGATAATGTGTCTTCGGGAGATTAATTACGTCATGAGATATGACGTCGAAAAGTCTGACGTAATTATTTCGCGCCGCGCGTAATTAAAGAGAGCGTCATCAAAGATTACGACAATTTAGACAAGTCATGTTTAGAATAAAATGCGATTAAAATCAATGAATTTTAGGCCGATTGTATTCTGTTATAAATTAGTCATGGTCTGATCCAGCACGGGTTCCTGGTGAAAATAAACTGTCTAAAAAGATGCAGCTTGGTAAACGCTAATTGGCCCTCAAATCTAAACATCTTTGCACTCCAAAGACACTCTAAGGAAAAAAAAATAAAATGAAAAAAAAAAATAATAAAAAATAAAAAATAAATAAATGAAAATAAATAGATAAATCAATAAACACCGGATACATCCCAGCTTTCCTTAGTCGACCAACCAGTGTGTCTGAACCTTTCGTATTCACATCCGAGCCGCGTGGACGTCAATTCTAAACGAAAGCAGTTACCGGTATACACAAAGCCGCATTTACGATTAGGCAAAGGATCCAACGAGACTGCTAGATGCGCAGACTTGTTTGATCCTTCGCTGAGTGACCGTGTGTTAATTAAACTTAAAATCTCATGAGGTAGCTATCATGTATAAAAAAGAAGTATAATACACGATTAAGTTTCACACGAGAAACAATAGTTATTATTTGCCACCTTGTTACGTCGCCGATTAAATCAATGTTTTTTTCCAGATTTCTTGCAAAAATAGTTGTCGCAAAACTATTGAAGCTACAATGATGAAAAAACACCAAACGAAAGCAAATTGATATACTCAATAATTTTTTTATTGTAGTTTCCTTGTGTCTGTTGATTTCTTATGGCATTCATTTAAACACACAGACAAATTGAAAATGCCATTTTTTCGGTGACGTTAATGTTGCGTCAATGATGTTCGTGATATACCAAAAAAAAAAAAAAATCTTGAAGAGCACTGTTTGAAACGGCGACATCACTGATGAAATTAATTGTACTTTCTTTGAGTGGGGGAGAGTACACGAAATTTCAACTTAATGGAACTAAATAACTGGAGAGGCAGTAACATTTTCCCTAAAGGTTCCCACTTGAAGTTGAAGTCCTCTTTCCCAGTAACACCTATAACCCACGCACATGTTTATTGTCAACAAAGACAATAAATAAATAAAATAAAATAAACACGGAATGAAACGCAGGGTAATGTTACTTTGTTTTCAAAATCAGCGTACAGTTCAACAATTAATTTTTAAGAGCAGCGAACTTTAACAAACATAACCTACCTCTTAGTATCTGGAGATGCAGCGAAGGCAGTGTACATACGGAATTGTCAAGCCAAGACCTGCGCGGTTGGGCCTGATTTAGAATTACACAATTCAAACTACATGTATTCAAATGCCCCACGTTTTTATACAGCCAGAATCCCTTTCTTAAAGCCTACGTGGGTGCATAAAACTGGGGGTAATGTGCACACTCTATATACATGTATGCAAGAGGCAAGGACGCACTACGCCGACATAATACTACAAAATCGAAAGGAATATGAATGAGTACCTGCACTGTCATAGCAACCAGATTTATTTATGTCTTGATTTTTTGGGTGAGAGAGTTTGAATATGATTTTGTTGTTCGGTAGACTGAAATCTTTTTTTCAGTGAGAAGTATATTCTGCACATACGATTAAGGTTTCGCTACGGATAGCAAAGTCGGGTACAGTGAGGCAAATAAGCAATCCTGCTTCTGCAGGCTGAGATTGTGAGCTCGAGCCACTGTCTGGTCAAACATTTCATCCATTTTTTGAGAAGAAATGCCATCTGTTTTTAAGTCGCAACCCATTTAATTCAATTTTGATCTACCTTTTCCACAGAACAATCACCATGCTGATTCTGCTGTTTGTTTGCTTGATTTTTTACGTCCCATCAACAATCTGTCAGGTATGTGGGGACGGGTCGTCCTGGTTTGAACCAGTACTAAGCTAGGATTAGTGTGTCTTGCTCAAGGACACAACGCAGTGACGCTGGTGAAGCTCGAACCCGTGGCCCCTCCGTCTCGAGTCAAGCTCTCTACCACTGAGCCACTGCGCTCCCCCGATTCTGCTGTTACAACGCGAAGGACAGGCCCTGCCAAATGCCCGAGAGGGCGTACACAGTATACAAAGTATCAAAACCTGCTCCAGGTCCCGAAGTTATAACATCTTTAAGTGCTCAACTCAACTGAGCATTGAATTTATACTGTTCATAAATGTAAAGAAATGTTGGCATTTAAACAGTATATTTAAAATCGGAGAGTTTCTCCATGTAGAGAAAAAAACATTTACGTTCAAGTTAACATTTTAGTTTTCATGGGCAGTTTAACATATAATGTCGCGGCCAGGTTTTTCCGAATTTCAAAAGTCAATGTGCAAAATTGTGCCCAATTTTATACGGAGATGTGTCCGTGATGATCAATATTTGTGCTGGCAAAATATTGGTGCAGGAAAATATCGCACCAGTCGACGGCTGTGCACATTTTCGAACGAAGACTTACATGGCATGGCACCTCAAGGAATCATTTATATGTCAAAATTGAAGAATACGCAAGAAATTAAGTACGTTTGACTTACGATTAAATTCAGTTATTTTGTTTTACCAGCATCAGTAGGGATAAGCTACGTCGCTACCCAATTCCATGTCAGTAGCAGCGATGGTCGAATGTCTAAAGGCGTAAAAACTTCGCAACGTTGTGAACTCGTCGTGGCGTCACGCAACATTAGTTCTAAAATCAACGTCATGCCGTCCAAAGTTCAAATTCCAATAATTTTTCTAATAATTGGAATATTTTGATCAAACAAAAACGAGTTTACTCGTCATATAATGACCTGTCTAAAAATCACAGAATCTCAAAATGGCCAAATTTAACCCGAAGACACATTTTCCCATGGCGCGGCTCATATGTTTTGGTTCAGAAATAAGAAAATTAATTTTTTGATACACACTCTTAAAGAGACTAGATCTGTAACTATGAACATTTTTCGAAAAAAAAATATTTTCTTTTAAATCATATGTAAAAACGGAATTAAGTTATGTTTTCACAATAAATATGTTCAGTACAGCTGAAAGCCGCATGAAACAGTGAATTATTTAATAAAAACAGGTGATTTTTCTCTTGTTAGAAATTATTTACGTCCCTCCAATAATTCTAGACAGTTGATTTTTAAAATGCTGTTGTTTTGATAGATATAATTTGTTAAAATTTATGAAAATGGTAAAATGTTTACCTGAATTTGAGTATTTTTTACTGTATTCTTGAAAAATAGAAACTTTATTTCCAAAATTAAAATATCAAAAGTTACAGACTATGCAGCTTGAAATAAAGGCCTGAAACTGCAGACAAAAAAGAAATTTAGGCAGCAGCCACATATAAAGGCGCTAACACTGCATGATACCGACAACTTCAAATAATGTTGGTGTTTTCCATTAAACCTAAAAATGTATACTGTTAACTTTTAAATGCATTATCCATACTTTGGCAAACAGTGAAGATCCAGATGAAATGCCGCATAATGCTTGCTGTTTGCTAAGACAAAAATGATCTTAAAGAGAATGAAATGAAATATTGACTCCTCAATATATACAATGGACCATTCCACGTTTATAGATCAAACAAGGAGGAAGAATCCATTAGTACACAAATGGTTAAGACATGTAGTTCATTTTTTCTGAGTTTCCAAAATCCTGAACATTCGAAATTTCAATCTTAAAGCTTGCAGTATGCCCACTAAATATCCAAAATTTCTAGATTAATTGGTCCATTGTCCTTAAACAGACTGAAAAAAAATCAGAGAAACTAAAATAATCTCCATAATTCAGCATTTTGAGGATGACTTTCTGTGGAATAATCCTGAAAACTTTCACCCATGTAAGTATGATCACTAGATTGCAACAGCATTATTAACCTTTTTATCCTATAATGGATTATTTTATCTGGTTTGATACAATAAACTGGGTAGTTTATTTTACTCACTAAGGGGTTTCAGGTAAGAACTTTCAAGTTAAGATGTACAGTAAAACCTGTGTAAAACGGCCACTCATAAGACAAAACAAAGATCTTAATGACAAATGTTAATGGTAGCTTAATGAAGGTCGAAAGTATTGCAGAATGCTCCCCTTGAAGCATTTTGCAATACTTTTGACCTGCATTAAGCGATTACTGGTCTTGAAAACCAATGTTCGGTCTTTTTGAGAGTAGCTGTTTTACACAGGTTTTACTGTATTTCAGTCCCTGAATTTTTTTTATCTCAGCAAATAGTGCAGTCCCTGTGGCATTTCATCTGGGTTGTCACTGTTTGTTCATGAGTGCTTTATTTATGGCTTTCTAGTATATTAATTATTAATTAAAAAGCTGACGTTTACCTAAATCAAGTGTTTCCAGAGAGGACAGGCTACCAAAGTTGACCGGCAATTCTGTGATCTGATTCTCATCAATGTACAGTTCCCTCAAGTTCTTTAAATCACAAACACTTTCTGGAATATCAGCAATCCAGTTCCCGTTCTGAAAGTTTCTCCTTTCCAGTTCACCAATCACACTCCCCAAGTGAAGATATTCCAAGTCCTGTAACTCTCCCAGCGAATCTGGCAACTTTGACATGAAGTTTCCTCCCATATCTAAATGTTTTAACCTCTTACACTTTGGTGGGAAAGAATCTGGTAAAGCTTGATACTGGAATTGATTATCTTTCACTGAAAACTCTATCACATTGTTTAAATCGGAGATCCAATCTGGCAAGAGCTGTAAAATGTTAAAATCTGCGTAGAATTTCTCTAAAGAATGACATGACTGAAACTTGGACGGAAGCATTTTGATATTATTTGCAGACAAGTCTAAAGCTTTAAGATTTGGCAAGTTTCCGAACGATTCCGGAAGAACTGTCAGTTTATTACTGCTGAGGTTTAATACTTGTAATGATTTGAGCATTCCAAAACCTTCCAAGATAGAACTTATACTGTTACAACCTAACTCTAGCTCTTCCAGGTTTTCCAGTAATCCAAAGGTCTTTGGTAACTTTTGCAGCAAATTTTCATCTGCTATCAATGATTTCAGAGATTCAAGCTCACCAAACTGTTCAGGTAAAAATTGCAACTGATTCCCTGTGAGTTGTAGCTTTTCTAAACACTTCAGGCAACATGTAGAATCTGATAACCTTACCAGTCTGTTCTCATTCAAATACACTTCTTTTAATTTCACCATATTGCCAAAGCTGTTTGGTAGACTTGATAGATTGTTTCCAATAGCCGAGAGTATTTCCATGTTTGGCAGTGCAGTTCCAATTTCAGGTGGAAGCGTTTCAAGATCATTGTAGTCCAAGAATAGTTGAGTGAGACTGTGATTGTCCAGAATGTGCGACGGGAACGTTGTGAGATCAAGAGATGAGATATCTTCTTTGTCAGCCTCATCTGGCATTGATACTTTTTCTGCCATGGCTGGCATGACTACCTAAAAAGGAAATTTGAACCCAGGCTATAGGCTATAAAACTTATTTCATGCTCAACTTGGCTGAGCATGAAATTTCAAATGCTCATAAAAACAAAAATGATGAAAAACAAAGACTTTTCTTGCTTTCAAACTTTCGGATGTCGTATTTATCATGCTAATAAATGTTAAAATGCCAACAACCATTGGTATTTTACCATTTATGAGCATAATAAATTTGATGTTCAATTGAGTTGAGCACGAAAATTTTTTGAAACCTCAATACCTGAGCCTACATTTACATAAAACTAGAGGGAGTTTTCAGTGTACCCCAACCCACTTCAGTCATATGACCCTGTCAACTTTGAAAATTAGATCAAGGTCACAAAAATCTAAGCATCTATTAAGGTCCTCCCAATGATGTATCTGTGCATATTTGACCAAAAGTTGGCCATTGGTCCAGAAGATTGAGGTTTTTTCATAGAGTTATATGATCCTCAGGTGATCTTGAAATTAATTCAAGGTAATAAAAATCTAATCATCTAATATTAAGATAATCCTAATGATATAATACCAGCCTGTCAAATGTAAAGAAAATAAACCGAATGATACGCATTGACATCTGATGTTATTGCATATAGATCGGGGGAATTCCTTTCAGTATCCATGCATAATTGGAGTTTTTTTTATCTATCTATCTCTACTGCATCACCCCCTCTCGGAGAATACGTGCAGGTGCGCGTCAGTGTGTTAGTGGAAGAAATGCTTTTAAAAATAAAAAGTTCCCATAAGATTTGTTAGTTGGAGTGGAATAAAAGATGATAGGGTTAAAATGTTAAAAGTCAGAAACAGGCTGACAGTGATAGGCTAAAAAGTTTAAAAACAGTACACTGACATTTATGGCATTGGGTGACTGACTGTGCACACTGCCCTCTTAAATGAATCAAAGGTGGGCAGAAGTGCTATGTGTGCTGGCAGCCGGTTCCATTGCACGATTGAGAGGGGATAGAATGAGTATTTGTAGTAATCTACAGTGGATTGAATTTGACGGAAGCAAAGGGTGTGTGAATTCCTGGGAGTTCTCAATGGGTGTACAACATATGGAGGCATGTCAATGGCTACAAGACCATATATGATCTTGTAAAATAGGCAAAGTCGGGAGTTGGACCTTCTCTGCTCAAGAGACCGCCAGCCCAGGGATTGGAGCATCTGTGTCACACTTGCATATGGGGAGTATTCATTAAGAGTCCAGCGGGCCACTCTACGTTGAACCATTTCAAGCCTGGCAATATTACTTTTGGTGTAGGGGATCCAGACTGATGATGAATACTCCACTAATGGACGAACAAGAGTTTTGTATGCCATTTCCCTTAATTCTGGATTTTTGGACCTTATGTTTCTCTTGAGGAAGCCAAGGGACCGACTTGCCGAGGTAGTTATATTCTGAATGTGGCCGTTGAAGGATAGGTTGCTGCTGATTTCCACGCCAAGGTACTTGGAGCCTGCAACCAATTCCAGTACTTGGCCATGCAGCAGGTACTGGCTTGAGACTGGAGTTCTAGATCTTGTAATATGTATTACAACACATTTATGATTCTTTATTTACGCAAATATAGACCTTATCTGTCCTTCTGCTGTGTGATTCCAGTTCGTTGGCATTTGGTTTTGTATGAAATACTTCAGTATTATATAAAACTTTACATTGTATTCTTAAATCTTCACATAAACAAACAAAACAACTATAACATGACGGTCGTGTTTGAACACGACTGTTATGTCACTATCTAGTAGTCACGAAAACACATTGCACTCAAAACAAACGGACTATTTTACGGACCCGTATTCAGTTTATCGCCAATAAAAAGATACGAACAGAATATCTGAATATTTATCTATTGTTTGTTTGCGATCAGAATTATTATGTGGCCAAGGAATAGATGAATAATGACTTTTATGAATTTTCAGCGCACTGTTCTCATCGCTTACCGTATTCGGTTTCAATTTTCTATAACGACAATATAAATGAAAATTAAATTAGCAAATGAACAAGGTAAATTCTAATCATCGATTTTATTAACATATTTTCAAAGCAAATAAACAAATAAATATCATACCAGTGCTCAAGCGTAAAAGAAATTCCACAACTTATGTACATCCTCCCAAAGCGACATCCACTTTCTGGCATCAAAACAACCCAAAAAAATTAGCAGTGGATAATTTGTTTACAAAATCATTTTTCATGTGCATAATATTCAAATTGCACTGATACTGCGACAGAGATGCTTTCAGAAATTACGTTTTATGTGTCCAGTCGGCAGATATAACAGGAAAAACACATACAGGTAGATCTTTTCAGAAGCCTGCAAGTACAAACAAGTTTTTCCCCCCTTTCCCCTTTATACCTCATACCTTTTTGATAATGTGATCCCTTGGCCTTTATCAGAAAGAAAATTACCATAGACGGTAAAATTAGTTGGACTCAGTGCTGGTTGTTTTCATTGATCAGGCAGCCAAAAAGCCATGTGGCCATGTTTCTTTCTTCTCCAAATACTTACTGGTAGTCACGTCGGTTAATAGCTATTCATAGCTAATGTTATATTGTTTTGTATTTCCGACTATATAAATAAAATTTGTATTGTATTGTCTAACATACTAACCTTAGTGGAAATTCTTCGTAGGTGCTTGCATCATCTGTTAGTAAAATAGTGATAGTGAAAGCAAAAACAGATGATAGGTTATCTAAGATGTACATGTTAATTATTTTAATCAGGATAAAAACAATCTTCACGTGGCTTATATGGTGTTGGAGTGCTGCAGCTTTCAGATCTCTTGAGTTTGATACCTGTCTAAAGGTAATGGAATGGCAGTATCTAGAGATTCTATTGTTGCACTGCACTTGGTCAGGGAGAGGAGGTCAACGCCTCCTGTTTGATAAATGATTTAAAAAAAAAAGACAAATTTAAGACAAGCATCAGCCCATCTTTTTTCTTATGATGTCGACTGGACTAGCTCTTTTGTCATGGAGATACTTTCTTTAGCATGAAGATCTAAGGTCCAACACATTCTTTGGATTTTTAAGCAAAGCATTATAGCTTTAATATTCTTTCATAAAAACATCATTCAAAGAGCAAATTCCTGTAATGGACTCAGTGATCTATCTAATGGTGAGCATTAAATTTACACATATTTATCAATTATATAACAATAAATCAAGGGATTAAAACTGTTGTCATTAGGTTAAAATTTTGAAGAAGGTATATCATTGATGAAGAAACAAATATACAATAAAGTTTTAATGCTATTTATTTTGCCAGAAATACAATGAGAAATAAATGCAATATTTACTTATTTGTCATTATTATAATCCAAGTTTAGAGCCTAAACTGTTTTAAAAGATATTCAAATGGTGTTTCCCTGGCGGGGGTATGATGGCCCACTTTTAGATGTAAACTTACTGGGTTGTTGTAGGAGAGGAACATGTCAGGTAGAATATAATAAGCATCATTTTACACTCAAAAATTTGTTGAAAATTTGTTCATTAGGATGTATGATTATGGTAATATTTATACATGTTCACTGAAAGTATTGCATGATAAATCATAAGTCCAGAAAATACAACATTTGAGTGTAAAATTGTGAGTATATTCTTATTTATAAGTTTATACATTTATTTTGGTTGCTCATTCAGACAGTAACATTCTTTTGAGTACACTGCATAACATATGTTGTGGTTTAGCAAGAAGGAAGTTAATTTTTAACAATGTACTTAATAATCTAAAGGCCTGCGTGATAAATGGAATATAGAATCATGTTGAGCCTTCTCATTCCCATTATATATTTTCTGTTCTTGTAATCAAAAGTCAGCAAGTTTATTACAAGTTTATTACATGTTTAATGATTTAAGATATTTGTTTTTACGTAGCATCAACCAGGTATTCTGTAAGAAATGGATGGTGGTGCAACAGAAGCAGATAAATGGAGGGAAATAGCAGCACAGAAAGAAAAAGAATGGAAGCAGGCTACAGAACAAAGGTTGATCAAATTTATATGCATAGGGGACATACACACAAGACACAGACAAGCACACACATACACAGTTTTGCATCAAGTGTATAGGCAGGCCCCCAGATAAGAGTGTGACTCAAAAGAGCCGTCTCAATGAGATTGTTCTTTTGAGCACACAAAACACATGTTTTAACTGATGGATAAGAAAATAATCACACTTTTTTGCTGAACATTTTTGCTTAACTGGCCCTATGGTGGAGAGTGTAAACAGCTGTACGGAAAAGTTCTAAAATTTCAACACTTTTCTCATTCTATTTTTAAATGAAATGTTGGTGTTCAGGGCTGGAATTCACAAAATGCCTTATGAACAGCAAACAGGGAAGACCCTGATCAGACTGCCAATCTGATCTGGGTCTGCGCTGTTTGTCTAGGCTTATTTGGAAGGCAAAATGAAATGTAGGTATTCAGGGCTGGAATTCACAAAATGGTTGTTTGAACAGCAAACAGTGAAGACCCTTCAGAAGCAGTCTGATCTGGGTCTATGCTGTTTGTCTAGGCTTTTTTGGCAGGCAACTAGTGTTTGAAGTTTTAGAACATTTACCTGTATTTATGTTTTTGTCCCAAGAATAAGCAAACAACATTCTACAAATTGTTTTCATGTATATTTTTATCTCCACACACACAAAAAAAAGTGAATATTACAAAGAAAGAAATATGGCAAAATCACAGACTACAGTTAACTCTTTGTCTACTTGTGTCATCTGCTGATAACCCTTGCAAACAGTTTTGACCCAGATCAGGCCCGGCAAAATGTTGGGGCCTAATCTGGATCGAAACTGTTTGACACTCTGATGGTATTCCTGAAAGAATTTTTCAAAAATCTTGATTTTGAAAAAAGTCAGCAGACAACAAAAACGCGTGAAAAAGGCAAAAAGTCAACCTATGGCACCAAGTATAAAAGGTACATAAGCTAGCACACAAGATTTTGTTACTTATCCTGAATGCGCAAAAGTCTCCTTTAAATGGCCAGGGTGACATAGCCAGCAGGCTAGAGGTCTAAATTATGGTAAGAGTCTTCATCTACATCCATACTTTGTGCATGCAAGCAGTGCATGCCCTGGCAAGTTTGCGCATATATGGTATGCAGACTCACCTGAGCTTTAATTCCTCACGGATGCGATACATACCAAAACTGCTGCACAGCCCAGGCCGTCATGTACCAAAGTAAATTTTTGCAAATTTGATTATAAATAAAAGCTTATTAATCCACTGATGTCTTTTGCAAAATACAGCTTTTTAGAAAGCAAACAGTGAAGCAGCATCTCATCTGATGATTGGGATTTTCACTGTTTTGCTGGTGTCCCATTAAAAGGACACTAGGCAGTTTTGCTGGTGTCCCATTAAAAGGACACTAGGCAGTTTTGCTGGTGTCCCATTAAAAGGACACTAGGCAGTTTTGCTGGTGTCCCATTAAAAGGACACTAGGCAGTTTTGCTGGTCTCCCAATAAAAGGACACTAGGCAGTTTTGCTGGTCTCCCATTAAAAGGACACTAGGCAGTTTTGCTGGTCTCCCATTAAAAGGACACTAGGCAGTTTTTCTGGTGACCCATTTAAAGGACACTAGGCAGTTTTGCTGGTCTCCCATTAAAAGGACACTAGGCAGTTTTGCTGGTCTCCCATTAAAAGGACACTAGGCAGTTTTGCTGGTCTCCCATGGGGGGGGGGGGGGGGCTGGTATTTACTATTCGTTAAACATTTAGCCCATTATTCATCTCATTAAAATTTTGGGTTATTCATTAAAATGAGACCAATTATTCATTAACAGTAAAAAAAAAGTGGCAAAGAAATCTAATTTTTCACTTTTCATTAATTTTTTCTTCAATTCATTAAAAAAATAGGATTATTCATTATTTTTTAGGCCCTCAATATTCACTATTCATTATTTTTTGGCTCATTATTCACTATTCATTATAAAAAAGGGCCATTATTCACTAATCATTATACCCCATCCGGACCCTCATTAAAAGGACACTAGGCAGTTTTGCTGGTCTCCCATTAAAAGGACACTAGGCAGTTTTTCTGGTGTCCATTTAAAAGGACACTAGGCACAAACAGCTTAAACCAAGCAACTGGATTTCTCTTCTACCTTACAGTTAATGTTCTATAATTTCAAACATTTTTCACTTTCTTTTTCGCAAATAAAATGTTGGTTATCAGAATTGGAATTAATAAAATTCTTGTCAGAATAGCAAACATAGAAGATTCTGATGAGACTGCTTATTCAGAATCAGTCTGATCTGGGTCTGCCCTGTATGTCTATGCATTTTTGGACAGGCAACTAGTGTTCAAAATTTTAGAACATTTACCAAAAATGAAAAGATGTAAAACCTCACATCATATCCCCATGCCTCTCCCCCTGTGTTATGTGCTAGCATATGAAATTTTGATACTTATGCAAAGACGAGCAGCAAAGGCTTGCCAGAACCTTCACTGATTGCACACATAAAGTAGGGATGTAGATGAATACTCAGAGACCAAAATTTAGACTTCTAGCCACTCTGGGAATGTCAACATGGGCTTTTAAGAGAGACTTTAGTGCATATAAATGTATATGCATTAACCCTTTAAAGACCAGAAACCCCTAAATGAGAACTTTGGCAAACAGTGGAGACCAAGATGAAACGCCACATGATGTGGCATTTCATCAGTGTCTGCATAGTATGGTAATAGAAAATTGATATTCAGAGAAATATATATATATATATATATATTGAAATTATAACCTGTGACCCCTCAATATATACAATTGACCATCCTGACTTAACTGTATCAAACTTTATGGAAAATTCCATTGGTCTGAAAAGGGTTAAATGGCAAAATCTGGGGAGCATTCAGGATTTCTTGAAAGGGGATTCATATGTACAAAGGTGTGGGGAGTTCGCTTTCTGCTTCTATCTCATTTTTCTTAAATATCCCATGAAAATGAAATTAATTAATTTTCATGGGATATTTAAAAACTGGAGCGGGGTTGTGGGGCTCAGGGGGTGGGGGGTACTCTGATGTTTTCATACATATGTAGGCTCAGGTCATTTTTTTGGGTTCAAAATTTTTGGGTTTTCAGAAAAAAAATATTTTTTGGGGTATGAAGATTTTGTGGATATTTTTTGGGGGTCATCACAAAATTGGACTATATTGAGGGGTTATTTCTATGCATTTTAGGGTCTTTTCTTAAGGTATTTGAACAGAATTGGGATATTTTTTGGAATTGCTAAAATTTCAAATATTTTTTTGTGGTGCTTGAAATTCCTGATATTTTTGGGGGGTGAAGGGTAGATGCTGGGCCCAAGCCTACGTATGTAGAAAAATTGAGAGTACCCCCCTCCCCCCCCCCCCCCCCCTGGGTTGTGGGGTTGGAGCAAATTCCCTGAACCCCCTCTGAATTGGCCACTGAATCTCATGTGTTGGCTCATGTAAATTTCAGGATTGAGAGTCTTGAGTCGACCTTGCAAGAGAAAGAGAAACAGCTGTCGGAGGAAAGAGAAAAGTTTCAGAAGCTGAAGGAAGATTTTAAATATAACCTGAGACTACTCGGGGAGAGGGACCAGGAGCTTGATAGATATGATACTACTTTTGCAGGTAAGATCATTGATCCAGATAAGGAAATTTTATATATGGGAGCGCAGTGGCTCAGTGGTAGAGTGTTTGACTCGAGACCGAGGGGCCGCGGGTTCAAGCCTCACCGGCGTCACTGCGTTGTGGTCTTTGAGCAAGACAAATTTATCCTAGCTTAGTACTGGTTTAATCCAGGAAGATCCATCCCTGTTTAACTGAAAGATTGTTGATGGGACGTAAAGAATCAAATCAAACAAAAGGAAATTTTATGAACGTAAAATTGTAATTATTTTCTTTCTCATCAATTTAAACATCTGTTTTGGGTGCTCAAAAGAACCGTCTCACTGAGACGGTTCTTTTGAGTACCCACAACATATGTTTTAGAAAAGAAATAAAGAAAATAGTTTTCCAGTACACACTCTTATCTGGAGGCCTGGAAAATATTTTAATCCTAATGTCCTGGTTGCAGCCCAAGCTCACATAATTAAGAAATAGATCAGCTCCAGCAGTGAATTGTTGAGTAATAATTCACTGTTTGGAGGTCAGTTGTAAAGAAGATCAAATCACGAGGGCGCAGCGCGAGTGATTTATCGTCGTACAACTGACCTACAAACAGTGAATTAGTACTCAACAATTCACGCACTGGAGCTGATCTATTTCGATTCTAACACACAGTAAACGACGAAAACACATTTGAAGTCTTCAGCTTCTTCTAACTTTCCGCCATTGCACTGAAGAACTCCCACCAATTCTTAGACTACGTCGCATACGTTTACATGTAATTGTAACGTCTTTCAAGCGTAAAAACGACGTTACACCGTCTAACGCCATGAATGACGTCATTTTCTAGTGACGTCAGCTATCACACACTTTAGCAGTGAATTATTGTGCGATATATCTCAGTTTGTTACCGTTGGCCCTATAGGCGAGGTGTGTTAGAATGCTATTTATAGGAGCCAAAACTCACCACTTAAATTGTCTTGATAGCAGATAACACTCACATGCAGTGTATTTCCCAGATAGCAGCAAAAATGCACTTACATGTATTGTTCTTATAATAACAAGAACTAACCTATGGCCCAAACACAGGGGCCAGTCCTGCTCAATAATATGCCATCTCCGATAATATACTGAAATAGACTATAAACTTATTACTTTGTGGCATACTGTAAACACTGGACTGGCCCCTGTGGGCCCAAGTAGCAACCGAATCTTGCTTATTGCTGTGATAGCAGCCAAAACTCTTTACAGCCAAACCTATTGGCCATACAGCACCCACAACTCACCTGTGGCCATGATTAAATCCCAAACTCACAGCCCAAACTCACATTTAGCATATAACTTTCTTTCAGCACAGTGGGTTAACCAGATTAAACTCCGAATGACAAAACTTTATGGAGTTGTGGCTATTCTGAGTGCAGCAGTATTAACCCTTTACCTCATAGAGGCACCTTTTAACACTTTTGCAAACAGAGCAGACCCAGATTAGACAGCTCATGTAAGAGCTGCTTGATCAGGGTCTACTCTGTTTGCTAATAGAAGTATGATTAGATATAATCCTACAAAAGTAGACCTGACAAGTAATTTCTTTGTTCTATGAACAAACATGAAAGTTTATTTATATAATTATTCATAGTGGGTGGAGCTTAGCATGAATATTCATGAAAGAAAGAGTTTTAAATGTCTTTTGAGTCCTCTAAGCCTGGATTTGCTATGAGGGCAATATGATCGCTTGAGCAGTCTGTACTTATAACAAATGCTGTTTTAATTTATTTTGAGCATATCCCTTGAAAAGTATGATGGGGTCATTTTTGTTTACAGTAATTAATGTTGAAGCAGCTGATATTCAACATTCAAATTCTAAGCTCATACTGTGCAAATATAATGCTGACTGATAATCCACTGGACTCTTCATACAAAAAGAAGCATAAAACCCAAGCCTCGCCATCAAAGAGCCTGTGCAAATTTTTTTCTGCTATATTGTGACAGGTGATTTAATCACATAGTTAATCTTTAACTCTTTGCCTACTAGCAGCGAATTTCGTCATCTACTGATAACTTATGCAAACAATTTGGATCCAGATCAGGACCGACAAAATAACGGTCATGATCTGGATCCAAACTGTTTGACACTCTGATAGTGTTCCTGAAATATTTTTTTGAAAAAGTTATTTTGAAAAAAGTCAGAAAAAACAAAAAAGACGTGAAAAATTATCCAGCATGCAAAGAGTTAACATGGTGCTGGAATATGTTGGAACTTCAGATATTTTTCAATACCTAATTATACATATTCAGGGGCATAGCCAGGCAGAGGCCAGGAAGACTGGGCTTCAACATCTTATGGGCCTTGACGTGAGAAAACCTGGCTCTGTTGCTTGTGAACAACAAAGGTGCAGACCAGCCTGTGCATTTGCCCAGTCTGATCAGCGCCTTTGTTATTCGCTATCTGAAAAGTAAAGTTACCAGGTCAGATATCTCTTAATTTTTTATCCTTGATGGGCTTCAACTTGATAAAGCCTCTGGCTATGCGCCTGATATACATATTTTTTTTCTAGACCTGAAGGCCCAATTAAACACAAAGAATGCTGAAGTAAGTGAATGTAAAATTGAAGTGGATGAGATGAGAACTAAACTGAACTGTGAGATCAAGTCAAGAGAGGAACTACAACTGCATTACCAACATAGACTGAGAGACAAACAAGCTGAGATTGACTCCTACAGGAGGTAAGATAGTTAAACACGAAGAATGCTGAAGTAAGTGAATGTAAGATTGAGGTAGATGAGATGGGGACTTAGTTGAACTGTGAGGTCAAATCAAAGGAGGAACTACAACTAGATTATCAACATAGACTGAGAGATAAACAAGCTGAGATTGACTCCTACAGGAGGTAAGATAGTTAAACACGAAGAATGCTGAAGTAAGTGAATGTAAGATTGAGGTAGATGAGATGAGAACCAAGCTGAACTGTGAGGTCAAATCAAAGGAGGAACTACAACTACATTATCAACATAGACTGAGAGACAAACAGGCTGAGATTGACTCCTACAGGAGGTAAGATAGTTAAATATGAAGAATGCTGAAGTAAGTGAATGTAAGATTGAGGTGGACGAGATGAGAACTAAGCTGAACTGTGAGGTCAAGTCTAGAGAGGAACTACAACTGCATTATCAACACAGACTGAGAGACAAACAAGCTGAGATTGACTCCTACAGGAGGTAAGATAGTTAAACACGAAGAATGCTGAAGTAAGTGAATGTAAGATTGAGGTGGACGAGATGAGAACTAAGCTGAACTGTGAGGTCAAGTCTAGAGAGGAACTACAACTGCATTATCAACACAGACTGAGAGACAAACAGGCTGAGATTGACTCCTACAGGAGGTAAAATAATATACAATGAAACCTGTCTTAGGTGGCCACTCAAAAATAGACAAAACAAAGGACTTAAAGACTAATAGTAGCTTAATGAAGGTCGAAAGTATTGCAGAATGCTCCCCTTGGAGCATTCTGCAAAACTTTTGACCTGCATTAAGTGATAATCGGTCTTGAAAATCATTTTTGGTCTTCATTTTGAGTGGCCGCTTAAGACAGGTTTTACCTACCTGTAGTTGAGTTTTGAGAAGTTGTGCATTGCACAGGTTTTAGGAAGCCTCCATGCGAGCTAAACAATTTTTGTGTAGTAACAACAACAGAATCTAGGGCGAAGATTTGGCACCAGTAAAATGCATTTACGCCCCCCAGTAGCTTAGACTGCTGTCCCTTCTAAGGTTGTTGATTTATTGTTTTATGTACCATCCATTGTTTGTGGGGTTCTGTGTTGTTCTTTATACCCCTGGTACGAAGTATATAGGGGTATTATAGTTTTTGCCTTTTCTGTAATTATGTTTGTTTGTCTGTCTGTCTGTTTGTTTGTAAACTTTTTTTTCCGTCAAAGATTTCTAAGCAACTAGTTGGGTTAGGATTCTGAAATTTGGTACAAAGCTTTATTGTGATAAGTTGTATTGTGTAACAAAAAAAAAAACAGCCACATATTGCTTATCAGTCCCTTTATTTGTTCATTTTTCTATCTCTCCAATGGAAATTTCTGTCACAGATTTCTCAGCTCCTATTGGAGCCAGTGTTTTAAAATTTTGTGTACACCTTCAGGTAGGCAAAGTGTACCGTGTAAATGGAAATTAAGATGCTAATCCTCATTTTGCCATCTTTTTTTCAATTTTTCAATTTTTCCTTCTTTCACTCTTATATAATACATATGGACATTTCTTCTGTCAAAGATTTCTCAGCAACAACTTGAGGTAGGATTCTGAAATTTGGTACAAAGCTTGATAGTGATTAGTTGTTTTTTGTAACAAAAAAAAAACAGCCACATATTACTTATCAGTCACTTTATTATACCCCCGGTACGAAGTATATAGGGGGCATATAGTTTTTGGCTTTACTGTAATTATGTTTGTTCGTTTGTTTGTTTGTCTGTCTGTTTGTTTGTATGTAAACTTTTTTTTCCGTCAAAGATTTCTCAGCAACTACTTGGCGGAGGATTCTGAAATTTGGTACAAAGCTTGATAGTGATGAGTTGTATTGAGTAATAAAAAAACAGCCACATATTGCATATCAGTCCCTTTATTTGTTCATTTTTCTTTCTCTCCAATGAAAATTTCTGTCACAGATTTCTCAGCTCCTATTGGAGCCAGTGTTTAAAATTTTGTGTACACTTTCAGGTAGACAAAGTGTACTGTGTAAATGAAAATTAAGATGCTAATCCTCATTTTGCTTTCTTTTTTCAATTTTTCATTTTTTCCTCCTTTCACTCTTATATAATACATATGGACATTTTTATCTTTTTTCCGTCAAAGATTTCTCAGCAACTACTTGGGTAAGAATTCTAAAATTTGCTACAAAGCTTGATAGTGATGAGTTTTATTGTGTAACAAAAACAAAAAAAACAGCCGCATATTGCTTATCAGTCCCTTTATTTGTTTGTTTTTCTTTCTCTCCAATGGAAATTTCTGTCACAGATTTCTCAGCTCTAATTTGAGCCAGAATTTTCAAATTTTGTGTACACTTTCAGGTAGGCAAAGTGTACTGTGTAAATGAAAATAAAGATGCTAAAGTTCATTTTGCCTTCTTTTTCAATTTTTCCTTCTGTCACTCCTATATAATACATATGGATGTTTTTCATCAGAATTTTCTCAGCAACTACTTGATTTAGGATTATGAATTTGTGTGTACAATTCCAGATTTGCAATCATTGTGTAAATGAAAATTAAGGTGCTAATCCTCATTTTGCCTTCTTTTTTCAAATCTTTTCCTTCTGTCACTCTTATACAGCACATATGGACATTTTTTTCTGTCAAAGATTTCTCAGCAACAACATACTTGAGTTAGGATTCTGAAATTTGGTACAAAGCTTGGTAGTGATAAGTTGTATTGTGTAACAAAAAAAAAACAGCCACATATTGCTTAGCAGTCCCTTTATTTATTCATTTTTCATTCTCTCCAATGGAAATTTCTGTCTCCTATTGGAGCCAGTGTTTTCGAATTTTGTGTACACCTTCAGATAGGCTAAGTGTATTGTGTAAATGAAAATAAAGATGCTAAAACTCATTTTGCCTTCTTTTTCAATTTTTCCTTCTGTCACTCCTATATAACACATATTGACGTTTTTGTCAGAATTTTCTCAGCAACTACTTGATTTAGGATTACAAAATTTTGTGTACACTCTCAGATCTATAGGCAAAGTGTATTGTGTAAATGAAAATTAAGGTGCTAATCCTCATTTTGCCTTCTTTTTTTCAAATTTTCAATTTTTCCTTTTTTCACTCTTATACAACACATATATGGACATTTTTCATCAAAGTTTTCTCAGAAACTACTTGATTTAGGGTTATGAAATCTTTGACAATTTTGTCTTTTCTCTGAAAGTGTTAAAATCTCTGATGGCTACCGCGGGGGATATGTGGGCTTTGCTAACATCTTGCTATATTTGTTTTGGTATGCATTACTGGATGTCTTTCCTAGTTTTGCAATCATCTTGACAATGAAGAGAGAGCAGGTTACTTTGCTTTTATTGTCTTCTAGATGTCTTGTTACTCTAAATGTCCTGTGGCTCTTCCTCACGGTGCTGTGGGTTGGTCTACAGTTTGTGATTGTGATATTTCCTGATCATACTCACTTACTTTTTAAACCTAAACACATTAATTGTGAGATGCACAGTTTCTCAAAATCTAATGAGGAAAACTGTTTTCCAGATAACAATGGCATGTTGTCATTCAATATTTGAGTGACATGCTGACAAGCAGATAATTATACTTGTGTCCTTGTCAACAATCTACAGATTTCTTATTTAACCCTTAATGCGCCAATCGCAACAAACGTCGTCTGCTATTCTCATCTGCTGAAATGTTTAAGAAGCCTCTATGGCAAACAGGGTGGACCCAGATCAGACTGCTCCTATAGGAGCAGTCTGTTCTGGGTCCACACTATTTGCTTCTATACTTAATTCGTCAGTAATGTTAGGCAATTATTTGCAGCAGATGACTTCATCAGACAACATTTTCAGATGCATTTTTTTCTTGGAGCTTTAAGGGCTAAAGGTATTTAATGTGGCAATTCAATAGTGTCTGAACTACATGTATTTGCAAAGATAAAACAATATTCAGGAAATGAAACACATCTTAATTTGAAAATTCTAACCTGTTGCCCCTTGATATGTGCAATGAACCATCCCAAAGTGAAACTTTTTGGGGTTATTGGATTAATTATATGCCCAAAAGTAATTGATTCGAACAAAGATTGAGCGGGTTGTTGGATGGAAGCTATTTATAAATATGATTTGTTTTGGATTTTATGATTAATAAAGGATTTTATTAAAGACATATGCGGCTATTTCCAATGCGCACCTTTTCCGCGTCTGCAAACGAGGAAAGTTGTCTGGGTCCTGTCTTTCGACCCTTAATGGATTCGGATCAACACAGCTTCCGATATTCTTATGTCATATCGGTGTTCCGACATTTTCTTCACAAAATAACTAATTAAAGTGTATTCGAAATATCTATTGACATCTTTTCAGAACTGATCGTCTCAGCACTAAAGACAGATAAATGTAGCTCAGTCGAAATCAAACGACGTACACAATATCCCTGGTTACGAATACGATAGTGGCCGAGTCTATACTATTTGTATGGTTATTTCGAGCGGCGCACGACCTGAACTCGTGGCCTAGTGGTAAGCGTGTCTGGCTACAAAGCCAGAGGACCAGGATCGATTCCCGGATGCGCACATATTTTCAGTGTGTTTTTTCTTTCTTTTTTAACATTTTAATGCTAAATTACCTCATTTACTAGTAAAATGGCATCATCAAAACGACCGAAATGGTCATCCCCGAACTTTTTATATTGAATTACGCATGAAACCTATGGGGGTGGGGTTAAATTTGGGCCTCTAGAAAGAGAATTAGTTCGGTGACCCCAGATTTTTATTCTTTTTTCTGAAAGGTATTATAATAGTCCATGAATTAAAAATAAATTTTCAAGATTTTCAATGTCAGATTTTTTAATACATAATTTATTCTAAAAACAAATACCATTTTTCGACGAATTGCCAAAATATATCATGCAGTATCTTGTCACAGCATGGGATAACAAGTAAACATGCACATTTTCTTAAAAGTTTGAGATCATGGGCAGTAATTTAAGTTAAAAGAAAGAAGCTGGCTGAAGATTACAACCATTTTAGCTCGATAATTGGGACTAGTGTTATTATTTTATATTTCTAGAAAATTGGTCAAATGCTGTAAACTTCAATATGAGATTCTGAAAAAATAAGCACGGTGACATATCCTTTTTATTTCATAAATGGATAGCCCATGCATAAAACAAACTGTATGCAAAGTATTGAAAATATTTCAATGTGGGAAGTATTAAGTAGCATATGTCCTTAAAGTATAGAACTCCACAGAACTTTATTCTTCACCAATCAAAAGTGCTAAAATGCATGGAAGCATAGGTTTAGATAAACAAAATTTGTGAGCGTAAAATCGTAAATATTTTCTTACCCATCAGTTTTAACATCTGTTTTGGGTTCTCAAAAGAACCGTCTCATTGAGACGGTTCTTTTGAGAACCCACAACATATGTTTCGGTTGAGAAATAAGAAAAATATTTTTCTGTTATGCACTCTTAACTAAAGTCCTGGTGGAAGATTATGAAAATCGAAAACTCTGATTAACCCTTAAAACGCCAAGAAAAATGCATCTGAAAATGTTGTCTGCTGTAGTCGTCTGCTGCAAATAATTGCCTAACATTACTGACAAATTAAGTATAGAAGCAAACAGCATGGACACAGAACAGACTGCTCCTATAGGAGCAGTCTGATCTGGGTCCACACTGTTTGCCATAGAGGCTTCTTAAACATTTCAGCAGACGAAAAAGCAGACGACTTTTGTTGCGATTGGCTCATTAAGGGTTAATTTGTAAAGCACTTCAACTAAGGATAATTGATATATTTGTCTCTTCAGTACAAAAGATGGTGAAATTCAAGAGGAAAGGAAGGAGTTTGAAAACTTCAAAAGATCATTACAGCGTAAACTCACAGAAGTGGAGGAAGAGATGGATGCTCAGAAAAGGGAGCTAACTACTGGTAAGTCTAGCATTTTATAAGGGCATGTTCGGATTGCTTTAATGCATATTAATTTCTTTAAATGAAGCTATTGCATGCTTGAGTTAGACAAAAAGTGTCTTTTGGAAAAAAGGTCACTAAATAATAAGTATTTCAAGAAGTAATTTAGGTGAATGACCACACTGATCATGTTGATGGATTTATTCATGGAGGTATATTTAGCAAAATGACTGTACCATTCAAAACTCTCACATAAGTCATTTTTTTCATCCAAATGGCTACAGTACTTTTCTTTCTTTCTTCAAACTGATTGTAGGAAGTTTAGTTATAATACTGTTAGCCAGCTAATAGCAAAGCACTGATCAGACTGGGCAGATGCCCAGGCTGGTCTGCCCCTTTGTTTTGCACATGTAATAAAATCAGGATTTTTCGTCTTCAAGTGAGGACCATTTCTCACTAGCTGCCTATCTTTCAGGGTTTGAGGATGCTTTGAGAAGAAGAGAGCATGAATTCCGAATCCAATCTGATGAGATGAGTGCAAAAGTCCTGGAATATGAACTTAAGGTATTTATATTTACAACATGTACTTGCCTATAAAGCATGGGTGAAAGTTTTCAGGATTAATCCTGAATTCAGGATTTTGAGGCCGACTTTCCATAGAAAGTCAGCCTCAAAATGCTGAATTAGGGAGGTTATAATAGGTTCATTGACTAGATTATCTAAACACAGTTAATCATTTAAGCTTGAAATCGTCTGTTTTTGTCACAGGTGCTTGAATTTATGAATATTTGCTACTTTTTCTGATGCCTAGGGGCCTTCTCTTCAAATCTATCCAAAAAAATTGCGAAAAAAATGGAAAATGAAAAAAATGAAAATTTTGACCAAACTGATTCATAGAAAAAGCATATTCTTATACTCGATTTGAGCTTTTTTCCAAATCTTTTAATAATCGAACTTTCGTCATTTAAAAGCACATAGTACTCTTCCCTAGGCCTAAAATCACTCAAAAAACATAACTTCAAGCCCCTGTGGTTTTTGTAGGCATCCTGCAAGTTTTAAAATCTTAATTTCTAAAGTTCAGGATTTTGAACTTTCACCCAAAAATGGCCCATGATAAAGCTAACAAAGTAACCCTAATAAGTACACATGCTCCTGAGAACTTTTTAGATTATTTACACTATATAAAAACTTTCTAGCCAGTTAAGTTGTGTAATTTTGTTAATAATCTTGATACCTTAAGTGGATCCTGATCAGCTGTCTTCTGATGAAGTAGTTGTACATCGACATGTGATTTCCAACTATGTGGTATTTAGACAATTGTAGACTCAGACATGCCTGTCCAGCCTCCTTTTAAGCTTAGAAACTCCCTTACGACATGATTGCCATAACCATGTAAAGCATAGCCGTAAATATTCCCGCACCCTGGCTGGGAATCGAATCCGGGTAGTTCAGGTACAAGACCAATGCTCTAACCACTGAATCAAAAGCGTTGAATCTCTGAAGCAGTCTTCAGAGTTCGATTATATACTACATGTAGTAGCTATGCGAAATCTACCTTATGTAGATAAATAGGTGAGAGTGCCTGGCCTGTAACACACCTCCTCTTCAAAAAAGTCAACATTTATGATGACAGAAAGCCTTTTGAGGGGAAGCTAAGGTCCAATCTGGATGTGAGCCCTCATCTCACGACATGATAGCCGTAACAATGTAAAGCATAGTTGAAAATATTCCTGCACCCTGACTTGGAATCGAACCAGTGTCACCCTGGTACAAGACCAATACTCTAACCACTGAGCCAAAGGGTCGACACTCTGACACAGTTGTCAGAGATTGATTATACTAGAAGCTTTGCGAAATCTACCTTATGAAGATATATAGGTGAGAGTGCCTGGCCTGTAACAACTCCAAATTATGTTCAGTCAGTAGAATAACACTCATTGAATACTCAAGCGACTAGCAAAGGCTCTGATAATGATCTGATAAGACTGTGTGTATGTCCAGGCTGGTCTGAGGCTTTGCTGGTAGCACATACCTTATTGTTGGATATCTCATGTCACAGCTAAAATAATTTTGATAACATTAATTAAGGCAAACTGTTGTAAATTTAGTAAACAGACAGGAGTAATGAAAATAAGTTTTACAGTGAAATATTTCTTTCTAACATATGAACATGTAATTTTAGGCCAAGCTACTGAGTAAAGAACTAGACCTTGTGAGGACAGCCCAGGAGCGGAACAGTGAAGAGTTTGAACATGTGGAAAACAACCACAGAGCTCTTGAGAAAAAATTGAAGGAAAAGGACTGGGAATTACAAGACCTCAGGGCCATGAAAGATGCCAAGTAGGTTTTTATGAAAATATTAACTCTTTGCATGCTGGGTAATTTTTCATGCTTTTTGTCATCTGCTGACTTTTTTCAAAACTTATCATTTTCTGTTTACATAGTAATATACAAATATACATTTTACAGTATAATCTTGATGGGATTCAGAAAAAAGTCACGACTTATACGAATCTTGGTTATTTTCAAGTTTTACCTGTCCAAAGAATCTTCTTTTAATTATATTGTCATCATTTGGGCAAGTCAATGAGAAAATGTGTTCTTGCCTCTGATCTTAGGTGGGCCTAATCACAAGAAAATCTGTCCTCAAGATATTTTAATCAGGGAAGCTTCAAAGCAGGCTGTCAGCTACAGAGACAAGCCAGAATATTAACATTTTGCATGTTAAAAGTTTAGCTATTTTACTTTCCAATTAACAAGTGGCCTTACAGCACTATATGCATAATTTGCAGTGGAAGACATTGAGAAAAATGGGTCTTCTGAGACAATAAGGGGCGATGCCCTTTTGCTTTATCTTAAATGCACAATGGAATTTTTCTTATGCTTTTTTCAGTATAAATGAGTTACAAGAAAAACTACAGCACAGTGAAACAAACTTGAAGAGAATACAGGAGGAGTTTAAGAGAAAGTAAGAGCTTTTTTTAAAAACACTAGACCAAGTATGACCATTTTATAGTTAACTTTCTTGGTTTTAACCCTTTCTCCATAATGACACCTTTTGACGCCTTTGAAATATCATGTATTTTAAAATATTATGGAAAATGGAGCATTTGCTCTTGGAGCAAATGCTCCATTTTCCAAATTATTTTCAAAAGTATTCAAAACTTAACTTAGATTTTTCTTGAATTTTTTCAATGTTGTTTAAAAGTAGAAATGATGTCATGATCTAAAATAGCCTATGGAGTAAAGGAATAAAGGAGACATTTTTTTCAATTGAACAAAAATGTTGATTTTGTTGATGTCCTAATGGCTTTATATTTTGTTTGTTTTGATTCTTTACTTCCCAGTCAACAATTTTTCAGTCATGTCAGGATGGGTCTCCAACTGGGTTGAACCAGTACTGAGCAGAGGATAAAGTGTCTTGATCAAGGACACAATACAGTGCCTCTGATGAAACTCAAACCGGCAACCCCTTGATGTTGAGTCAAGCACTCTATCACTTAGCCACCACGATGGCCTTATATGATATTTTTTATCACATTGATATGCATGTAAACTATGATTTCATTGCTGGGCATAAGATAAATATTCTTAACCATTATCATTCTGGATATTTTTATGTATTACACTCCTCCCTAATTTTAATCCAAATTTTTGTAGGATTCCAGATATTAGCATGTATTTACAAACAGAGTGGAAAACAGTGTCGATCATGGGAGCACAGTGGCTCAGTGGTCGAGTGCTTGACTCGAGACCGAGGGGCCGCGGGTTTGAGCCTCACCAGCGTCACTGCCTTGTGTCCTTGAGCAAGAACATTAATCCTAGCTTAGTACTGGTTCAACCCAGGAAGACCCGTCCCTTTATAACTGAAAGATTGTTGATGGGACATAAAGAATCAAATCAAACAAACAAAAGTGTGGATTATGATCAGCTGACTTCTGAGAAGCCAGCTGATCAGGATCTACACTGTTTCAAGACAGGATATATCTCGGTTTAGCTTGGTAAGGGTTAGTTCGGTTTGACCAATGTTATACTTTGTTTTTATAGCCCCACTTTGAAAAAGGGCGGGGGGCTATATAGGATTTGGGTTGTCTGTCATTTGGTTCGTTCTTCCGTCCTTCCGTCATAATTTCGTTTCCGCTCAAAACCTTGAGAACAAATTGATAGATTTTCACCAAGTTTTATATATGCATGCATATTGACAGGATCTAGCTTGGTATTTTAACATGTCCTTTTTCCCATAATTTTACCAGAGTTATGGCCCTTGATTTATGCGAAAATTTTGTTTCCCCTCAATATCTTGAGAACAAATCGATAGATTTTAAGTTTATCAAATTCGGTGTATTCTATACTTTCTTTTACAAAGATATGCTGAGATGGACAAGTATGGGCGGGAAAAGGAAGGAGCTCTTCTGACAGTGAAGGAAGCTTTCTCAGAGCGTGAACAGGAGCTCCAGAACACCGTGAGAGGTCTTCAATCTAAACTAGAAGACAGTCAGGTTGAAATACGAAGACTTCAGTGGGCCAGTCAGGACCTTGAGAAGGAAAAGAATCTCTACATTCAGAAGTAAGGAATGTTATGCTTACATACATTTATATGAGCCTTGACGTGAGAAAACCTGTCTTGGGGGGTTATCGAACAACAAAAGCGCAGACCAGCCTGCGCATCCGCTCAGTCTGATCAGCGCCTTTATTATTCGCTTATTGGAAAGTCTCATATCAAAACTTGCTACAAGCAAAATTTCACTATTCTAGCTAGTGTCTGTAGCTGAGCAGGCTGGTTTGTGTATGACCTGGTCGGAAACCCAGAAGAAAAGGTTTTGACAATGCGAGGCCCATATAGAATTGCTATTTCCTTCCCAACATGGACAAACTACAAAATGTGCAGACCGTCCAGAGCCTTTACTGCTAGCATACACAAAGTTTTTATGAAGATGAACACTCAGACCTAATTTATTACCTCTGGCCATGCAGGATATGTTGACCAGTATAAATGTTTGAAGTAGGGATTTGCACATTATTATCATGCAATTAGCTTGTATTTTGGTCTAATTTTCATATTTTTTACCAAAACATGTCTTGTGGTGTTCATTGGTGCATAGTTCCAGATAAAGCACTTTTTCAGCTGAAAAAAGATTGCAACATTTTTTCACTCAATCAGAACATTTGAGTCAGCACATGAGATTTTGACACTAATCACATTTTCAAACAACCAAGGCTCAGGCAAGCCTATACAGCAAGCCTACACAAAAGAGCAGTGTTGCCAGACCCTTCAGTACTCGCATACTCAAAGTTTTGATAAAGATGAAGACTGAGACTTAATTTTAGACCTCTAGCCATGCTAGATATATAAGTATGAAGTTCATATGCCATTAGCTTTTATGTTTGCACCACTTTCTAACTTTTTACTGAAAGATGTCTTGTGGTCTTCATTGGTTCTAGATAAAGCACTTTTTATCTGAAAAAAAATGGCAACAATATTCTCTTGTGTACTCATCACATCGACCAGCAACAAAAGCTCAGATGTGCACTCACTTGAGCTAGCATACACAATGTTTGGAAGAAAATAAAGGCTCAGACCAAACATTAGACCTCTTGCCATGCTGGGGATGTTACCAGTGCTTTGAAGTAGGGTTCTGAGCATATGCCATTAGTTTGTATGTTTGCCCCACTTTCTAATTTGTTGTCACTAAAACGTGTCTTGTACATGTAGAGTTAATTGAGCAAAGTTCTAGATAAAGCACTGGTTTTAGTAAATAATGGACATTGTCATTTGAAAATTCCAGGCTTCAGGAAGAATCCTCAGAGCTGAAGGAGAAATGGGACAAACAGATTGTTGATGTATCTAGAAGTCAGGTGAATAAAGATATAGAGTTACAGAATCTCAGAGAAGGAGAACAGAAACTGAAGCTAGATATTGTTCAGAAAAAGGAAGATATTGAAAGGTAAGTCCTGCAGGACTCTAGTGAATATATCTCAACTATTTAGAGTTACAGAATCTCAGAGAGGGGGAAGGGAAACTGAAGCTAGATATTGTTCAGAAAAAGGAAGATATTGAAAGGTAAGTCCTGCAGGACTCTAGAGTAGAGTGAATATATCTGAACTAACTAGAGTTACAGAATCTCAGAGAGGGGGAAGGGAAACTGAAGCTAGATATTGTTCAGAAAAAGGAAGATATTGAAAGGTAAGCCCTGCTGTATTCTTTGACAAACAGATTGTTGATGTATCTAGAAGTCAAGTGAATAAAGATATAGAGTTACAGAATCTCAGAGAGGGGGAAGGGAAACTGAAGCTAGATATTGTTCAGAAAAAGGAAGATATTGAAAGGTAAGCCCTGCAGAACTCTAGAATAAATTGAATATCTCTGAACTATCTAGAGTTACAGAATATCAGAGAGGGGGAAGGGAAACTGAAGCTAGATATTGTTCAGAAAAAGGAAGATATTGAAAGGTAGGCATTGCAGGATTTTTGTTCATGTATCAAAAAAAAGTAAGTGAGTATGACCAGGATATATAGAATTCTAGGTGAGGGTCTTTTGATATCAAGTTTACCAGGCAAGGCTTTGCTTTGAGAACGCTTGTTGACATCGCGAGGCTTGCAGAGATAATGAGAATACTAGGTGAGTGTGTTTTGATATCAAGTTAACCAGGCAAGGCTTTGAGAACGCTTGTTGACATTGCGAGGCTTGCCAAAGTATAGAGAATACTAGGTGAGTGTGTTTTGATATCAAGTTAACCAGGCAAGGCTTTGAGAATGCTTGTTGACATTGCGAGGCTTGCCAAGATATAGAGAATACTAGGTGAGTGTGTTTTGATATCAAGTTAACCAGGCAAGGCTTTGAGAACGCTTGTTGACATTGGGAGGCTTGCCAAGATATAGAGAATACTAGGTGAGTGTGTTTTGATATCAAGTTAACCAGGCAAGGCTTTGAGAACGCTTGTTGACATTGCGAGGCTTGCCAAGATATAGAGAATACTAGGTGAGTGTGTTTTGATATCAAGTTAACCAGGCAAGGCTTTGAGAACCCTTGTTGACATCAGGAGGCTTGCTGAGATATAGAGAATACTAGGTGAGTGTGTTTTGATATCAAGTTAACCAGGCAAGGCTTTGAGAACGCTTGTTGACATTGCGAGGCTTACCGAGATATAGAGAATACTAGGTGAGTGTGTTTTGATATCAAGTTAACCAGGCAAGGCTTTGAGAACGCTTGTTGACATTGCGAGGCTTGCCAAGATATAGAGAATACTAGGTGAGTGTGTTTTGATATCAAGTTAACCAGGCAAGGCTTTGAGAACCCTTGTTGACATCAGGAGGCTTGCTGAGATATAGAGAATAAAAGGCAGATACATACATAAGTGAGTCTAGTACATAGCTGCATCTCCACTAGATCAACATAAATGTGTTTTTCTAAAAGTATAAGTGAAGATTTTTCTTATTTGTCTTATGTTGCACATACTCATTGGAAGTGCCTCAAGGACACTTTCAATGAGTATCAAAAGAAACGTCTTCATTGAAAAAAGATGTTGTTTCATTTTTGTCTAAAAAAGCAATAAAATATGAAAATTTTGAAGAAAATTATTTCAGAATTTATATGAGATTTAAAATCTCATATAAATTTTCAAATAATTTTATTCAAAATTCTCATTTGAACAGGTATATTGCTGTAAAATGTGAAACTTTAGATCAGCCATGCGATACCTACCTAAATGAAAATTTTGAATATGGTGTATCCACATCCTAATGCACTAGTAACATTTTTCCTTCTAAAAAGCAGTGAGCATGTTTAATGATGTGCCAACAGCCAGCTGGATAAAACCACTTACAATCAAATGAATGCAACTTTATCTAATGAGGTCATGTTTCCAACAATCTCTTGCAGGATTAACTGTTGCAAATGTTTGACCTTATTGAATAGACGTTTCCGAACCATGTCCAGGGAGCGCAGTGACTCAGTGGTAGAGTGCTTGACTCGAGACCGAGGGGCCGTGGGTTCGAGCCTCACCGGTGTCACTGCGTTGTGGTCCTTGAGCAAGACACATTTATCCTAGCTTAGTACTGGTTCAACCCAGGAAGACCCGTCCCTGTTTAACTGAAAGATTGTTGATGGGACGTTAAGAATTTAATCAAACAAACAAACAAGTGAACCATGTCCAAAATATCTGTCAAATGTGGAATTAACTCTTTGCATGCTGGATGCTTCATGCATTCTTTTTTCAAAAATTTCTTTCAGGAATACCATCAGAGTGTCAAGCAGTTTGGATCCTGATCAGGCCTGACATTTTGTCAGGCCTGATCTGGGTCCAAACTGTTTGCAAAGGTTATTAGCAGATGACACTAGTAAACAAAGAGTTAAAGTAGGCATGGTTTTCAGAAAGGGGAATTGAACAACACATTACATTAACAAGTAAATTAGAATTCATTTTAAATTTCCTATTCAGATACAAGAAAGAACTGAGTGCAGCAGTTGAGAGAGAGGCCTCTCTAGAAAGATCTAAAGCCCAGCTAGAACTAGACTGGCAGAGGAGGTTTGAAGATCTGGAGAGACAGCAATATGAAAAATCAGAGGATCTGATCCGAAAACTAACCAGGAGTAGAGATGAGGTAAAGATTCTCTAGTCTATCTATGCGCTTACAATAACACCAGCTTCTTTTGCGGATCGTATGTGTTGTTTCTGTCTTGTTTTTTGTTGAGCTTTCATGCGAGTCTGTTTGTTGATGCCTTGTGGTCACCTGCTGGGAAGGGGCTGACCTCTTGGCCCTTGTTTGTGGTGTCTGGTTTTGAGGTTGTCACTTTCCTGTCGGTGTCCTGGGTCAGGTGTGGTGCTTGATTGTATTGTATCCTGATCTTTGCCCTTTTTCTTACTTTAAACCTGTTGCACTCAAAGTCCAAAACTCCACAAAGGCTTAAAGCATATTTTATGCCATCGTGGATACATTGTTCTTGGTTGGTGTATGTGCATTCCTGCACACTTTACTGTCTCGACATCACCATAGCTGTTGATTGGGACGTAAAGAATCAAACCAAACCAAAAGCTGTCCACATTAACCTTAGTCTTAACCTTTGAACTACCTAGAGCTCTTAAGTTTTAACATTTGCTGATCTTGAGGGAATCGAATTACAGTATAGTACCATAATTATTATTATTCAAACATAGTGACCAGATCAAGAAGGTTTTCTAAAACCCAAATCATTCCCTATGGACCCAAAACAGTATTTTTACACCAAAAGACCCTACTCTCTAGCTACATGTACATGTATATAAATGCTTGTTCTGCTGATTATGGGTTATAGCCTCTTTTGTGAAACAGTGTGGATCCTGATCAGCAAAAGCCTGCTGATCAGGATCTATACTGTTTGTCCAACAACCTTTAATTGCGTTCACTGTAATAAATTGTCTTGTGTGATTACTGGCTGTAAAACAGGCTTGATATTGCATGTTGATTTAGTCAGTGGGACAAGGGTTAAAAATATAAGTTATTTCATAGGCTTTAGCAACATTGAAAGAGAAAGAGAGAGAACTACAGCAGCGAGAAACACTCATCAAAGCCTTGCAGACAGACAGGCAACAAGCTTTCAATACACTCAAGAAACATGGCATAAAGGTGGACAAAAATGTTAATGTAAGTTTTATTCACATCTTTTACATTGCTTTAAATAACAAAGAACCAGAGATATTTTTTATTTCTCCATGAAAAAATTGTTTCTGTGGTGCTCCTTAAAAGAAACTCATAAAAGTTTAGAAAACACTTGGCATCCCATACAAAGGTTCATGTATGGTAATTAAATGTTCTAAAATTTCAAACACTAGTTGCCTGCCAAAAAGGCATGGACAAACAGTGCAGACACAGACAAGACTGCTCCTAAGACTAAAAGAAGCAGTCTGATCAGAGTCTTCCTTGTTTGCTTTTCAGACAAGCATTTTTTTGATAATCAACATTTTTTTGTAAACAGAAGAAGAAATGTTCGAAATTTTAGAATATTTACTGTAAATTTTGCTAGCAACCAGAATCTGTTTTATCTTGATAAACATTAGAAAAAATAAGGTCATTGCTTATATTTGCATCTTTTCGTGTTGTAAGTCGATGAAAGAATAAATCTGCATTAGGTAAATGTTCTAAAATTACAATCGCATTTCTATTTCTGTTCTATGAGATAAGAACCATAATCTTATGAGCCAGTATATTTTCTGGCTTAGCAGTTTCCCCTCCATTCTCATGCTATCCCAGCCAGCAAACAACATCAGGTCACCATCGGTCCACCAGCGAAATGCCATTTATATATGGCATTTCGCTGACGGGTTGATGGTGGTCTGCTTTAAGATGTTAACTGTGTTATGTCTTCCCCTGTAAACTGTAATCTAAAATTTTCACAGATTGAGATGGCCAGAGCTGCTAGCTCCAGCTCTCAGGACATGTCAGAACTCCAAGAACAGAATGAGAATTTACGAGCTGTCATCAAGGAGATGAGAGAGCAGATGGAACAACTAGGTCATCAGATACCAGTCACTGACAAGAACCTCCAACCTCGCAGTGCTGACAAAATTACTGAAGGTACTAACACAATGGCATTTGGAAAATATCATATCCAGACTTGCTGGGTTAGGGGTCTTTCATGCAAACCAAATATCTATGTGTCTTGATCCACATCTGAATTAAGGGTGAGGTTGGCGCCATTAAACCGGTTTAAGCCCTCCAGTAAAATATTTTACTGACCGTTCCAAGGCGGTACTTCTTTTGTGGATCTTTTATGTTTTTGTTCTGTCTTGTGTTTGCTATGTTTTGTGCGCGTCTGTTTATATGTGCTTCGTGGTCACCTGCTGGGAAAGGGCTGACCTCTTGGCTCTCGTTTGTGGTGTCTTCTGTGAGTTTGTCACTTTCCCATTGGTATCCTGGGTCAGGTGTGGTACTTGATTGTATCGATTCCTGATCTTTGCAACCTTACTTACTTTGCTATGAGCAAAATTTCAATCCTCTAGCTTGTCTCTGTATCTGAGCAGGCTGGTTTGAATCTTACTTTTTCGTAAACCCCAAAGACAGGTTTTTTCGCGACGAGGCCCATATATTAGGGGTCACAGGTTATAATTTCCTTTTCGAAGATAATTTTTTCTTAGCAAATAGTACAGACCCTCATGAAATGCTGCATAATGCAGCATTTCATCTTGGTCTTTACTGTTTGCCAAAGTATCTGTATTGGGGTTTCTGTTCTACAAAGGCTTAGGCCTCATAAGGCCTTGGTCTACTCAAACTATTTATACCTTATATGTTTTTCTCATTTCCAGCCAGTTCACTGGTATGATAATATTTGTTACCCTGGATCCATAGAGTGAATAGAAATCAGTGTATACCCAGATTAGTTGTAAAGAAGTCAACTTCTTTTAAAAGAAACCAACCGATCTGTGTCTTCACAGTTTTCTAAGGATTTCTGGACTCAGCAGCACAAGGCTGAAGTGCACAGTCAGTTAAAATATGAGCCATATTGCAAGATAACCAGTCTTTGAGGACTTCATTCATTTGACAATGGCTTCAAACAGCCATACACATAGATGTTTGTACATTAATGCAAGTTTATGCAGTAATACATACAGTAAAACCTGTCTTAAGCGGCCACTCAAAAAAGACCAAAAATTGGCTTTTAGACCGACTATCCCTTAATTGCAGAATGCTCCACGAGAGCATTCTGCAATACTTTCGACCTTCATTAAGCTACCATTTGTGATTAAGACCTTTGTTTTGTCTCTTTTTGAGTGGCTGTTTTAGAGAGGTTTTACTGTATATACCTTAATGCCTTCCAACTCAAAATACCTAACTTATTTTTGTGCTTTTATTAACCCTTAAAACGCCAATCACGACTGCAGCAGATGACAAATTTTGCGACATCTTTCCTACTGATTATTTTCGAAAAAAATTGGGTATGATATTTCATGAGAATTGTCTGCCAGTAGACAACTCTCATGAATTATCATGCCTTATTTGTAATTTTTGAAATAGCAGCAAAATTTGAAATTTTGTCGTCCGCTGCAAATTTTAGGTGGCACTTTATGGTTTAATGCATGTTTTTAGATTATGTGAGAGGATTAGAGAAGGAGAGTCGAGAGTTACGGCAGAAGAACAGAGAACTAGAACAGGATGCTGATGTGGCTCGTAGATTTGGGCGGAACCCAGCTCCCAGACCAACAGCCAATGAGGAGGCAGTGCTGTCAGAGGTGAAGGATAATGTTATGGTTAGGAGCCATATACAGTCTCTTAATGATACCATTGGTAAGCAATACAAAGATTAAAAACAAGATATCAGTCAGAAAAAGGGTACAAGTATAAAACAAATTGAAAATAATGTAACATTTGCTTCATTCTTGCTGACTTGAAGCACTCAAGCACGCACTAACCTGTTGTTTTTTGCTTGATGTCTACTGGGATTGAACCGTCATTCACCCAGCCATTTTTATTAAAATATATTATGTGATCACTGCTAGCATTATTCAGGACTTTATATCCAGAAAATATTGACTAATAGAGAAATGGTAAACTTTCAAAAATTGGACTTTGTGTGATTTTTATCTATAAATTCTGTCACTACAGGAGCGCGAGAATTGAACGGGACTAACCAGATATCGCTAGCTACCTATAATTCAAAGCGCAAAATAGGAGAGTCTTAGATATCGTCAGGCCTCCCGAGAATGACAGTTGATTTACTCTTTTCTAACTGCTGCTCGTTTTGAAAATAAACAAAATATCAGCATCCATTAGATAATATATTTCATTATTATTGCACACACTTCATGCTCATTGTCAAGATGTATCTAGCTACACATCAAATTTAATCAAATAATTTTACCCTTACTTGACTAGAAAGACTTAACCCTTTGTATACTAATGGGTTCTTCCTTCTGGTTTGATACAAAAAACTTGGGATAGTCTATGGTACACATCTAGGGGTGTCAGGTTATAATTTTAAAAAATATTGCATCCTTTTGTCTGAAGATCTTTTTTACCTTTACAAACAGTGTAGACTCTGCTGAAATGCAGCATTATGCTGCAGGTTATAATTATTTTTTAAATATTACATTCTTTTGTCTGAAGATCTTTTTTACCTTTACAAACAGAGGAGACCCTGATGAAATGCAGCATTATGGGTCTTCACTGCGAAAAAGTACTCATTTAGGTGTTTCCCGAATACAAATGGTTAATGAAATGAGCCAGTGCATGAGATTTCCAAATAATGTGGTATGTGCGACCAGCAAAGCCTCAGACCAGCCTGCGCATACATGCAGTCTGATCAGAGCCTTTACTAGTCGCTTGCGTATTCTATGATTGTTAAGCTACTGACTGAACACCATTTGGAGTTTCTAAGCTAAAAAGGAGGCTGCACATGCTCGTCTGAGTCTACACCTGTCAAAATGCCACATTGTTGGAAATCACATGCCAAGGCTCAAATGATGTTTGAGACAGTTTGATTATATTTTGCAGGTTCTTTAAGAGCGGAGAAGGTTGAGTTGACAGCTCAGGTGAAGAAACACCAGGCTCACATACAGTATCAGGAGCAGGTACTGGAGAAACTGGCTAAGGAGGTGAGTAGAGTTGCTCCCTTTGTTATACCATTAAACCAACCAGGGGCGGACTTGATTTAGCAATTTTAGAGTATCAGCTCAGGTAAAGAAACACCAGGCTCACATACAGTATCAGGAACAAGTACTGGAGAAACTGGCCAAGGAGGTGAGTGAGAGTTGCTCCCCATGTTATACCATTATACCAACCAGGGGCAGACTTGATTTAGTTGTTCTCTTTACTCCTTCCACTCCCCCAACAGGAATAACAGAAATCAAGTGCACTGGAACACCTGTGCTGGTATATGCCGCAGTACTCCATCTTCTGAGGGGTGTAGACAGAACAGTCACGTGACCTGTTCCAAAATAAGATGGGAGAGCACTGCCTTCACTGTACTGCAGGGGACAAAAATTCCACTCGAATGTTCGGAGTTAGGAATGACATCTAGAAAGGATGAGTAATTCTCCCCACAGCCCTTTTCCTGTAGGACGAGTGCTTTGGGATGAATTACTTGAAGAAGTCATATTATTCCCTTATGTTCTTTATTGCATATTCTATTAAATGATGGTGAATGTGTTTGAAGGACGAGTGAGAATTGTAAGTCACTCGTCTTGCAGGACAAGTGCAATATTGAAATATTTTTGTCCCCTGGACTGAGATATTTTTTCTGTCTTTCTCGATAGGTTCTGATAATTATTCATATTGAAAAATTATGGTCACTAGTAAAAGGGATTGAAAGCACATGTATTTTGTCATTCTTTGTTGTTCTTCTTGGCAATGGGGTTGTGTTATTTTTTCACAATTCATACAGCAATCGCTTTATTTAGTCCGGAGTACTCCAAAGTGCCCAGTTTTGCTTGTTTTAGATGGCTGTTCTGGCGTACTCCCAATACTCTATAATTGCTAAATAAAGCCGCCCAAGGACTAATATATGAAATGTAACCATGAAATTGCCACTGTAAATTGCAATGTTGATGTAATAAAGCCAAGTTTTGATTTTAATCTTAAATAAACATCCAACGGTCAAAGATGTGCAGCTTTGATACAATCAAATATAAGAAGACCACAATTCCAAGTGAAAAAAGTGTGGAAAAAGAAGCTTTTCTGTTTTCTCTGCATAAACTTGTTTCATATATTTTACATTTAGATTATGTAAGTATGCATTGACAGAGATTTCTCTACATCCATCATTTTTGTCCTATATTTTCTAAAAATTATAGGAGCAAGCACATGAGAGCTTGGTTCTTATTTCATTGATGACCAACGAAGGCCTAGGCAAGTCTGCGCAAATGTGCAGACTCACCAGAGCCTTCACTACTTTGCATACATAAAGTATAGACGTAGGTGGAGAGTCAGACAAAAGTTAGAAAAGGTGGTAGCTCAGTGATTAGCACACTTGTCTCTTGTGCTAGAGGTCCCAGGTTCGATCCTCACTTACGGCTAGGAAAATGTCGGTGTCCGAACACGCTTTCTCTGGTGTCATTTGCAGGGATGACACTAGATAAGTGCATGGTCCTTATGATTGGGACTTTAACTGGATGTCCCCTGTGCAGGGAAAGTCACCCCTTGTGCAGGTTAAAGAACACTAGGGTAATTTAGATATGGTTACTTGTAGGCTTTCATCCTGCAACCCCGAGTGTACAAAGTACACCTGCCAATATTACTGGCAAATTGTGGGTCAGGCAGGGTCAGGCAGTATATAGAGAAAAAAGAAAGACCTGTAGCTATACTGGATGGTTCAGAACTGGGGTTTAAAGGAGGCTTTTGGGCATATGCGATATAAGATACCAAATTCTTATGTCCTGACCCATATACCATACTGGCTCGTCAGGGTAAGGGATAACCAGAAAACTGTCAGATTTTAGTAAAACTATTTCATGTACGGTAGCTGTTCTAAAATTTCAAACACTAGTTACCTGTCAAAAAGGCCTATACAAACAGTGCAGACCCAGATCAGATCAGGGTCTTCCCTGTTTGCAATTCTGACAAGCATTATGTGAATCCCAGCCCTGGAAACCAACAAGTGTGTTCGTAATTTTAGAAAATTTTCTGTATGTTATCTGTTGTAGCCAAGAGAAAAACAGGTTGAAATAGACCAGTTACAGTATGAGCTGGGAGCCACTTCAAGGAGGAACCAGGCTGAGATAGCCAGTCTGAGACAGCGTACATCTGACCTTGAACTTCAACTTCTAGAAGCTAGGAAAGAGGCAGATGAATATTACAAAGGCAGTCTGGAAAGAAATATGGAAGTTACAGCATTAGGGCAAGAGGTACTGACAATTTTTATAACTTCATTGTTTTAACTTGTCTTAATAAGCATTCATTTTCTAACCAAAAGATTGAGGGAGTGGGAGAGTGGGGGGGGGGGGGGGACTATGAGCCCCAGTGCAAGGCATATAATTGATATAAATAAACAGACACTCAGTCAGTATTCCCCAAAAACAATTGAGTGCTTTCTTAAATAGGAAAAAAAATTCAGTTTCAAAGATAGGTTGTTAAAAAGAGGACAGATTTCACACTTATGATTGATTCTTATAACCTCATTGTTTAGTAATGCTAGAGATAGCAGTCCTTGCTTCAGATGGGCTAGAAAATCTGTCTTTACGATCAACAACTTGATAAGGTTCAAGCCAGCCTTCTCAACTCGGCACTTTTCATTTGTGCACTACAGCATATCTTTTGCACACTTTGATTCCTTCATTTGTGCATGATTCTGCATATCATTTGCGCACCTTTTTCACACCTCATCAAAAATAAATTAGGGGTAATTAAGGTAGTTAAAAGTCGTAACAGCTAGCTACAACTCATTAAATATTAAAATGGTTGAATGAGATGTGTAGAACTGTTCGTTAAAGTGAGCATGAAATGATTCTGTGCCATTATTAGTTCGCTTCTCTTCCGAGGGAATACCAGCCCACATGTCTGGACTGACTTCATTGCATAGGTATTGTAGATTAAAGGGGACAGCAACCCTAATAATAAGTATGTTCCACCAGAAAGAGCTCTATGAACCATGAATTTTGATACAAGTATCAGCAAATTCAGTTGAAAAATGGGCAAGTTATGGGGTATTAAAGAATTCAATATGGCCAACATTTAGCCGCCATTTTGAATATTTAATTAGTTTTCAGAATTTTTTCAACTGCTTAATTTTTAGTTATCACTACTATCACATCATCTGTGTTTCAGCAGATATGCAGCTTTATACATTAGGAAAATGTTTCATTAAAGATTAATGCAAATAATCCATTGGTTTGTCTTTTATTTTGATTACGCATATTTAAGTAGGCTGAGTGACGTCACTAAGCCTACAATATGGCCACTTCCATTACAGTCAATTTGCAAATATTCAAACGCCCACAGCTTCAACATTTTACAACTGATTTAGATGAAACTGGTATCAAAATTAATGGTTTATAAAGACCTTTCATATAAAACACAGTATTCATCATGGTTTCCGTACCCTTTAATAAAGAAAAGAAAAAAATCACTAAGTACGCATTACACCAGTACAGTTACCTGTATTAATCTACTTTTAGGTCACTGTCTAGCCACGCCCCCAACTGGTTCCTGTATCCGTTAGCTTTACTAGAGACCGGACATTGCATACCATGTGGCGATACAGAGACCGAATAGGTGTATAATACAAGTCATCATTTCAAGGCCACTAATTGATCCTGATTGGGGTGTGAAAATAGTGCGCAAATGAAATAACAAAAAGTGCGCAAAAGATACCATCGCTAATTGCAAAGAGTGTGCAAATGCAAAGCGCACCCTCAGCTACAGGGACTAGCAAGAGTATTAAAATGTTGCATGCAGAAAAAAAAGTGTTCATACCTTCTGGAGCAGAAACAACAAGGGGCAGACCAGCCTGCACATATCACATATGTGCAGGCTGGTCTGCCCCTTTGTTGTTCATATGCAACAAAACCAGATTACCTCGCAGTCTATATTATAGTACATGTAATGATTAAAAGATATAATCCTATTTTTCAGATATCAGGACTTAAACTGGACTTGGCACAGAAGAGACCACCAATTAATTTTGGAGCTCAGGTATGCTATAGTTTTTAATGACAAACACCTGTTTTAAAGATATACAACGTGAATCAATCACTTCTCCCTAATTAACAAATAAAGTTGTTGATATGTAGGTGGTAAACAAACTAAGAATTTGTGCAAATATGGAGACCAGGCTCTGAGTTTATAAAACTTTTTTAGTGCTCAACTCAACTGAGCACAAAATTTCAACTGCTCATAAAAAACTAAGATACCGACAAATGAAGAAGTTTCTTGCTTTAAGTCTCTCAGATGTTGTATTTATCATGCTAATTAAATGTTAAAATGCCAACAATTGTTGGCATTTTAACATTTATCAGCAGGATAAATTTCATGCTCAGTTGAGTTGAGCATGGAAAAAGTTTTATAACCTTGGGGCCTGTTCTCCTTGGTAAAGCAGGAAAACAATGTAGAAAAACATAAAAAAGTAGTCGCTGTTTCCTGCCAAAGTTACAAGTTTTCTAGAATAAAAATATAGTGTTATAAATTGCCTAATCGCTGGTATCCATTTTGTAGGTAGATTCATCTTTCTATACATTAGTGCAGTAGAGATCAAGATGCACTTTACCATTAGGTTCAAGAATGAGCTGACAAAATAATTGGGGAGCGCAGCGGCTCAGTGCTTGATTCAAGACCGAGGGCCGCGGATTCAAGCCTCACCAGCGTCACTGTGTTGTGTCCTTGAGCAAGACACATTTATCCTGGTTTAGTACTGGTTCAACCCAGGAAGACATGTCTGGACATAACTTAAAAATTGTTGCCTAGGTCATAAAGAATCAAATCAAACAAACAAACAAAACAATTCATTAGTGCAGTGAAAATCATGATGCAATTTACCAATAGGCTCAAGAATGAGCTGACAAAATAATTGAAAAAAAAATCAGCTTCAAAATATACAAAAGCCATATAAGGGAATAATTGTAAGTTCTCACAGCTGTCATTTCGTCATATTTTTTTTTCAACCAGACTCCCTCATGCATATGTTCAATGTGTCTATATTGTATAGGCAAAGTATCAAATTGCTCCATTGAAAGCTGTGGTAGGAGTTGATTGGCTTATAAAGGCACCATCTATGCATCTACAAAAGCCTTATTCGGAAATGTGTCTACATTGTATCGGCAAAGTATCAAATTGTTCCATCAAAAGCTGTAGTATGAGTTGATCGGCACCATCTATGCATATACAAAAGCCTAATTAGGGAATAATTGTCTAAGTTCTCACAGCTGTCATTTTGTCAAAAATTATTTTTTTTTGAACCAAACTCCTTCATGCATATGTTTAATGCGCTTACATTGTATCAGCAAAGTATCATATTGCTCCATTGAAAGCTGTGGTAGGAGTTGATTGGCTCATAAAGGCACTATCCATGCATATACAAAAGCCATATTCGGGAAAAACTGTGTAAGTTCTTACAGCTGTCATTTTGTCAAAATTATTTTTTGTGAACCAAACTCCTTCATGCATATGCTCAATGTGTCTACATTGTATCGGCAAAGTATCAAATTGTTCCATCAAAAGCTGTAGTAGGAGTTGATCGGCCCATGAAGGCACCATCTATGCATATACAAAAGCCTTATTAGGGAAAGCTGTCTAAGTTCTCACAGCTGTCATTTTCCCAAATATTATTTTTTGTGAACCAAACTCATTCATGCATATGTTCAATGTGTCTACATTGTATAGGCAAAGTACCAAATAGCTCCATCAAAAGCTGTGGTAGGAGTTGATCGGCCTGTGTATGGCCAATAATAGCATAAGCATAAAACCCTATATTAAGCCATTTAGAACTACAAAGGGAAATAACTCTAATAGAATTGGCCTCTAGCCCTTACTTTTTTGTCTAAAGTATTTGTCTTGCATATATGAACATGTTTGCAAGGTTTGATGAAAATCCAGCAATGACTCTACAAGTTTTTAAGGAAACAAAACATTACGGACGGACGGACAAGGTGAAAATAGTATACCCACCACAAACAAAGTTTGCGGGGGGGTATAATTCTGGTCCCGATAGCCTTGTGGTTAAGGCATCTGCTTTGGGAGTGGGAGGTCTAAGGTTCGATATCCAGTGTCGGCAGCAGTGGGGTTCGTCCTGATATGGTCGATTGGTGAGCCGCCAGCTAGTTAAACGAATGGTTACCAATTCCTAGCCTGCCTTGTGCATGGCAAAAGGATGGGAATTGGGAAGTAAATGTGACAAGTCAAGGTGTCTCATAAGTCAGAAATGGCTGGCCTTTCAATAGGGGTGACTCTATAATAAACCAGTACTTTACTTTTCACTTTAACATGTAGCCATTCTATTTTGCTGTTGCAAATGTGGGAAATGTACAAAACATGAAACCTGTGCAAAATTGCACAGGTTTCATATTTTGCACATTTCATGCGGTAGTACATTTTTTTAAAGTTTACATGTACATGGTAAACAGTGTTTGTTTTTTATTCAGCCTGACTATTTACATTATTTTATTTGGGCATAGAATATAGAAATTTAATTTTCGACCTCAACATGCAAACACTATGAGCCCTGATCAGACTGCTCTTAAAAGTTCATACTGTTTATAAAGCAGGCTACCAAAGTAGGCCAATGGAATTAGTCATGAATAGCGGGGAAATTAATTAAACAATCTAAGAGTGTTGTGTTCTGCATGGGTGAAAGTTTTCAGGATAATCCTGAATTCAGGATTTTGAGACTGACTTTCCATAGAAAGTCAGTCTCAAAATACTGAATTAGGCCGGATATAATAGCTTTTTTGATATATTTGCAGTTGATCTAAAGACAATTAACCATGTAAACTTGAAATATTATTATTTTGAAGGCAAACTACCAGTTTTAAAATTTGGAATTCAAAAGTTCAGGATTTTGGAAATTTTGAACTTCACCCTTGATTCTGTCTACTAACAGGAACTCCTAATTCAACAATTACAAGATGAAATCAAGAGCCTGAGAGACCAGGGCTCGGACCTCTGCGGTGGGGGAGAATTAGGTGGTGGTCAGGGTGTCACAACTAATGCTACCATACAGAATCTTCAACAGAAGTTGAAGAATGCTGCCAGAAAGATTACAGAACTTGCCAAAGAAAGACAACAGCTGATTGAGATGGGGAACAAACTCAGATCAGAACTGAAGAAAGCAGGTACAGTAAATGTTCTAAAATTTTGAATGCTAGTTACCTGCAAAAAAGACCTAGACAAGCAGTGCAGACCCACATCTAACTGCTAAATGTTCTAAAATTTTGAATGCTAGTTGCCCACAAAAAAGACCTAGACAAGCAGGGCAGACCCAGGTCAGACTGCTTCTGAAGAAGCAGTCTGATTGGGTCTTCCCTGTTTGCTATTATGATAAGCGTTTTGTGAATTCCAGCCCCAATAACCAACATTTTATTGGAGAACAGAAAGAGAAAAATGTTCAAATTTTAGAGCATTTACCGTAAATTTATATTCTCACATACTCTTATAAGCAATGATTAGCTCTTTATCTCTGAGTGCCATCTGCTGATAACTTGAAAACAGTTTGATGTTGGGCCTGGATCCAAATTGTTGGACACTCTGATTGTATTCCTGAAAGAACTTAAAAAAAAGCTGAGTTTGAAAAAAAATCAGCAGACGACAAAGATGCATGAAAAATTTCCCAGGGGGGGGGGGGGGGGGGGGGGGGGGGGGGGGGGGGGGGGGGGGGGGCAAAGAGTTAACCTTTTGTATACTAATAGGCTCTTCCACCTGGTTTGATTCAATATACTTGGAATGGTTCATTGAACAGACCTGAAGAAAGCTGGTAAGGTTATTTTTAAAACCTGGACCATTCTGTGATTTGTCTATCTTACATGCATAAGCCTTATTTTCCCTGAAAATCACTAAATATATCAGAAAATTGTTTGTCTGATATATATTATATAGTCCTGAATGACACTTAACCTTAAAGCCCCAATCACAACTGCAGCAGACGAGAAATCTTGCAACATATTTCTTAATTTTCAAAAAAAATAAGGTATAATATTCCATGATAATCGTCTGCCAGCAGATGATTGTCATGAAATATCATACCTTATTTGTTGTTTTTTTTTTTCGAAAAGGCGGCAAATTTGAAATTGTCCTCTGCTGCAAATTATAGGTGGCGCTTTAAGACGTCCCACCAAAATTTAAAATTTCAGTATGATATCCTATTACACATGCCTATATTGTTTTCTTTAAGACCACAACAGTAGATTTTCGTGCTAAATGTTTGTTGTTATTTTTGTGTCATCAGGAATAGATATCCCCACTGTTGGTACAAAGAGATCTGCAAGACCATTGCCTCCACCAATCAGTGAAGAGAATCTCGATCACATGGCTCCAGTCAAGCCTCTTTCTCAACAATTTATGAATAAATTAAGTCAATTAGAGAAACTCCAGTATGAGTTAACAAAACAAGTAAGTACTACATAGAGCATCTTACATGAATGTTCACATTTAATTGAATTGATTAAAGGAGTTGGGGAAAAGAGATTACCGAGCATTTTATCTCTGTGTCTCAACAAGTTTAATAAATTCAATAATACAGGAGCATGAGTGTAAGATTATATTTATCACATGACATTAAAATTTTTTGGTGTGAAAACGTCAAGATTTTCCCTTATTTTACGCAACATTATAATGAATGTCATTACATTTTTAGAAAATCTGTAAACTACTAGTGGCTTATCGATTTTATTGTATGGCCTTATATCACTCCCAGTCATGATGTCATGTGATAAAATTATATAAGTTTGAAATTTAACACCTCAAACTAATACAGTGCAATCCTTTTATAATGCTTTGTTTGGGGTCCATAGGAATGGACTGTGCGGTAAGTGAATCATGTTTTACAAAGGAATTATAGGAAAATGACCATTTTATGGTCATTTTCCTATGATTCCTTTGTAAAATTCCATGGTAAAAAATTTGAGAGCCACATGACCATGTTATATCCAAATCAGTGTTATAACCAGGTGTGTTATAAAAAGGGTTGGGAAAATGCTGGCATTTATGAGTCAAGTCCATGCCACTGGCGTTCATTGGCAATTTCCTTAATAATCCGGCATATTTTGACATTTTCCAAAAGATCTTAACGGACATTAATTGGTAAAATTATCCAGCATTTATAGAATAAACCAGTAAAAACATTAATTCAATCATGTTTGATGCACCTTAAAGTTAACAATCCAAATTAGGAATTGTCTCAACTATTAAAGATATCTAGTGACCTTGTTTCCCCATCAAATATTTTAATTACAGTTATAATTGTGCAAACACTAGAAAAGCATGTATAATTACCATAGTGGTTTATGAATATGCCTGATAGATTGAAATTATTGTCCTTTGAGTTCACAACTAATTAGATACATAGAAATCTAAAGACTTTAGGCCCCAGTGCTTGTTGTAACGTATTCTCAAAATGTTTTGTCACTTCTCTAAATTTGACACTACAATGAATAAATGCATAAATTCTGTTTCCCAAGGCTATGCTAATGCCATGTATATAAGTATCATTTCAAAGTAGATGCTGTTAGTGTAAATATTTAGCGATTGATTCCAGTATCTTTTTTTGCAAAATACAGTAGTAAGTTTTAATTTCAGATGTCTTTAACACGATTTTATTCATAAATGCCAGTATTTGCCACTTTAGTGTTTTTGGAGTATTTGCCATGCCGGTATTTTCCACTGGAATTTATCAGCTGGACAATACTTGTTCCAACTCTGGTTATAAAGGGACTGCACTTTAACTCTGAATATTTGGACAAATGGGCCTGATATAATATAATGGCAAAAGCGAGTTCAGCCTACTTCAGAAAGAGCAGTCTCTATAATGTCTACACTACTTACCATTCTGAAGCTATACTTTACACACCCATGGGTGAAAGCTTTCAGGATTAATCCTGAATTCAGGATTTTGAGGCTGACTTTCCATAGAAAGTCAGCCTTAAAAATGCGGAATTAGGATTATTATAATAGGTTTTCATATCTATATACAGTCTGTCTAAAGACAATTGACCATTTAAACTTGAAATTGTGAATATTTAGTAGGCATACTGCAAGTTTTGAGATTGGAGTTTCAAAAGTTCAGGATTTGGGAAATTTAGAACTATCAACCATGCACACCCCTAGTTGCTTTAATTTTAGGATACATTAAAGTGTCTGAATACTTTCAGGGTTTGAAAAAACTGGACAATTCAATGATTTAATCATTAAACCTTTATACAAACCCATTAAACCTTTATGTAGCATATGGTAATTAAAATGATTACCACCTATAAAATTAACCCTTAAAGTGCCAATCATGACTGCAGCAGACGACAATTTTTGCGACATCTTTCCTAGTTTTGGACAAAAATAACCTTTGATATTTCATGAGAATCGTCTGCCTCATGAAATATTATGCCTTATTTGTTAATTTTGAAAAGGCAGCAAAATTTGAAATTGTTGTCTGCTGCAAATTGTAGGTGGCGCTTTATGGGTTAAAAAGTTTACGCAATGTAAAGCTGTCTTTTTGAATTAGCCGGGGAAAATGCCTTTGAGAATGCTTTAGATACATGTAATTTATGATTTTTTCAGGAGTTACAGTATGCTCAACGGTACCACGATCCACAAGCTGGAGGGGAATCCAGTTATTCTGAGCCTGATGAACAAAGACCTCCTTCTATACTCAAGAAACACTCCAGGATTAGAGAATGTAAGTTCATTAACTCTGTATTCCACATTTTGGCCACAGCATGAGATTTCCAACAATGTGGTATGTGCGACCAGCAAAGCCTCAGATCAGCCTGCGCATACGCGCAGTCTGATCAGAGCCTTTGCTAGTCGCTTGAGTATTCTATGATTGTTAAGCTACTGACTGAACACCATTTGGAGTTTCTAAGCTTAAAAGGAGGCTGCAGAGGCTCGTCCGAGTCTCAGCTGTCAAAAAGCCACATTGTTTGAAATCATATGCCATGGCTCATTTACCCTGTATTCCACATTTGATCAGAGTATGAAGTATGACTGACTACATGTGAGCTTTTGTAATCAGTCTTAGTCCAGAGTCCATCACGAGTCATCTGATGTGCAATGTGTGTAAGCATTTCTCAGAAATACATCTTCTAAACTGTTAGCACAAATTTTAAACATTTTCACACAAATGTTTCCCACAATGCCTTCTTCCAAAATTACCAAAACATTTCTGCTCCTCAAAACAAATTGGCCAAAAAAGCTAAAACTAAAATGCCTTCTTCCGATGTTCTGCTCGTCTTTAATAACAAAATGGCCAACAGAGCTAAATAGTTTCGAGCCAGGTCAGGCCTGACATAATGTCAGGCCTGATCTGGATCCAAACTGTTTGACACTCTGATAGAGTTCCTGAAATATTTTTTGAAAAGTTAATTTTGAAAAGTCAGCAGACGACAAAAAATCATGCAAAATTACCCAGCATGCAGCAATTATTTATATATTCTAACAGCTCAAGATACAGATATCGACGTTAGAGCCAGTATGAACACTGAAGGCGGTGATACGGCTATCAGTATACCTACACAAAGGTCTCAGTTAATGATGAGCATGTCATCAATGGGTGGGGAATCACTACAAGACGTCTGGAAGATGTTGGATGAAGCCAGGCCAAGTCCCACACCAAGGCTCTCCAGCCCTGGAGCCATGCAGAGGGCAGCTAGATTCCAAGGTAATTTCTGTTTTACACTTAGGATCTTTAAAGATGAAAGCTCCATCCTTCCAAATCCCAATTGAGAAAACTTTGAATTCACTTTAGCTGGTTTCTGAAGAAGTTAACTCTTTGCATGCTGGGTAATTTTGCCTTTTTTTGTCGTCTGCAATTTTTTTCAAAAATAATTTTTTCGAAAAATCTTTAATACCATCAGTGTTAAACAGTTTGGATCCAGATCAAGCCGAACATTTAATGGGGCCTGATCCGGGTCCAAACTGTTTGCAAAGGTTATCAGTAAACGACACTAGTAGGCAAAGAGTTAAACAGGCCTGTGAAATGCCGGACTTGACTGACCTGGTCCTGGGACAATTATAAAGAAAGTTTATATCATTCTGTTCTAACAAAGGCAGCTATAATAGTCTTAACCCTGAAAGTGCCAAGAAAAAATGCATCTGAAAATGTCGTCTGCTGAAGTCTTCTGCTGCAAATAATTGCCTAGCATTAATGACAAATTAAGCATAGAAGCAAACAGCGTGGACCCAGAACAGACTGCTCCTATGGGAGCAGTCTAATCACAGGACCTTGAAGTTCGATCCTTAAATCACCCCTATAGCCTCAAACCAAAAACTCACAATGTCATTACGTAGTAATGACCAGGAGTGAAACTAAATTTCAGGCATCTTTGAATCGCCGTTACCAGGAGGTTTTGGCGAAAACTGAACATCTAACCATAAAAACTACGTCAACAGGTCATGCGAGGCATGAATAACTTTTTCTGATATATCACTGAGTCAAAATAATGAGCGTTTGAAAATAAGAAAAAATAACGGTAGCCATTCCGGCTCCAGTATTCGGTTTGACGCAGTGAATCCGAGCCTTCGTCACACTTGGAGAAAATACATTTCAAAACTTACAGACTCTTCAACCAAAAAATGAAACAATCAGTTAAATGTGATCAGAATATTAAATAAATCAAACCTTTACATTCACTTATCACGAATCGTTCTGTTTTTCATAAACTTTGCGGAAATTCAAAACTGAAACAGTTGTTTTTCAAAGATAGTGTGACGTTGACGTCGCGCACGATTTGGCATACAAAACGTAACGTCAAGTTATAGCGTCTTGGGGCTTATTCCGTAGATGAAAACGTCATTGTCTCATTGTTTATGCCCTAACAAATAGGTTTCCCGGTACTATATCGACTTAAGTATATTTGAGACATTGTCCTGTTTTGTCCTAACGTCGCCATCTTGATCATAAGTTAGAAGAAAAGTTATCGAACACTTTGACATTGCCGTCGCAACATTCACTGCCGATTGACCGGAAACTGGAGCCGGAATGGCTACCGAGAGCTTAGTTTCACTCCTGGTCATTACTACGTAATGACATGAGCTTTTGGTTTTGAGGCTATATAGGTGATATAAGGACCGAACTTCAAGCTCCTGTGGTCTAATCTCGGTCCACACTGTTTGCCCCAGAGGCTTCTTAAACATTTCAGCAGACGAGAAAAGCAGACGACTTTTGTTGCGATTGGCGCATTAAGGGTTAATAGTTCAAGTTGGTTCATCCTTAAGCAGGCTGAATAAATGGATATTCTTTTGTCTGATTATCAAGCAATCCAGTTCCATGGTTCGCTGAATTATTATAAACTCACATGTTGTATGGAAAACAGTGTGGGTCTTGATTGGCTGGCTTTTACACTGTTTTCATCAGAGTATATATCTGATTCATTAATGTTTCAAATAAGTTTATATACACAGCGTCAAAATTAAGCACCACTAACTTCTTAGCTATTTTTTCAAAGCAAGGCTATGTGATGTAATTAAATGTTATAAATAAAGTGAACTGCATCATATAGGGATAAGATAGTGAAACAACCATGCTATTTTGCCAAAGTATTGGATGGTGAGTTCATCAAAAGCACATAGGGGTCAACTTATATTCATTGCAACCTTGTGTACGTGAACAATTGGTTAAAATTTTATGTGAAAAAAGGCACAAAATGTGTTCCAAGATGTTGGGGTTATATTCTTGAAGATTTCGGGGCGATAGTGAGAAGTTTTGATAAGTTGCAAAAACTCATGACTTTGTAACCAAATCCAGATATCACATGTTATTTTAAATTTTCATTTACATATTTATGCAGAGTTTCACAACAGATAACGATTTTCCATGCTCAATAAAATTTCTTCACAAGAGATTGGAAATTGTTTAGCAAAACAATATAGGTGGTGCTTAACTTTTGACGCCGTGTATATATAGGTTTCAGCCCGGTAAGAGCTACGCAAAATTCTTTGTTCATTATCTGTTATTTGGGACAAGTAAAATTTTCTGCGGACAAGTACAGTATGGCCATTTACTAGTCCTAGGTCAAGTAACAATTTTGCTATTCACATGCCCCTAGGATAACAACACTAAACTTGCTGGAAATTGATAGTTGTGATTTCCATCAATATGTCATTTTGACAAGTGTAGACTCAGACGAGCCTGTGCAGCCTTCTTTTAAGCTTACAAACTCGAAATGATGTTCGGTCAGTAGCTTAACACTCATAGAATATTCAAGCGACTAGCAAAGGCTCTGATCAGACTGCACGTATGAGCAGGCTGATCTGAGGCTTTGCTGGTCGCACATACTACATTGTTGGAAATCCCATGCGACGGCTCAGTTAATATAGCTTTCACAGCTCAAAAAGAACTAAGTGTGCACTTATAACAGCATGTGCGATTATTAGGTCAAACACAATAGTCTCTATATGTGCAGTTATGAGCATGTTTGTTTGTTTGATTTGATTTTCTACGTCCCATCAACAATCTTTCAGTTATATAGGGACGGTTTTTCCTGGGTTAAACCAGTACTAAGCTAGGATAAATGTGTCTTGCTCAAGGACCACAACGCAGTGACGCCGGTGAGGCTCGAACCCGCGGCCCTTTGGTCTCGAGTCAAGCACTCTACCACTGAGCCACTGCGCTCCCTGGAAATCACATGTCATGGCTCAACTATGTGCAGTTATGAGCATGTGAGTTTATCATGTCAAATATGGTATCCTCTATAACTTGCTCATTTTCAGGTGCTGGTGACATGAATATAAGTCAAGATAGCGCAGTTCAAGATTCACAAGATCTCCAGCTAGCGGGCCAGAGGACCGGCTTTGTCAGGCACAGGCAGGAGAAAAAACTCTCCGATAAGGCAGCAGGAAGATTAGTACAGAAAAATATTCCACAGAAGTCCAAGATTAGGAACTATAACTATCGTGATGATAACAGATGATAGTGCTTTCCCTTTAGAGCAAAAAAATAAACAAAACTGACATATTTTTGTCATTTCTCTATAAAAACATTTGTTGTGTTACTCATTGGAAGCATCTCACCGAGCTGCTTCCAATGAGCACCACAACATAATTGAGCCATGACATGTGATTTCCAACAATGTGGCATATTGACAAGTGTAGACTCAGACCAGCCTATGCAGTCTCCTTTTAAGCTTAGAAACTCCAAATGATGTACTGCCAGTAGCTGAACATTCATAGAATATTCAAGCGATTTGCAACGGTTCTGATCAGACTGCGCGTATGCGCAGGCTGGTCAGAGCCTTTGCTGGTCGCACATACCACATTGTTGGAAATCTCATGTCACGGCTCATATGTTTATTGAGAAATAAACTAGAGGAGCAATCACTCCTGTCTTAGGGTATGGTGTAGACCCGGTTCTTGGATATTAATTGTTTAGCCTGTGATACGTGACAGAAACTGTTTGGGTGAGGAGAAATTCATTTTTTGTGCTATACGTGTATACTTCCACAAAACTCTTTGAGGCGTGAATGTAACGGTAAAAGTATTGAATGAATTGGGGTCATTACTTAGGTCATGGTAGGAGTTTAGTTGTAGCTATAAAAGAGCATCCCTGGTACCTTTGCCGAGACCTCTTATTTGGTAGTTGCATTGTCAAAATAGTAATATAAATTTTGGGGTAATTTTGGAATGAAAACCTGATGGTATAGCAATAAAAAGAATTGAGGTTTGTCCACCATGCTATAATTGGCCAACTGCTTAATCTTACATTACACTGAATACTGAGGAAAGTTCAACAATGCGAGAACTCCCGGGCGATCATTGTTCCGGTACCTATCTTTATTCGTAATGTGTAAAGCCTGACATCAGTACAACGAGCGCCTGAAAGCGCTTGCATTGTTGAACTCGCCTCTGAATTGGTTTGCAGTAAGGAAACGTTAGAATTTTGTTCGAACATAAGAGAGTAGTTTAAAATTACCCGTAACCCTTAAAAAGTTGAACTTACAAAGACATTTTCAAGTTTGGTTGATTCTGAACTCGCCTTTGAATTGGTTTGCAGTAAGGAAATGTTAGAATTTTGTTGGAACTTAAGAGAGTAGTTTAAAATTACCTGTAACCCATAAAAAGTTGAACTTACAAAGACATTTTCAAGTTTGGTTGATTCTTTTGGAAAACAAAGCTTGGCATTTCTTGTGAATCGTCCAGTACACATATTTACATGTAATATGGGCCTCAACATGAGAAAATCTGACAAAGTTGCACTTGAAGAATAAAGGCCCACACCAGCCTGCAAATATGATTTAAGCCTATGTTATTCACTTTTTGGACTGTATAATATCTAAATTAGGTACATGAAAAGTGTCGGTAATCTAGCTATTCTCTACAGCTGGGCAGACTGGTTTGAGTCTTACTTGGTATGATACTCGGAGGACAAGTTTGCTCATGACAGGGGCCCATATAAAGTCTTAGGTTTACTTCCATTAAAGAAAGAAGTCACTGTTGTCTGCTGTTATCATGATTTATCACGGTTTATTTATTTTAACCCATTTATGTCGAATGTATTTTCCCACTTATCAACTGGATGAGTCCATTTCCAATTTTAGGGTTGTTGGGTGGTATTTTTCATTTTTAAAAGAAACTTCTGTAAGCAAACAGTGGAGAACCTGGTCAGATGCCGTGTTTTGCAGCGTCTGATATGGTTTTGCACTGTTTGCCGATGTCCTACAAAAAGGATGCAAGGCTTATGATAATATGGGTTAACAAGGGTTTATTTGTCGTCTCCTTATGTTTTTCGAACTCAAAGCTTTCAAAAAATTCTTTCAGGAATACCATCAGAGTGTCGAATAGATTAGGTCCAGAACAGGCTCTACGTTTTGTCAGGCCTGATCTGGGTCCAAACTTTTGGCAATGGTTATCAGCAGATGGCACTGGCAGGTAAGGAGGTAAGGATTTGAGCTAGAAACAAAGAACATTAAAACCAAAGAAATTTCTCTATCAAATTCTTTATTATAGCTATGAAAGTGTGACAAAATATATGAAACCTACGATGAAAGTATGAAACTAATTTTAAAAAATCTCAAAAGCACATCTATTTGTATCAGTAACAAGAATATGGCACAATACTAAATAAGCCCTTTTCCTGCAAAGCAAACACTATGAACCCCAATAGGCGGGGAAAGAGTAAGTGTTAAAATGCTTGCCGAGGGATACCAAAAATGATTCTGAGGGAAGTATTTTATATCACCACAGAGCAGCAATCTATTACAGACTCAAACTCTTGGCTGCTAATGCAGGCCCCCAGGTAGAAGTGCTTAACAGAATTTTTTTCTTATTTCTCAACCAAAACATATGTTGTGGGTACTCAAAAGAACCGTCTCGATGAGACATTTCTTTTGAGTACCCAAAACACATGTTTAAACTGATGGGTAAGAAAATAATCACAATTTTACACTAAAATATTTGCTTAACTGGCCCAATGTAATGACGACTAAATAGTGTCTGCTGTATCATCTGCTAGTTCATTTAAATCATCTCTATAGCAAATAATGTGGACCAAGATCTGACTGCTCCTCTAGGAGCAATCTGATCTGGGTCCACATTGTTTGTACGCCAAAATTAGTCAATGAGCCAAAATTAATCAATGACGTAAGCATTGCAGCAGGCAACATTTTCAGATATTCTTAGAAGGCAAAGGGTTAAAAAGGACTTTTATAATATTTTCATTTTTTTGTTTGTTTTGATTCTTTACGCCTGTCACCAATTTTTCAGTTATGGTGGGATGGGTCTTCCTGGGTTGAAGCAGTACTAAGCAAGGATAAATGTGTCTGGCTTAAGGACACAACACAGTGACACCGGTGACGCTCGAATCCTCTGTCTCGAGTAAAGCATTCTACCACTGAGCCACCATGCTCCCTTTTTTTCATATTTTGGATTGCTGTCAAAAATATTAATTGCATGTTTATTAATTTTGCATGCTGTTTTGCTGTCTGCAGGCTTTTGAAATAAACTGATGTGAATGATACTCCTGCATCTGCATGCTAATCAAAAACCAGGCCCTGAGGTTATAAAACTTTTTTCATGCTCAACTCAGCTGAGCACCAAATTTCAACTGCTAATTAAAGCTTTAATACCGACAAATAAAGAAGTATCTTGCTTTAAGTCTCTCAGATGTGGTATTTATCATGCTAATAAATGTTAAAATGCCAATTTTTTGCTCAGCTGAGTTGAGCATGAAAAAGTTTCGGGGCCTGATGATGATGATGATAATGATACTACCTTAAGATGTTATGTCAGTAAATGTAACATAAAATGTCATTAAACAAAGCATCAAACATGTAACAAATTTGATTTAATTACTCCTAACAACCACTACCTATTCTCACAACCACAAACAAGTCTAACATCATTTAACTAAAAATGTTTTCGAGTTGACACTTTACATCCCAGTCAACATTTTTTAGTCATATTGGTACATTTTCCTGGGATGAACCAGTAGTAAGCAATGAGGATCAAATTTCTTGCTCAAGGACACAACACAGTGTCTCCTATAAGGCTTAAACTAAGGACCCCTCAATCTGAAGTCGAGCACTCTACTACTGAGCCATTATGCTCCTGCAAAAAAGGTGATAACATTACATCAGCTCCTCTTGGAGCAGTCTGATCTGAGTTTGTGCTGTTTGATTATGCCTATCTCACACTGTGCTAACATTAAGGGTACATATGATAAGTCAAGGTTATGCAGGTATAATGACAGCATAATCATCACTTAACCATTACCACGCTTGTTGAATATTTTTATATACTACACTCCTCCCAGTTATTGTTTAACTCACAGATTTCAGTAATAAGTATGTATTCACAAGTAGAGTAGAAAACAGTATGCATCCTGATCAGCTGGCTTGTGAGAAGCCAGCTGATCTGGATCTATACTATTTTTGTGACAGCATATATCCGGGCTCAGCACGGTAAAGGTTATTTAATAATGGTCCAGTCATTGAAAGCGTGGATTGTTCAGACAAACTCTATATTATGGGACTGTAACAATCATATGGAATTCAATCTGTATCTACACGTCCACTCAAACCCAGGCTTCCCAACCAATATATGTCCTGCCCAATATATTAGGATCTGTCACTTGGTCAATCAGGGCTGAGACCTGCTGCTCCACACTGAGGCCCTTAGCTGGTAACTGGGCTCGTGCATTGTCCTTCATTCCAAGGGCTACCATCTCAAAATCTTTGATAGCTGGTTTCTTGCCGTGACCCAGTCTCAACTCATCCCTGAAATAAAATAATTGTCCAATATTAAGTTGTTCTTTAACACTTTCCTTCATGAATATTCATGCTAAACCCCTCCCACTACAAATACTTATTTAAATAAACATTCAAGTTTGTAAATAGAACAAAGAAATCGCTTGTCTGGTCCACTACTGGAGTATAGCCCTTCAAATGGAACACTTTTTTGTGGCAATAACATTAAATCTAAAATGGGAATTTTAAATTTGATTCGAAAAATATATTTCAACCAAAAAACCCTAACCAAAAATATTTTTTTGAAGTTTGTATACGTTTTCATAAATGCTGGGATAGGATGGAATTTTAACATTCTTAATGTTTTATGCCAAATAACATTCCCTTCTTGTACCTTGAGCGATATGGATCAATGACTATAAAACCATGTACATGTATATACCAATATAAGACAATTTACAATGCATCAGTGGGTTTTAAATGTAGCTGTATATTGGCTTGCGTTGCTGTTTATCAGCATAGTCAACAATATTTCATTTATCTAACCATGTCACAAAGACGGTGACACAAACGAAAGGCTACATCTATAGATGCCTACTACCCAAAATGGCCTCTTAGTTGGAAGCGCCCATTTGCCTAGCTATTCCATGAATGAGTCTGCTTATTGATCTCACCACTCCCATATGAAAACATGCATATTTTCCATCATATAAAGAAGCAGTTACAGTTAAATATAAAATGAAATGTACATTTAGTACATGTAAGTGCCCGTACATCTGTGGTCTTATTCGTATTTTCAGGCCTGTGCATTTCTAGTTGTACGCTCGCACATACAGACACATGAATAAAACATACAATTAGGTAGCCAGAAGGAAGCAGGCAAAATGATGGTACTTGGTAGGCATGAAACACGTTAATAACCCATTATCCGTAGAACTATATAAGCAGCTTGGGTTGCATCGTAAACCGCACCATTTGATGTTACAAAATAATCGTCTGCTGTAATCTCTAATGGACATTTTATAGCTGAGCAAATACTACGATATCTATCCAAGGTGTATTGCAATGACAGTACAAAAATGGGTACTTAACGGGTATTTTCATTCCAACAAAAACTAAGTTATTTATTTTTACAAGATATCAGAGCAGTAACATTGATATCATTCTCCGCCAAAATTTAAATCAAGTTAGGGTTTTGCTATATCTATGCGCATGCAAATTTTCAGGGTGAAGAAACCTTCATGTAAAATTTTAAAAACGAAAAACTGTGTTCCATCTAAGATGCAAAATACCAGTAATGTAGGATCATATCTAATCATATTTCCATAAGTGGAAGTACAAAATTTCAAAAATCCTGAACTTAGATATTCAAATTATAAAATTTGCAGTATGCCATCAAAATATTACCAATTAAAAGTTTAAATGATCAATTATCTTTATATAATCTAAAAATAAATCCAGAGAAGCCACAGTAACTTTAATCTGCTTAATTCAGCATTTTGAGGCTGATTCCGAAAGTCACCCTCAAAAATCCTGAATTCAGGATTAATCCTGAAAACTTTCACTCATGAAAACTGCCCACCTGAGCCTTTTAAAGTTACAGTATTTTAGACTGAATATTCAGAAGCTTTTCTGTATTTATTCTAAAGTTTTAACACATCATTGGACTACTGTAAATTTGGAAATTTTCCCGAGTTAAATTTTCGCGAAACTTCGCATATGCGAAGTTTCGTGAAAAGCAAACCCTCAAGCATTTGCGATATCACTGTGTTGTTTACTGATATAGGTAAATCATGCCATGTTCGCAATAATTTACGTTGCAAATGTGTCTTTTAACGCTATTCACGAAAATTTCCAAATTTACAGTACCTGATGAGGTGTGTGAATAGGAATGCACACATTGCAATATTACATGGTGTAAACCTTATTTAGACTGCTCCTTCAGGATCAGGCTGATCTCGGTTAACAGTTTGATAAGGGTTACATTTCTGATTATTGTTTGTTTGTGTTGATGCCTGGTCACAAATTAATTCTGAAAGGTTAACATACCTTGTTATGTATCCTGGATTATCCCCCTTCAATTTCCTCTTCACATAGTTGAGTTTCTCCTTAGGATACCAGTCCATCTTTATGTCACTTTCCAAATCATATAGGTCCACATCTATCAAAATAGGAAGTTAAAATATTATATTTTGCCCTTTGTAATGTCATAGATAACATCTTCCACCCAGTTTGGTTTATTTTTTTGTTTGAGTGTAATTAAACCCTTTTAAAAGTGAACAACATGAGTGTTAACGGCCAATGAAGCGAACAAGATGCTTGTTTGCATGTGTTAACCAAATGTGGACTACATTATCACCACTGGCAAATGGATTCGCTGTTTGAAGTATATTTCACATGCAAATGAGCTTAGTCAGCTGTAAGTCATATTTCTGTTGTTCAAGGGAGTTTTAAAATTGCAAAAAAGAAAAAATTTATCGTTGGTTCGTATTGAAAATGTAAAAATAGAGATTTGAGCCACGACATGAGATTTCCAACAATGTGGTGTATAGGACCAGCAAAGGCTCAGACCAGGCTGCCCATACGCGCAGTCTGGTCAGAGCTGTTGCTAGTCGCTTACATATTCTATGAGTGTTAAGATACTGACTGAACATCATTTTGAGCTTCTAAGCTTAAAAGGAGGCTGCACAGGCTCGTCTGTGTCTACACTTGTCAAAACGTCACATTGTTGAAAATCACATGTCACAGCTCAAATGATTGTATTGAGCTTTTATTAAAATGTCTCACCTTCTTTATTCATTGTCTGCATCTGCTTCTCTGCATTTTGCTGGAAAAAATAAAACAATTGATCTTATTTTGCCCATTGACACTTAACCCTATATGCACTATATTAAATGGATTCTTCCTTCTGGCTTGATACAATAAACTTGGTTTGGTCCATTGGATATATCGAGGGGTCACAAGTTATAATTTCCAAATGAAATTGTATTTCTTTCTTTGAAGATCATTTTTATCTTAACAAATAGTGTAGACCCTGATGAAATGCCGCATTATGTGGCATTTCATCTGGGTTTTCACTGTTTGCAAAAGTACACATTTAGGAATCACTATTGTAGAAAGGGTTCAGATCCCTAATGAATTGTTCATTACACCTGTACAGTTACAGTCCTAGAACATAAAAATCAAGATATAAAAAGGAGATAAAGCAAAGATAAGGACTCAACAGTACATAAAACTGAAATCAAACAGGTAACCCCGGTGGGCCTGACACCAGCCAAAGCATCAGACCCCTACCATCTCATCAATAGATAAGTCTTTAAGTCGGAACCGTCATAGAGTCTGAAGCCGACCCACCGGCGTGCAATAAAAGAGGAAAGCAAAGTTGCCAACCGTGATTGGGTTGACCACCAAGCATGCAGTCTGTTGTAATACATTAACTGTATAGCCAATCTTTTTATAATGAGAAATTATTTTAATAAACTGCACTGAAAAATTATTAGAGCCAACAATCTACTTCAATTTAGTCACCATAGAACTTTGGTTCCGAAAGTCCTTCGTGCAAGAGAGATTTAAGTCCAACTTGGAATTTAGATATCAAATCATAGTATCGGCGATAAAATTTAGAAAAGGTTTTGCAAAGTTTATGATACCTATAGCAATGTGTTCTACAACTGACCAACTGTCCTCAATTCCACTTAATTTTATATAGTTGAAGGCTTGGAACTTTTGCTTTCAAGCTTGGCTTTTTGTTCTCAAACAACAGTTAAATTTGACACTCCTCTCTACAGTACAGTCATACAGTATTGGGAAATAACATTATCATGTTGTGGCTCCGATATATTTTTACCATGCTTTTTTTGTTTTGCTTCTTTACGTTCCAGTCAACAATTTTTCAGGCATGTTGGGACAGGTCTTCCTGGGTTAAACCAGAGATAAGCAGAGGATAAAGTGTCTTGCGCAAGGACACAAAACAGTGACTCCGCCGGCTGTGAAACTTGAACTAGCAACCGTTGGATCCCCAGTCTAACGCTCTACCAACTGAGCCACTGCGTTCCGCATTTTTAACACGAATTTTTACAAAGGAATCAGCATGTAAGGGTCATATTCCTATAAATCTTTTGTAAAATTATCACTTTATAACATGATTCACTTATTTATAACACAGTCCATTCCTATGGAACCCAATCATAGTGTTAAAAAGGGACAGCACTTTACTTACCAAAAAGTCTAAGGAGGGTTCTCTCACAAGAGTTCTGAGAGTATGAACCATGGAGACAAATTAACCCTTGTTCTGTTGAACCCTGATTTATCCTTTTTTTGAAAACACTGTACATCCAGATCAGCTGGCTTCTAACGAAGCCATCTCTGTTTACCACTTCTGTAAACACAGGCAGTGCCATGGGTTGGTCTGCAGTGTGTGATTGTGGTATTTCCTGATCTTACTCACTTTATAATTAAAATGCTGAAGGTAAACAGGATAAAAATTGGGGAAGAGTGTATTACATAAAAATATTCAGAATGACAAGGTTAAAATGTGACACTTCTCTCTATTTACCAGCCAGTCTAAGGAGGGTTCTTTCACAAAAATATCCATGGTGTTTAAAAGCAGGTCCGAGTCAGAGCGTAGAGCTCTCAGAGTATGAATCATGGTGCTCTCAATTAGACCTTTCACTGTTAATGGCATCATCAAGTTACGTAACTGCCTTGTTAATCTAAAGGGTAGTAACTCTGGTACTGGCAGGAACTGAAAGACAATGTCAACAAAAACATTAAGTCAAATATAGCTGTGAAAAGCACCCTGACAGATGAAATGATTTTTAAGAGCCCTGGATAGCTTTTAAAGTTCTTTTTATATAGTTATATAAGGGAAACTGCTTGTAGAACTAGACAGTTTGTTTCAAAAACCTTTAACACAACAAGAAAATTAGCTTTGTTGCTTACAGATTTTGGATTGTATCCCACATTTTGCATTTTACTGTGAAATTTTCACCCAAATGAACTGTTTTGATCAAGGTATTTTTAAAAGCAGCTTTTAAAGAAATGGTAGCAAAAGCAAATAAAAACCAATGTATAAATTAGTTTGAGAAAAGTTGAAGTCTTCTATAAAAAGTAGAAGCATAAAACAGTTAAAATATTTCAATTCTTCAAAAAGATACTGTAACATTAGTTTGCAGGTGATGCCTTGGTAACTGGTACCAAATTTTAAGTCTCACTGTTTATGGTACTTCATTTATAGCAACCAACCAACGAGAGTTGGTTGCTTTACGACTAGAGACGCTCTGTTCTGTTCTATTCATGCCCATTCATCTACAAAAACGAATAGAAAATATTTTCGAAATCGCCCAGTTTTGGTATCTATATGAAGTCGATACGGGGAACCAATCTAGATAGAACTAAGAACCTAATTCTACTGTTGAAAAATATATTGTGATCATCGTTGACATTGAAAAAATACAAAGAGTAAAAGTGAATCACAAATATGCCAGTTTTGTTGATATTAAAGTCATATTTTAGTCAAAAGACTGAGGGATTTTTTCGTTCACCAGGAGCTTGAACGGTAATGATAGCTCTTTCAAGCAAGCGGCTGTGTGATCCATATGACGTGACGTCACAATTCTACAACATTACGTCACGACGTGATAAGGCCAACTGCCATGTGCATAGTCGCGCCTTTGAAAGAGGCAGCCACAATTGAGCCGCGACATAACATTTCCAACAATGCGACCAGCAAAGCCTCAGATCAGCCTGCACATACACGCAGTCTGATCAGAGTCTTTGCTAGTCGCTTGAATTTTCTATGAGTGTTATGCTACTGACTGAACATCATTTGGAGCTTCTAAGTTTAAAAGAAGGCTGCACAGGCTCGTCTGAGCCTACACTTATCAAAATGCCACACTGTTGGAAATCACAAGTCGCTGCTCAAATTACATGTCCTCATGGTATCCAATAGGAACTTCCCTTCAAGGGTCCTGGCGCCTTTAAAATAGCTTGCAGGATTATTTCATTTCCTAATACTCAGAGCTTTTAAGCCAGTGATACTAGTTTTTCCCTCCAGTAATTTTCTTACTGACCGTTCCAAGGTGGTACTTCTTTTTTGTGTTCATCTTTGACATATTGCCTTGTATGTGTCTTGCAGCCTTGTGGTCACCTGTTGGGAAAGGGGCTAAGGCCAACGTCACCGGTTCGGCATGTCCAGCTTTTGCTGGACCCACTTTTTTGGCCTGGAATGCTTTCGGCCATGTCCCTTATACTCGTTTCGGCTCATTTTTCTTTGAGTTTATTCACGAAACGTTGGACATGTCATTAAAACATGTAGACCTTGCCAAAGTGTTAAAACAAGCAGTTACAGAGATATTGGTTATGGGTCGTGTCGCGAGAAAACCTAAGGTAGTTGCATTTCAACAACAAAGGCACAGACCATCCTGCACAGACGCACAGTCTGATCAGCAACTTTATTGTTCAATCTCTGGAAAGTATAAGTAAAAGCGCTAAAAGTACTTTGACAAAAACCTGCGGAGACAGAATTGAGCTGCGACGTGAGATTTCCATCAATGTGGGATGTGCGACCAGCAAAGCCTCAGATCAGTCTGCACATACGTGCAGTCTGATCAGAGCCTTCGCTAGTCGCTTGAATATTCTATGACTGTTAAGCAACTGACTGATCATCATTTGGAGCTTCTAAGCTTCAAAGGAGGCTGCACAGGCTCTTCGGCGTCTACACATGACAAAATGCTACATTGTTGGAAATTACATGTCACTGCTCATATGTCAAAGTAACATGCTGAAGAAAAAAGTGAAAATCGTATCTGTCTAAAAAGGATTTTGTCCAGCATTCATTTTTTCACCCCACAAGGAATATCTTTTCTAGCAGAAAAAAACATGATCCAAAGCGACTGCAATCTAGTCCCAAATGCATTAAAGTCCATTAAAAACGAACATAGAAGCGCTCAAAATTAAAAAAATCTCAGGGGAGACACGAAATACACAACGAGGGCCCTGAGTCTGAGCTAAGCTCAAGGCGCTTCTGTATGTGACGTTTTCTTGTTCTTTTGTCACTTTTCCATTAGGTCAGGTGTGGTACTAATTGTATCGATTCCTGACATTAGCCTTCTCTCTTACTTTTTATACTCACACAAGTACTGACTCACAAGAAATACCGTATACTGTGCTATCCTCTCCGATCAAATAGTGGTTGGTTGCCCATTAGGTGTGCCTATTTCATATTAGTGATTATTTTGAAATGGAAACTTCAACAAAAATGCACATTTTTTTTAATTGAATATAGACAAATAAATGTTTTTTTGAACTTGTGCCATCAATTTATTAAATCACTGGCATTCTTTTGTACAACAGTGAAAACATTAAGGCAGGTCTTAAAGACAAGTGGTAGCTTACTGCAGGTCAAAAGTATTGCAGGATGCTTCAATGGAGCATTTTGCAATACTTTTGACCTGCTTTAAGCAATTATTGGTCTTGAAAACATATTGTTGGACTTTTTTTTAGTGACCGCTTAAGGAAACTGACCATGCTCTTTGGTGGCCATGCTTTGACAAAGCAAATTTTTTATGAGCTAATTCTGTAGAGGCGCAACTATTTCTGCCAAATTATTTTCAATTCTGAAAAGCGGTTTCAGGAGATTTTTTAAAGATTTCTTAGCAGCCACACCCCATGGCTGGCATGTTTTTTAAAGATCAAAGTTGTTTTAATAGCTTATTTTGCGAAAGGTCATCTAGTGACCATTTTTGGCATACTTTTTTTCAATTTTGAGCATTGATTTCAGTGGAAAAGATGCTTAACATTTGTAATATGTATAGGTGTATAAGGGGAACTGGCCACACCCTCTGATGGCCATTATTTTTGACAGACCTAATTTGATTTGGGGGCGGAGAGGGGTTCAAGCGAACCCTCTCTGGATCAGCCACTGTGTTTTACATACCGTTGTAGCAGAACCGAAAGCATGTCCAAAGTCTATTCCCACCATTTCTCCAGTTCTCATATTCACCATGAAGTTGGACAAATGTCTGTCCCCAATACCAATGATGTAATGGCAAATACTGATGACGGCATGAGTCACTATACATTTACAGCGTAAAACGTGGAATGCTTCTGGGCTTGTGCTGATGTTGTGGAATGATCTTCTGCAAAATTTAAAGATAAAATGGGTCAATGTTAGATCACTCGGGCTGTAAATATGAGTGCTCGTGTTTTATTAAATTTATTAAACAAGTTGAAGAAAAGTGGCAAGCCTGGCATTTTTATTGCTTTTTTCGCGATGAGTTTAATCAATTCAATAATACAGGAGCATAAATGTTAGATTCTATGACACAAAATTACTGGCGTGAAATCGTCAAGATTTTGCCATCTATTATGCAACTTTATAATGGATGTCATTACGTAACGTTACTAAATCTGTTAACCACTATTCTTGCATAGATGTCTATCCGTATAGCTGTTTACACCCATTGTCAAATGAATGAAAATCCATGTTCAAATCAGGAGATTCTGGTGCTGTTTGAAGATGGGTCTGAACTTGAAAATACTTAAAATGAGCCCTGCATTATTTGCATGACGTTTTATACGGAAAGCTTTGTGGACCAGACTGATCATTTCACTGATGTTTTTGTTCGCGAAAACGTTGCGTAGTTTATGGATGATGTTGAACACACGGCCTATCGGTCTCGTGTTCAAACAGCATCCTCGGGACCCGGCAAATGTTAATGCATGAAAAAACATGTGTGATCACTATAGTGGTTTATCAATTTTATTGCATGGCGTTATATCACATCCGGACGCGACATCATGTGATAAGATCAGTTAGGTCACTCCGAGTTTCCTGCCAAAGACTAATAATTATTGTTTTCTCTCAGAATAAAAAAGTATTTAGATTATGTAAGTTAATTAACTTTATTCACAATTGCCAAAGACTAACTGTTGGAAAAGCCGATTCCAAATTATTTCTTTCGGAATACATAGTATTTGAGCCGCGGCATGAGATTTTCAACAATGTTGTATGTGCGACCAGCAAAGACTCAGATCAGCCTGCGTATACACACATTCTGATCAGAGCCTTTGCTAGTCGCTTGAATATTCCATGAATATTAAGCTACTGACCGAACATCATTTGGAGCTTCTAAGCTTAAAAGGAGGCTGCGTAAGGTCGTCTGAGTCTATTTGTTTGTTTGTTTGTTTGTTTGGTTCTTAACGACACATCAACCCTTGTGGGTCATTAGCGTCAGACGATATTAAACTAAACATAATGAAGATGGAAAAAGTAAAAATTTATAAGATAAAATAAAAGGAAAGATGATGATGAGTTTGTATAATGATAATTAGTTGCAATACGATTGTTTACTGGAGAGACCACATACAATATCTGAGTCTACACTCGCCAAAATGCCACATTGTTGGAAATCACATGTCACGGCTCATTTGGATTACCTAAGTTAACCTTGTTCACTCCAAAGTAAATGTTTACGTCAACTAAATGAGTAGCACATGAGACCTGCAGGGTTTTTGTTGCATTGGTCAGCATTTATTAATTCTTGTGGTCATTAATTATTGTGATAAACATGTTCTCTTTGCTGAATTTTTCAGAGGGTTCATATAAGTAGGAAAATTATTAAGACAGCTTTTATATTTTAAAAAAGTTAAGATAAAAAAAATCCTTTGTGAATGAAGACATGTTAATCCTTCAATTCTTGTGAAGTCAAGTCAAACAGAGTGTACACAAATTAACATTACCTAGAAAAATCCGAAGGAATTCTATTCTCAATGTATTTCGTTTCTCTCAGTGTTTCCATATACATGTAACTGTATTTCTGATAAACACTTTGGTACATTACCTAGAAAAATCCTAATAGGGAATTCTATTCTCAATGTGGCTCATTTCTCTAAGTCCTTCCATATACATGTAACTGTATTTCTGATAAACACTCTGGTACATTACCTTGAAAGATCCCAAGGAATTCTACTCTCAATGAGGTTCATTTCTCTCAGTGTTTCTGTATAACTATATTTCTGATAAACATTCTGATAAACCTTGGATACATCTTTCTCATCCTTCTTGGATGTTGTTTTATACAGCCATTGATTATGCACAGTGATGGGATTTTGTCTGAAATTATGGAAATGTATTAGGCTCAATACTGTGTATAACTTTCCGAACTAGGCTACCTGGTTAGGCTCTTCCATGGCAAACTTCTGCTTCTCGGAAACATTAAAATAGCTCATGTTTTTCATTGTTAGTTGTAATTTAAAATTTGTGTGTATTGTGTAAACCCTTTCAAGTGCCAAACAGGGTTGCAACACATGACATCTTCATTTGTGGGGGGCAAATAATATTCATGTGAATTGTCTATTGCTCCTGGCAATAGTCAGCTGCTGATTGGTGATCTATACAATATGTTCTAATTAAGCTTAGATATAGAATCTATCTTAATCAGGCCTTTAGTTAAGAGTGTGTAACAAAAAAACTAATTTTATTATTTCTCAATCAAAACATAAAATATTATGTTGTAGGTACTTAAAAGAACCATCTCAATGAGACGGTTCTTTTGAGAACCCAAAACATATGTTATGGGTAAGAAAATATTTACGATTGTATGCTGAAAAAAAATGTTTATCTAAACCTGTGAAAATACATTGGTGAAAATGTCCAAAATTCTACAGAAACGGAAGTTCTTAACGATTATATTGGCTCATTTGAAATTTTGTTGCCTGAATTAACATGAACAAAATATTTTTTCTGTACACTTGTCAAATAATCACACTTGACTTGATGCAAACTAAACTATAAAATTTCAATCTGCTGTGGTATACAATCAAAGAATGATTTTTAAAACTTTTAATGAACTTATTTTCTGCTCCTACTGAATAAATTAAGAAAGATTGTGTTATTAATGCTGCTGCTGTTGGAAGTCATACAGGAACTCTGCCTCTTTAAAGTACTAATGACAGGCCTCCAGATAAAAGTGTGCAATAAAAAAAATAATTTTCATATTTCTCAACCAAAACACATGTTGTGGGTACTCAAAAGAACTGTCTCAATAAGACGGTTCTTGAGACAGTTCTTTTGAGCACCCAAAACAAATGTTTAAACTGAAGATATTCACAATTTTATAGAGACTACAGTGATGTCTTCAGTAACATGGTTTTTTGCCGACCACGCCTACCAAAAAAGTGTAACAAATATTCTGAAACCGGAAGTGAGCACAAATCACATGTTTCTCGCGATTTAGTGGTTGTGCGTTTAAAGTAAAACGCTGGAATAGGTTTATTTTCGTTCTTAGATTCGAGCAGTAAGTGATTTACTTTGTCAGACCTTGAGATTGAGAAAAAAAATGTTTTTATTTTTTCTGCATTTAGGTTCCATTATGCTTTCCATTACTATGGCCTGTTGCATTATTGTGTATTAGCATGTTCAGTGTCATTACCAGAAAAAGTGAAAGCTGCGCTTAGCAACGAAATGCGTGTTCTACATTTGGCAAATTCGCAAAGTGAAAGTAAGTCACAATCTCGTTGTAAAAACTATAGTCTGTTTCCTATAAATTATATCTCCTGCAGTACTCCTGTTTTTACACAAGCATGAAGTACACACATTTCATTTTGCTATTGGCTGAAGCAGACTATAGTTATTGAAGGACAAGGCAAAATGCAGCACGTGGAATGTTTGTCTGATATTTTCTGTTGTTGTTGATGAAATTTCTAATAACAGTAATATTTTTAGCTTATTTTTATAGCAAAATCTTATCAAATTGTTTCTACACATATGCCAACACTTAGACTTAAAAAATAACTGAAATAAATTAAAATTTAAAGGATATGTTTTTTTGTTCTAAAAAATAGATCAGTTTCACTTCTTGGTTTGTTTATACCAGTAACTAGGGGAACAGATCTAAAATTATACAGCATGGACGGTGGTTTCATTTTATGAGCATTCAATGTGAAGGTCAAATGAAGTCAATGAGCTTTTTATAACCAATATATTTTTAGGTTTTAAATCTTATAAATAGTCGCTAACTTTTACAACACTTATTTTTGTTTGTCTGGACCTATGTGATAAGAATTAAGGACCTATGTGATAAGAATTAAGGACCTATGTGATAAGAATTAATGGTTACCTTTTCTCATCAACTGTCATGGAGCCATAGAGAAAATCTTTCAAAGGCTTGGTGTTGGCTACCCACTCAATAAGACCAACCCTGGAAAACATGGAATGCAATCAGCTTTTTAAAGCTTAATTTTTAAAACTGAACTTTCCAGCTGATGGTCCAAGTATTAATCAATATTCTTGAAGAAATCTAACAAAATCTCTCTGATCAGACTGCTCCACTAGGGTATTAGATCTCAAATTTTTGAGACTGCCTTCACTCTACTCAAGTATATCTAAAAGCTCAACTGACAGACAAATTGACAAAACAAAGATCTTAATGACATTTTTTTTTTATCTGATTTTTTACGTCCCATCAACAATCTTTCAGTTAAACAGGGACGGGTCTTCCTGGGTTGAACCAGTACTAAGCTAGGATAAATGTGTCTTGCCCAAGGACTACAACACAGTGACGCCGGTGAGGCTAGAACCCGCGGCCCCTCAGTCTTGAGTCAAGCACTCTACCACTGAGCCACTGAATGACAATTCTCCCCTTGGAGCATTCTGCAATACTTTTGACCTGCATTAAGCGATAATTGGTCTTGAAAAACAATTTTTTGTAATTTGGAGAGTGGCCATTTTACACTGGTTTTCCTGGGGTTTTTTTTCGGAAAAAATATTTTTCTTTCAGGAACACTAGAGTCAACAGTTTGAATCCAGATAAAGACCAACATTGTGTCAGTAATTTTATCTGAGTCCAAACTGTTTACAAAGGTGATCCCTAGATGACAAAAGTCACCGATATAGCAAGGAAAGGTATGGTGGATGTCTATGACTTACCTGGTGGTTACAGGTATGACCTGATATGTCTCCAAGAACAGTTTCCTCTGTCTGCAGGCAGGGTCTTTATTGAAAACCTGGTTCATTATAAAGAACAACTGCTCAATCCTCTGATCTTGCCGCAGATCCTCGCCCCCCTTCACCAGGTAGTGGTAGTCTTTCTCATCATTCCCGCGGATTGTTATACGCTTAGGTTTCCGTAATGATGACATCACAAGAATCTGTATAGAATGACATGATAAGTCAAGTGAATACAAGTTATAAGCCAGCCTTTCATTACTGGTTTTAACCCTTAGCCCACCAATATTTTTTTGTCATGAAAATGTTGTCTGCTTTTTTACGTCTGTTGCATATATTCAAGTTCACTTTAGACTAGATTTTATCATAGAGGCAAACACTATGAACCCTGATCAGACTGCCTGATCAGGGTTCATATTGTTTGCAATATAGGCTACATAGGAACATAAGCAGATAAGAGCAGCAGATGACAAAAGTCGTGACTGGCTGGAAAAGGGTCAACCCTTTCTCAATAGATAGGAAAGCTGTAAATGACATTTTGACACAGTTACAAATGAGATGACACATGAAATAGTCAACAGTGACTGCTATTTACCATGGCCACAAGCACGCATAAAGATGTAAAGGGTGAGGATTATTTTGTTTTGGGTCACAATAAGCAAAATTGGAAAGTTGCTGTCAAATTCTTTACAATGTGTGGCACAACTTATAAATTATTACAGAGAAATGCTCATCCATTACAACATGTTGTGCAGTGGCGGATCCAGGACCACTTATGCTGGGGGTGCTTGATAGATGGACACCGACAGTCAATATATTACAGACACAAATAGCGCAAATCAGTTTCTATATAGAACTGTGCCCCATAGAAGCAAGATACTCTATTAGCCTATATACCACTCCCCTGAGTATTTGGCTTTCTGGTTTCGGAGATTTTTTTTCAATTTTGTTTAAAAAAGTAAATGTCCCTGGCGCGTAATCAATTTAACACTTAACACTTTAAACTTTGCTACATATTAAAAGTATAAGCTGTGGACAGAATTTTTTTTTTTTTTAAGATTTTCCCCATTATGATTAGGGACGCTATTAAAGCCTAATTATCGTCAGTATTTGGTAAATTTTGACCCAAGATGTATGGTGAGCAGAATTTAAGGGACTACAAGCTGTGGGTCTGATGGTTTTAGGGATTTTTTGGCTAATGACTCCATGGCTAGTATAGACACCAGGAGCATGGATGGCAGGATTTATGTAGGTGACCGCAAGACATACATCTATAAGCTGTGGGTCTCTCCGTTTCAGAGAAAAAGATTTTTATTTTTCCCCCATTATAAGTTTATACATATACCAGTCAGCCCAAAAACCACACGCAACCTTTCCCCTTCCATACCTGATGATGCTATATATGTAATTTGACTAAAATTAGTCCGCTGATATACTTCTTTGAAAACATGAACGGAAGATGTCATGACGAACATTGGACCATTGGTACACTAAAAGTTCACGAGTTTTCGTGGTCATGTGAGCTAAAAAATATTGTTACTCAACTGGGTCCGCATTTAGATTATTTCCCAGTCGATTGGAGGGGGAGGTAGTGAAATAATTTCTAACTGCTCCCATCTAATAGATACAAAAGGGCCTGGAGTGGAGCTTTGCCAGTGACTGACAACTGTCCTTCTTTCAATAAGAAGGAATGGGAATGACTGTAGAAAATAGTTCATGACCAATTTCAACATTAGAATGGAGCTGGACGGGAAGAGCGAACTCGTGACAGCCTGATCGCTAGTCAGACCAACATCCAAATGTGTGCGGCGATTTATCATAATCTCGTGTGCTAGGTCATTTTTTTAAACAGTCTTATCCCATGCAATGTTGCCCAGCGAAGGCTCTCGCTTGGATGACCCAAATCAGAACACGCATCCGCATATGTCAGCGCATCATGAAGACCCCAGCAATACTGCTAATAGGTCTTGGAAAGAGCAGTAAGGCAAATGTCTGCGGCAATTTTTAAAAAGAAAAATGCGGTTGGGCAAAACGCTATTTCTACCGTCCGATTTTAAAACTTTGAAAAATTCATATTATGGGAGATAGCTGCGAGAAAACTTGACTTTGCTGCTAGCGAACAGCAAAGGCACAGATCAGACTGTGATGATGTCAAAACCAGTGTATTTGTCTGTTGAAATTGTAACAGATAACCCTACTTCAGGCAAAATTTCTATACCACAGCTAGTCTCTGTAGCTGAGCAAAATGGATTGTCCCTTACCTGGTCGCAACCCCAGTATTTATGTCAACATGCTTGAGTATCAACTCTGCATGCTAACTGATGTTATCTGCAGACTTTTAATTAAATTAACTTCTATTAAAAATATCTTTCATGTCTCGGACCGGGTCCGAGTTAATGTATACGTCATAATTTCAAGCAGTTTGAAACCTTATAAAATTTCGGGCCTGATCTGAGTCCAGACTGTTCAGTGGTGTTACAACCAGTGGTAATTCATGATCAAAGAGACCGACACTTTCAAAACAGACAACGGGTATTCTATCAGATCGCGCGTGTCGTGTCAGTGGCCATGACGCGTGAAAATATACATTACATGTGAAAAATTGTCAAACTCCAAATACATAACCGCTCTTCCAGCGGTTTGCAGGAATATCGTTTTCAATAATGAACGCATAATTTGAGGAAAGCGTTTCGCCGGTTACCAAGACTTGTTTACAATTTTATTCAAAATGTATCAGTTGTTTGGAATAGGTAATTGTTTAGAAATTCTCTTTTCGCACTGACTTGAAGATAAGGCTATCCAAATTTAGAGGTAACTCAGGTTGCCTAGTTACGAAGTCAGTCAGCTGATTTGCTCTCCACTGATTGGTAAAACTTAATTTTATGATTAGGTGTGACAATTAACAGCCTTTTTAATCTCTAGGGTGCTGACTTTAAAACCGGCCTTACAGAACATGCTAAAAGGTGCCTACCCGTACATTGAGATGAAAAAAGGTAGGTTAAGATATTTTTACCATGGACTCAGCTGGGGGTGCTGAAGCACCCAAAGCACCCCCCTAAATCCGCCACTGTTGTGGGTGCTCTATTTTATTTGTTTTGATTGCTTGAAAGAACTGTCTTATTAAAGATGGTTCTTTTGAGCACCCACAACCTATGCTTTGGTGGAGAAATAAGAAAATTAATTCAAAATAACCCACTCTTTTCTGGATGCCTGAGTAAACTTTAAAATATTTACCCTCTGATCAAATCCAGCAATCTTAACATGATATTCTGGTAATGGCTTGTTGATCCCAGTGTACTGACCTGCAAAAAAAAAGTTTTTAGTAAGCTATATAAGAGTTGGATCAGAAATTCACACTTTTTCACTGCCAACTTTGGATTACTAAAGATTAGTCAGCATATGAGATTTTGGTACTATCATATTTTCGAGCAGTGAAGGCTTAGGCATACCTCTGCAAATACAAATACCAAAGGCTCTGGCAAGTCTGTGTATTTGCAGATGGGCCCTTTGCTTCTCGCATACACAAAGTATGGGTGTAGATGAAGACTCAGACCAAAATTTAGACCTCTTGTCATCGTGGATACGTCAGCTAGGACATATATAAGGGAGGCTTTGGGGCACCTGGGTGAAAGTTTAAAATTTCCAAAATCCTGAACTTTTGAAATTCAAATTTTAAAACTTGCAGTTTGCCTTCAAAATATTAATATTTCAAGTTTAAATGCTTAAAATTGTCTTTAGATCAACTGTTTATATATCAGAAAAACTATTATATTCTGCCTAATTCAGCATTTTGAGGCTGACTTTCTGTGGAAAGTAAGCCTAAAAATCCTGAATTCAGGAATAATCCTGCAAAACTTTCACCTATGTGGGCATATGACATAAGTAACAAAATCTCATATGTTGGCCCATATCTATTTACAAATTGAATAATTTTATGATGATAGAAATTTATCTCTTTTAAATTGAACAGTCAAACCTTTCCCAAAAACCTTGCACCGGGCCACATAGTGCAGTCGGTAACATGTCTGACTGCAGATCAACAGGTCAAGAGTTCGATCCTGGCCCGGTCCCATACTTTTGTGGAGATTGATAATGAAATAATTTCTAAAGCCATTCTCCTCCCTTCCGCTGATTCAAGAAGGGCTGTTGTCAGTTACAAGCGAAAGTCAAGCCAGTTTCATATATTAGAATGACTGCACACTTCAATGAAATACCAATACTCAACGCAATAGCTCTGTTGGGCATCTTACACAGGTAAATCAATCTCGATTATCTACACGATTAGCTCTTATCGCGGTTTTGGAATGCACAGCGTCATTTCTCTATTGAGAGGTTGCATAAGCCAAAGTTTTGTAAGATTATTCTCCCTTGATCCACCATATTGGAGACAATAACCTAGGTTTTGTGCACAATTTTAATCATTTTTATGAGGTGATTACGCAGTGATCAAAAGAGTCTGAGATTTTGGAACTTCAACATGTTTAATTTTGAGGCTCTTAGAAATTGAATAATTAAGGTTTCATCTTAGTTTACCGAGGGATAACAGAAAAAAATACGCTCAAAGTACATTAAGATAGAGTAGAAAACATTGCTGGTGGTCTCCAGCAAGAAAGATAACTCAAGGTGTATGATGTCATCTGCAACCTCTCTACTGTTTATCAAAGCTTTTAACACCTTTACCAACACTGAAATAGTATAATTATGAATGATTATGAATCACAGGGCATCTTAGTTTATGAAAATTAATAGAGGCACCAACATAGCCATGTTTGAAGCTTTATTCGCCACAGTGAACAAGGTATTGTTGAAGCCGTATTTGATGACCTGCAGTTTTCATATAATTAGCCGATATTTACACGGTCATAACTCCATAGGATTTGTTTTAACATTGCCAGAAACATATCATTTAACAATATTTCATATATCTTTTTATGATTACTTTTAACAAGATGTAGCAATGAGCTATTTTTATGACAAAGTACACTCTTTAAATGTACATACATGTATAAATATAGCGGTCTCTCGATGCTGCGTCGCCATTTTGTGTTCAAGATGAACGGCGCATCAGGTGTAAGTCACATGACACATGCCGACATACCTATCTGGCTGAAAAATGGAGTTTCCAGTCACTCTAATATAGGTCACTGGTCAAGCTTGCCAGGAAAAAAAGTGTGGTTAGGTGAACTAACCATACTGACATAACCATAGCTGTTGACTGGGACGTTAAGCATCAAACCAAACAAACAAACCAAAAACCTTGCTAAAAAAATGGCATGCCACCAATCTGTCAATAACATAAAAAATAATGAGCCTGTGAGTGACAAACCAACAATTTGAGTTTGCACCCAGCTATGACCTAGAGCAGTCTGGGCATCTTTGCTAGGTTCTTGGCTATCCATTGAACACAGAATGGAGACTGATCAGACAAGGCAAATGCCCACTGGTAGGCTATCTGAGTCACTGCCACTGGGTGCAAAATCAATTGTTGGTTTTGCCATGCAATAGGCTTGCTTAAAATCTTAGGCTAGAAAACCAATTAAGCTCTGGTGCATATTTGTGTATAAGTAATTGTTTGCTTTCTAAACATCTTTTTTTGAGAAACAAATATATTTAGTCTACTTTAAACCTGCTTTTCTTGACAACTTTACAAGATACTAGCTATTCAAGTTTTTGTAACTACAAGCTGAAAATTGTTTTTATCTAAGCAAACTTCTGTGGCAATTCATCTGGGTCTTCACCGTTTACCACAGTACCTGTTTTGGGGTTTCTTGTATATAAAAGATAATGCCACACCAACATTTAGGTGGTTTGGTTCACTGATACATGTAGTTGAATAGATACAAACCTGGTATCTCAAGTCCCCGGCCCTGTCTGTTGGGGTTAAAGTCTGACATCCATTGAGAGTACTCGGACAACTTGCCCGGTGGCTTCAGTGTATCATCTTTTATATCAACTGCAAATTTTCTTACAAATGAGGACTTCTGCTTACCAAACTCCTGTTATCAAATAAAATACAGTAAAACCTGTCTTAAGAGGCCACTCAAAAAGAAGACCAAAATTGGTTTTAAAAACTGATTATTGCCTAATGCAGGTCATGAGTATTGCAAGGGGAGCATTCTGCAATACTTTTGACCTGTATTAAGCTACCATTTATCAGTAAGATCTCTGTTTTGTCTATTTTTGAGTGGCCACTTAAGACAGGTTTTACTGTAGACTACATTCAAATAATGCCAAACATGTTATCAAAATGAATGTTATTAACATTTAGCCTGCCAGTCACCAGTCTTGTGGTCTGTTCCTCTTGTCTGCTTATTTTTTAGATGGCCAATATTGCTAAACAGTATGATCCAAGATTAGACTGCTCCTTTGGACACAGTCTGATCAGGGTTCATATTGATTGTCTCCATGAAAAAATATAGTCTAAAGTGCACTTGAACATATGCAGCAGAAGTAAAAAGCAGTTATAATCAGAATGGTCAAAACTCTGGGAGTTTCGTGGTAAAAACTATAGGAGTTCCGTGGTAAAAACTCTGGGAGTTCCCTGGTAAAAACTATAGGAGTTCCCTTGTAAAAACTCTGGGAGTTTCCTAGTAAAAAGTGTAGGAGTTCGCAGGTAAAAACTCTGAGAGTTCCCTGGTTTTGTTTGATTTGATTTTTTACGTTCCAGTCAACAATTTTTCAGTTATGTTGAGACAGGTCTTCTTGGGTGAACCAGTACTAAGCAAGGATTAATAAGTCTTGCTCAATGACACAACACAGTGACGCCGGTGAGGCTCGAACTTGCAACCCCTCCGTCTTGAGTCAAGCACTCTACCCCTGAGCCCCCTGGAGTTGCCTGGTAAAAACTCAGGGAGTTCATTTTGGGAGTTCTCAGAGATTTTACCATTCTGAAAGCCAAACAGGTAATCAGAATGAAAAGTTATTAATGGAATGAAGTAAAACTTTTGTGAATTTTAGCAATGAGTAAACAGATTTGGCAAATGGTTTAAATTTCTAGCACTTCTCTCTTTCTGTTCTCTATAAATGTTGGTTATCTGAGCTGGAATTCATAAAATGCTTGTCAGAATAGTAAACAGGAAAGACCATCAGACTGTTCATAAGTGTAATCAGTATCTTTGTAAATTTGCACTGCCTGCAATGACAAATATAACCTGAAGGGACAGAAAACAATGAAATATTTAAGTCCAACACCGTGACCCCTAAAACTATAAAATACATTGCACAAACTTATTATATACAACTGAATGAAAGAGTCCAAAATCTTAGTGAGCCGCAACATGAGATTTCCAACAATGTAGTATGTGCCACCAGCAAAGGCTCAGACCAGCCTGCGCATTTACACAGTCTGATCAGATCCTTTGCTAGTGGCTTGATAAATCTATGACTGTTAAGCTACTGACCAAACAGCATTAATTATTTTGGAGTTTTTAAGCTTAACAGGAGACTGCACAGGCTCGTCTGAGTCTATTCATGTCAAAATGCCACATTGTTGGAAATCACATGTCACGGTTCAAATATCAAAACCTACTTACCTCAAAAGTCATGTTAGCCAACTTTGAACCATCTGAGCCAAACACCTTGTCAAACTCTTTCTTGTATTTCTACAATAAATTGAAAAAAAAAGGAGACTTTCTTCATGTTCATCTCAACTGAACATGAAACTTTAACAAATCATGAAAATTAAACTATTGAAATCTTAAGATTTTCTCCTGCTTTAAACATTCAGATGTTTTTTATTCTGCTAATAAATGTTAAAATGCCAACAATTTAAAATTTCAGAGCAGAATAAATTCCTTGGCCAGTCGAGTAAGCAAAGTGGCCATACAGTGTCAATTTTATACTCCTTTTCAATATGTGCTGAAAGCCAAAGACTTAAACCTAGCGGCACAAGCTGCGAGCAGGGGTAGAGTATGACCCCCCTCTCATTGGAAGGGGTTCCGGGGTACCTGCCCCTGAATTTTTTCTTAAAATCTATGTCTCTAAGAATGAATTTCAAGCCATTTTGATGCCCATTTTTTCCATCTCCTGTAACCTGAATTTTAAGTAAAGTTAGACACCCAAACACCTTGTTCCTAACTATTAACTATTAGTTTTGCATTTCCTTGTCGTCCTCTTGGTGCTTTGGTAAGGTTCCCATGTGCGTGTTTTTTGTTGTTGTTTTTTTGGGGGGGGAGGGGGGGGGGGGGGGGGGGGGGGGGGGGCGACGGCGGAGGCAGCAATTGCAATGCAAGTCTGAGTCAGCCCAATGTTCAGAAAAACAGCAGAGCCCTTGTGAGGGGGAGGAATAAGAGGCTTAAAATTTGAAAAAAATAAATGCTAGGAAAACAATCAAGTCCACACCTAAGAAAATATTGCGCATTGGTTCCTCTGTATTTTGTACTTTTTCATTCACCCAAACCCAATAACATAGGCCCAGCACAGCAGCAGCCTAGGGAATGGGGCTCTATAATTGCTCTTGAGTCTGGTCTGGGGGAGAGGGGCCACAGCTATTACTTATTAGCTTTGTGACTACAAGACTACATGGGATTTGCAATGGAAGCAACAACAGAATGGAAGATGGGGGAGGGGGGGGGCACATACCCCAGCCCCACAGCCTTGGGACTGGGAATAAGTGCCCCCCCACCCTCCCCAAATTTCCAAGTTTTGTTTGGGACTGGGAGGGGAGCAAAAGTGTTTTATCCTCCGCAACCAGACTACAGGAAATTAATTATATTCCCATCATTTACAAACTCGGGTCACACTCACAGTACTGTCTGTGCCCCACGGCCACCTTTTCTTTCAGCAGAATTGTGGGTAATCTGTTACCATCTAGGTAATCTTGGTTGCATGACCAATCGATACTATGTGTTTTCCCAATTATGCATTACCGTATATACTGGCAATATCATATAATGCAACACTGAAAATGCCAACAGTTGTTGGTATTATATCATTTATGAGCATGATAAAGAACTTCTAGCGATAAGGCGTATATTTTCCCTAGTTGACATGATTACAAACACCAAATTTTCAAATTGCCCTAATGTTTTTAAAAATTGTGTAGTTTGGCAGTAAAGTATGCATAGTAGGCAACAAAATACGTTTTAAAGCGATTCGCTATTTACAATACGGTGTAAACGTGCACTTTCTACCCCCACCCCTCATTTAATGCCTTTATACTGGGTGCCGTTTAGACCAGATTTTGAGTTGATGCATTGCGAATTTTAAAAAAATAAAAGTGCTAAACTGTTAAGGATATAAGTGCTCTTCATTTCCAAAACCTTACCGTATTCCTTCTGCGCATGCGTACAAAACACACCTAAATTGTGACGTTTGTCATTGGAAAGATGAAACTGGTGTCTTTCAGTTTATTTTTAGATGCTTTGCCCCCCTAGACCCAAGATGCCCTTTGGACAACGACATGTCGCTATAAACATTTACAACATATGTAAAGGGCATCTTGGGTCTAGGGGGGCAAAGCATCTAAAAATAAACTGAAAGACACCAGTTTCATCTTTCCAATGACAAACGTCACAATTTAGGTGTGTTTTGTACGCATGCGCAGAAGGAATACGGTAAGGTTTTGGAAATGAAGAGCACTTATATCCTTAACAGTTTAGCACTTTTATTTTTTTAAAATTCGCAATGCATTTACTCAAAATCTGGTCTAAACGGCACCCAGTATAAAGGCGTTAAATGAGGGGTGGGGTAGAAAGTGCACGTTTACACGATATTGTAAATGGTGAATCGCTTTGAAACATATTTTGTTGCCTACTATGCATATTTTACTGCCAAACTACACCAATTTCAAAAACAATTGGGCAATTTGAAAATTTGGTGTTTGTAATCATGTCAACTAGGGAAAATGTACGCCTGATCGCTAGATGTTCTTTCATACTCTGTCGAGTTTAGCATAAAATGTTTTATAACCTCTGGCCAGGTTAGACCTTCAATCAACCTCCCCAGCTACAGAGACTAGCTAGAATATTAAAACTTTGCATTTAGCAAGTCCAGTTATTATACTTTATAGGGACTGAATAAAAATGGGGCTGGTCAGACTGAGTGGGCCTGAGGTAGAATATCAATAAAAATCAAGCTGTCAATCTTTAAATTGACCTTTGTTTGCCCCATGACTAGAACAATTGAGACAAAAATGATTGTAATCTGAGCCTTGTGTCAGACTAAAAAAGAAGTTTATAGACAAGACAGAGCAATAAATTCCGCTTTTTTTGCTATTCAACACTATAAAATCAAATTTATACAAAGGAAGATATGTTAAGTTTTTCATGTGATGTTTTCACTTGTGACCGGACAGACCACATAAGATTTCTTTTTGAGAGCCACAGGGTTCTTCTAAGTAGTTTCCCACCCATGATTATATAGTTCCGAATCTCTGTGGATATACTTACATCCGACCATTTCCTGGCATAACTTCCAATGTCTATTACTGAGTCAATCTGTGTACCTACGCTGCCACCAGTTGCTGGAAAACAAAGATCAAACATCAGGAGAGTGAGGATGGTTTGGGAAACAACTAGTAATAGTTTTACATGTGTGAAAATTCAAAATAACCTAAATCCTGAAGTTTAGAATAAAGCATAAAACAACATGCAGTGTGCCTGCAAAATATATGTAATGCCAATATCATGTTTAAATGGTCAATTTAATAACCTATTGAGATGGTTCTTTTGAGTATCGGGTCAGTTAACCATTACATGTACTTTGTAGTACCCAAAACGTATGTTACAACTTATGGATAAGAAAATATTAACACTTTTAAGCTCAATTTTTTTTTTTATTTATCTATGTTGACACTTCTAAACAGGGGCAGATCCAGAAAATTTCACCAGGGGGTCCTGACAAGGTTTATTTTAAAAATCAGGAACGTATTTTACATTAGGCTGTACATATCTCCCTCGAGAAGAAATTGGACCCAATGGTGTCTGTACCATTATTTCTATGGAAACATATAGCAACTTGTGAGTTTCTAGGTGGGGGGGGGTGGGAGGGGGTTGGGACAACCTGACCCTTCACTCTGGATCTGCCAATATCTAAAAGTTTTACCTGATTCTTGGGTAGTCTTGGATTTTCCACCTCTTGCTGACTGAGTCTCTGGTTTAGAATAGTTCAACATTCTCTCATACATTGACTGGTAGTTTCTCTTGATAGCTGCTTTATCTTTCTTCTTTATCAACTTCTTCATATCCTCGAAGAAGTCCTGCAACATGATATATAGAGAATACAAGGTGAGTGTTTATTGATATCAAGTTTACCAGGCAAGGCTTTGAGAATGCTTAATGAATTGTGAGGATCTGATAAGCGATTCAACAGGATTTCTCGAAATGAAGCCTGCTAAACTTGATATTTGTTTGTTTGGTTTGTGGCTTTACGTCCCAGTCAACAGCTACATGTATGATCATGTCAAGACGGTCAGCTAACCTAACCACACTTTTGTCCTGGGCAAGCGGCTATCCAGTATACTTCCTGCACATACTTTCGAATGTAACTGACACCAACCCTTCTTGAATCTCAAAAGATGTGAACCTGGTATTTTATTAATCAGTTTACATATTGGTTTACTCTTCAAATTGGCGATTATGACCTAATTATGTAACTGATAAAACTAAATATAACATCACCTCTTCTAACCAAATGTGTCGTGAAGAAAATTGCTTCCAATGTTTTGCAGAGACTTCAGATTAGGATGTACCATATGCCAGTGCATATATTAAGTTTAATAATGGAGAGTAACTCACAAAAATCAAATCTTTGCGGATGTCAGAGTGACAAGAAAAGGAAAACTTTATCCCAAAAATTTACATTTCAAAGATGTCATTTCCTTTTCAAGCTAAGTTGAATGCTTGATGTCCCAGTCAACAGCTATGGTCATATTGGGGTGGTCAATTCACCTAACCATACTCTTTTCCGGGGCAAGCTTGAATAAGCAGTTAACCAGTACTTCATGCACATACTTTAGCTTGTAACTGACAACAACCCTTCTTGAATCAGCGGAAGGGAGAACGACGGTAGAAATTATTTCATGATCAATCTCCATGAAAGTATGGGACCAGGCCGGGATCAAACTCGTCACCCCTGGATCTGCAGTCAGACATGTATTTGCAGCCAGACACGTTACCGACTGTGCTATGGGGCCTGGTAGGGATGAGAAAACCCATATGCTTTAATGGATTAATTCTGTTTGACAAGCTGAAGGTATTACTGAAAGATTTTTTTCTGAAAAAGTTGATTTTGAAAAATATCAGTACACAGCATAAAAGCATGTAAAATTACCCAGTAGGCAAAATTAAGTCAGGAATAATGCTAGTTTACCTTAAAATCCTGATCTGGCTGTGAGAAGCATTCTAATGCTGTCATGAATTTATTAGACAATGACACCCTATCATCACTGAGGAGGTATTTTAACCTGAAAAGAGCACAATTTTGTGTTATAAAGTTAAAAAAAATAACCTCCAGTCACTAAGGATACAACACTTTATACAGTATATGGAAATTTCAAATCAGTGAGGAGCTGTTTGAACCTGGTATACTAATGATGCTTTTAACGGTTTAGAGATTTTAAAATAAGTTCATCATCATTCATTGAACTTGGGCGAGAGTTTGATAGAAGTATTTAGTATATGAAATTTGGAAGAAATCGGGTGATAAATGACTAAGTTAGAGTGTCCACAAGTGCAAACTGACAGGTGGTGGCCATTTTGGTGGCCATCTTGGTTATCTGACAAACGCCATAATAGAACTTAGGCGAGAGTTTGATAAAAGTAATCCATATATGTTATTTCGACGCAATCAGGTAATAAATGACTAAAGCAGTGTTCTGAGGGCAGTGTCCACAAGTGCAAACTGAGGTAGAGCCATTTTGGTTATCGTTCGTCGGACAAAACCCATTTTCGAACATGGGTGGGACTTTGGTGGAAGCAATCCATTTAATGAAATTTGTAAGAAATCTGATTAAAAATGAATAAGTTAGAGTGTCCACAACAGTTGACAGACAGACGGACAAACTGTTATCCATTACCCCCTTATATAGGAGCCTGAATTTTTCACTATTAGCTATGCATATTTTAAGTAACACTGTGCATGACATTTCACTATTGGTAAAGTAGCATTAAGAGAGAAATCAGTTTCCAATCAATGTCAAAATTACATATATTGCTGTCATGCACAACACTTGTCATCTGCTCTCTCATCTGCTAATGTAATTTGATTGTAAGCCTATATTGCAAACAATACAGACCCAGATCAGATAGGAGCATTCTGATCTGGGCCCAGTGTTTGCTTCTATGGTAAAAGCATTGTGTTATGCATTTAAATATATGTAGCAATAAGCAGACACTATTTTCAGGACAAAAATATTGGCATGGTAAAGGTAAAACAGATAGATCTAGCTGTCATGCACATTTAGGCATAATGGTATATTTCAACCCTTTGTATACTGGAAACCCTGTAAATGGGTAGTTTTACAAACAGTGATGTTCCAGATGAAATAATGTGGCATTTCATCAGGGTCTACACGCATTGTTGAAAAAAAATAGTTTTTTTTTTTTTTTTTAAATGATAACCTGACACCCCTAGACAAATACAATGGGCCATCCTAAGTTTATTGTATCAAACCAGAAGGAAGAACCCAATAGTATATAAAGGATTAAAGGTATAAATGATGCTTACCTTTCAGTAAACTTTCTGTTTTTCTCATCCTTAGCTGTTTTACCAAAGGAGTAACCCTCTTGACTCAGTTTCAGTGGGTATACAACAGCCTGAGATAATAGAAAAACAACAACACATAACAAAATAATTGGCCAATCAAATATAATTATTACAATAATAATTTAAGAAGTCCAATGGATACCTGGCACCTGAAACACAGACAAAATCATGTAAACCTCTGTTAGATTCTTAAAAGTGTTTAACCACATGATGACTAGGCTGATCTGAGTCTTCCCTTTGCACACAATCATTTTGTTGGCTTTGTCATATCATGGCTCAATTATGATAAATGAGCCTGCAAATGAGAATTTGGTATTTATCGCATTGTCAATCAATGAAGACTCAGACAACAGGTTTAGATAAACAAAAATTTTCAATGTAAAATTGTAAATAATTTCTTACCCATATTTTTAGCATATGTTTTGGGTGCTCAAAAGGACGGTTCTTTTGAGTACCCACAACATATGTTTTGGTTGAGAAATAAGAAAATTGTTTTTCTGTTACGCACTCTTAACTCAAATCCTGCTCAGACTTCCAGTTAATTTCTTACTGACCATTCAAGACAGTGCTTCTTTTGTGGATCCTTTTTGTTATTTGTGTTTTGTGTTTTTCCTGGTCATACTGTCTTGCCTGTTCCTTGCAGCCTTGTGGTCACCTGCTGGGAAAGGGCTGACCTCATGGCTCTCTTGTGTGTGATGTTTTTTGTGATCTTGTCACTTTCCCATCTGGTGTCCTAGTACTCAAAAAAGTTAGTATGGTTCAATGTATATATTGAGGGGTCACAGGTTATAATTTCTAATAAAATATTGTATTTCTTTCTCTGAAGAATGATATTGTCTTAGCAAGCAATGCAGACACGGATGAAATGCTGCATCATGCAGCATTTCATCTGGGTCTTCATTGCTTGCTGAAGTACCCATTTAGGGGTTTCCAGTCCTCAAAGGTTTATTTGTTTGTTTGATTTGATTCTTTACGTCCCATTTACAATTTTTCAGTTATAAAGGGACGGGTCTTTCTGGGTTGAACCAGTACTAAGCCAGAATTAATGTGTCTTGCTCAAGGACACAACGCAGTGATGCCGGTGAGGTTCGAACCCCGCGGCCCCTCTGTCTTGAGTCAAGCACTCTACCACTGAGCCACTGCACTTTTCACCTTTTTTGGTATGCAACTAGTGTTCAAAGTTTTATAACTTCTACCATACTATACCTGGGGATATTGAGAGGTTAAATCTTCTAAAATGGCATGGACTGCAGGAGCCTCTGGTTTGTCTAAGATGGCTAACATCTGACTGACCCACATCAGGAACAACCAACATGGCACTTCTTTACTCTGGTTACAGCAAAAAACAAACAAGATTGTGAGTTAAACTATACCTTACCTGGGGATATTGTGAGGTCAAATCTTCTAGAATGGCATGTACAGCAGGAGCTTCTGGTTTATCTAAGATGGCTAACATCTGACTGACCCACATCAGGAACAACCAGCACGGCACTTCTTTACTCTGGTTACAGCAAAAAACATTGTGATTATTTCCTTCTTCATCAATTGAGCCGTGACATGAGATTTCCAACAATGTGGCATTTTGACAAGTGTAGACTCAGATAAGCCTGTGCAGCCTCCTTTTAAGCTTAGAAACTCCAAATGGTGTTCTGTCAGTAGCTTAACAATCATAGAATACTAAAGCGACTAGCAAAGGCTCTGATCAGAGTGCGCGTATGCGCAGGCTGATCTGAGGCTTTGTTGGTCGCACATACCATATTGTTGGATATCTCAGGCACTGCCTCAATAATAACATACAGTTTGGTTTCTCAAAAGAACTGGCTCATTAAGACAGCAATTTTGAGTACCCACAATATATGTTTTGACTTTGAAATAAGACAATTTGATCTTAATTATGCTTTTTTTACCTTGAAATCCAAACAAATTTACAAGCTTAAGGTATGAGTAGTGATTGATCTGCCCAATTATTAGACAGCAAACAAAACTCCAGCTTCGGTATGAGTAATGATGAAGTGACAAAATAGCCAGTGCATGGGATTTCCAACAATGTGGTATGTGCAACAAGCAAAGCCTCAGATCAGCCTGCGCATACGGGCAATCTGATCAGAGCATTTGCTAGTCACTTGAGTATTCTATGATTGTTAAGCTACTAACTGAACACCATTTGGAGTTTGTAAGCTTAAAAGGAGGCTGCAGAGGCTCGTCTGAGTCTACACTCAACACAATGTCAAATTGTTGGAAATCTCATGCCGCGGCCCAAATAATGTAAATCCTGATCAGAAAGTCTGACCTGGGTTTAAGAGATTTGCATTGACAGGTCTATCTGCCCAAACATTTGGAGTGTTCATGGTCAATTACTAGAATTCCAAAGAAGGCAGTGTTGCAGATGTAGGGAGTAAAGTTACACTAACCATATTTGGTTTTGAATCAATTTATTTTTTACAGATTTGATTTCTTTTGTGTTAATACTTTCTGTCCCAGTCAAAAAAAATTTCAGCCATGTGGGGACATTTTCCTGTCTTCCTGGATTGAGCCAGTACTATGCAGAGTGTAAAATGTCTTGCTCAATACACAACCCAGTGTCTCCAGTGAATCTAAAACTAGTGACCCTTCAATTCCAAATCTAACACTCTACCTTCAGCCAGCCATTGTGCTCCTCAAAAGAAATGCACATGCACTTTTACAGGTAGAATCATGACAGTCATAGGAGCACAAAATGCAGGTCAAAGTTACCAGGTCATATTGCATGCTCAGAGACAATGACTTCAGAAGCAGTCTGATCTGGCTTAACGCTATTTGCTCAAACCTATCTGTCCAACTAATAGGGTTAACACGGTTACGTTTTCAAAGACTTAAAGTGATTGGTTGTCTGCTAAAAAGAACTAAAAACATAAGATTTAACTTTTAAAGCGCCAATCACAACTGCAGCAGACGACAAATTTTGTGACGTCTTTCCTAATTTTTGAAAAAAATAAGGTATGATATTTCATGAGAATTGTCTGCCAGCAGACAATTCTCATGAAATATCATGCCTTATTTGTTATTTTTGAAAAAGCGGCAAAATCTAAAATTGTCATCTACTGCAAATTATAGGTGGCGCTTTAAGGGATAAATCTTCTAACCTTAGCAATAAATGTTGCCATGGCATCAGGGTACAACTCCACCAGCTGTAGTAACCGCGGGAACCTCTGTCTAGCCTCCATATTGTCCATTCCTATAGCCTTTAGCAAGCAGACCACAATAGTATCTGGGAAAGCCTTAAGACAACTATGGGATACCGCCAGCTCATCTAAAACAAGGAAACAATATGTCTAAAATGATGATAAATTAGAAGTGTCACAGACAATTGTGCTTTTTGTTCTTTTTGTCCCAGTTTTTGCCAAATAGAACCTTCCATCCTAACATTTTACTGTGCTGGAATTGTTTATTATAAACGAAAAATAAGAGGTTTCTGAAATTTTTCAAATTGTTTGCTAACCCTACATCATGTGGCATCTCTTCTGGGTCTTCACTACTCTCTGATGTCCCAGTTATGAAAAACTAGGAATAAATATAAATAAATTTAATGAAAAAAGTCAATAAGCAATGCTTATTAGATACCCACCGCACAGTAAGAGTCAGAGAAAAAACTTGTCAAGTTATAGTTCAAACCAGCAGACTTTAGTTTTGAAAAGAAGATTTCAGTATAATATGTGCAAACAAAAATTATAACACTCCTTCATGCATATGTTCAATGTGTCTACATTGTATCGGCAAAGTATCAAATTGCTCCATTAAAAGCTGTGGTAGGAGTTGATTGGCCCATTAAGGCACCACCTATGCATATACAAAAGCCATATTAGGGAAAAATTGTCTAAGTTCTCACAGCTGTTATTTTGTCAAAAATTATTTTTTCTGAACCAAACTCCTTCATGCATATGTTCAATGTGCTTACATTGTATCAGCAAAGTATCAAATTGCTCCATCAAAAGCTGTGGTAGGAGTTGATCGGCCCATAAAGGCACTATCTATGCATATACAAAAGCCCTATTAGGGAAATATTGTCTAAGTTCTCACAGCTGTCATTTTGTCAAAAATTATTTTTTTCTAAACCAAACTCCTACATGCATATGTTCAATGTGTCTACATTGTATCTGCAAAGTATCAAATTGCTCCATCAAAAGCTGTGGTAGGAGTTGATCGGCCCATAAAGGCACCATCTAAACATATACAAAATGTGAACAAAGCCCTATTAGGGAAATATTGTCTAAGTTCTCACAGCTGTCATTTTGGTAAAAATGAAAAAAGTCAATAAGCAATGCTTATTAGATACCCCCGCACAGTAAGATTCAGTAAAAAAAACTTGGCAAGTTATAGTTCAAACCAGCAGACCTAAGTTTTGAAAAGAAGATTTCAGTAGAATCTATGCAAACAAAAATTATAAACTCCTTCATGCATATGTTCACTGTGTCTACATTGTATCTGCAAAGTATCAAATTGCTCCATCAAAAGCTGTGGTAGGAGTTGAGCGGCCCATAAAGGCACTGTACTAGGAGTTGATCGGCTTGTGTATGGCCAATAATAGCATAAGCATAAAGCACTATATTAAAAGCCATTTAGAACTACAAAGGGAAATAACTCCAATAGAATTGGCCCCTAGCCCTTACTTTTTTGTCTAAAGTACTTGTCTTGCATATATGAACATGTTTGCAAGGTTTGATGAAAATCCAGCAATGACTCTTCAAGATATTAAAAAAACAAAACGTTACGGACGGACGCACGGATACACGGACGGACGGACAACGTGAAAACAGTATACCCACCACAAACAAAGTTTGGAAATAACTCTGATAGAATTGGCCCCTAGCCCTTACTTTTTTGTCTAAAAAATTTGTCTTGCATATATGAACATGTTTGCAAGGTTTAATGAAAATCCAGCGATGACTCTTCAAGATATTAAGGAAACAAAGCGTTACGGACGGACAAACGGACGGACGCACGGACGGACGGACGGACAACGTGAAAACAGTATACCCCCTGCAAACAAAGTTTGCGGGGGGTATAAAAAAAGTCAATAAGCAATGCTTATTAGATACCCCCGCACAGTAAGATTCAGTAAAAAAAACTTGGCAAGTTATAGTTCAAACCAGCAGACCTAAGTTTTGAAAAGAAGATTTCAGTAGAATCTATGCAAACAAAAATTATAAACTCCTTCATGCATATGTTCACTGTGTCTACATTGTATCTGCAAAGTATCAAATTGCTCCATCAAAAGCTGTGGTAGGAGTTGAGCGGCCCATAAAGGCACTATCCATGCATATACAAAAGCCATATAAGGGAATAATTGTCTAAGTTCTCATAGCTGTCCTTTTGTAAAAATAAATAATTTTCAACCAGACTCCTTCATGCATATGTTCAATGTATCTATATTGTAAAGGAAAAATATCAAATTGTTCCATTAAAAGCTGTGGTAGGAGTTGATCGGCCCATGAAGGCACCATCTATGCATATACAAAAGCCTAATTAGGGAAAAATTATCTAAGTTCTCACAGCTGTCATTTTGTCAAAAATTATTTTTTCTGAACCAAACTCCTTCATGCATATGTTCAATGTGTCTACATTGTATAGGCAAGATATCAAATTGTTCCATCAAAAGCTGTAGTAGGAGTTGATCGGCCCATGAAGGCACCATCTATGCATATACAAAAGCCCTATTAGGGAAAAATTGTCTAAGTTCTCACAGCTGTCATTTTGTCAAAAATTATTTTTTCTGAGCCAAACTCCTACATGCATATGTTCAATGTGTCTACATTGTATAGGCAAAGTATCAAATTGATCCATCAAAAGCTGTGGTAGGAGTTGATCGGCTTGTGTATGGCCTATAATAGCTTAAGCATAAAGCACTATATTAAAAGCCATTTAGAACTACAAAGGGAAATAACTCCAATAAAATTGGCCCCTAGCCCTTACTTTTTTGTCTAAAGTACTTGTCTTGCATATATGAACATGTTTGCAAGGTTTGATGAAAATCCAGCAATGACTCTTCAAGATATTAAAAAAACAAAACGTTACGGACGGACGCACGGACACACGGACGGACGGACAACGTGAAAACAGTATACCCACCACAAACAAAGTTTGCGGGGGTAAAATTATTTTTTCTGAACCAAACTCCTTCATGCATATGTTCAATGTGTCTACATTGTATAGGAAAAGTATCAAATTGTTCCATCAAAAGCTGTGGTAGGAGTTGATCGGCCCATGTATGGCCTATAATAGCATAAGCATAAAACCCTATATTAAAAGCCATTTAGAACTACAAAGGGAAATAACTCTGATAGAACTGGCCCCTAGCCCTTACTTTTTTGTCTAAAAAATTTGTCTTGCATATATGAACATGTTTGCAAGGTTTAATGAAAATCCAGCAATGATTCTTCAAGATATTAAGGAAACAAAGTGTTACGGATGGACGGACGCACGGACGGACGCACGCACAGACGGACGGACAACGTGAAAACAGTATACCCGCTACAAACAAAGGTTGCCGGGGGTATAATTAATAAGAAACAGCAGGCAACAATTATAAAGCTTGCTGATATTTGGTTGTTGATGCTTTTATGCTTTTTAAACTAGGCTAATACTGGTTAATTTTTAAAACCCCACCAACAACTACAGATACAATATTTTTTGATTTCAAAATGGCAAAAAATCCCTTATCCATGAATAAAGTTTGTTGTGCCCATTTGAAACATTATGGTGAGACACTTTACTTGTAGAAAGTACTACACACAACATGGTACCTATCGCATAGACTTCCAACAAAACGACAAATTGCAATCTGAATACCCTATTATCTAGAGTTATGGTAAATGTTCTAAAATTTTGAACATTTTTCTCTTTCTGTTCTCAATTAAAATGTAAGTTTTCAGGGCTGGATTTCATAAAATGCATGTCAGAATAGCAAACAGGGAAGACCCTGATCTGGGTCTGCCCTGTTTGTTTAGGCCTTTTTGGCAGAGATCTAGTGCTCGTAATTTTAAAACATTTACTGTATGCTTCCAGTACATACCATCTTCTTTCATCCTCAGGAATGTATCACAGTATTTCGCTGTCGCAATGTACGCCTCGTCTTGCCTGAACTGGGCAGATCTTGACGCACTTTGGTGTACAGCATCTTCTACACTTACTGAAGCCTTCATACTCTGATAGCCATTCTGGATCAGTTGCTCTGTCAGCTACAACATATTACATTCAAGATTTAAGAGATGAATGGACAGATGGATGGAAGATTGGACAGACAGACAAACTGGCAACTATATTGTTTGTTTGTATGATTTGATTCTTTACGTCCCATCAACAATCTTTCAGTTATATAAGGATGGGTCTTCATGGGTTGAACCAGTACTAAGCTAGGATTAATGTGCCTTGCTCAAGGACACAACGCAGTGATGCCAGTGGACCTCAAACCGTGACCTCTTGTTCTCGAGTCAAGCTCTCTACCACTGAGCCACTGCGCTACCCTGGCACCTATATGCTTTCCCTTTGGGGAGCATTATACATGGTACTCAATTATGTCTTTAACTTTTAAAAGTGTTCTAAAAATTTGCAGCAATTTTTTTTCCAATTTTAAGAATTCAAAAATACTTGTAGACAATTCAAATGAACTTTCAAGCTTATTCTTCATTAAAAATCTTGCAATATATCAAATAAACATGTCCCAGGACCACAGGTTTTGATAAACAAATTTTTTGAGCGTAAAATTGTAAATATTTTCTTACCCATCAGTTTTAACATATGTTTTGGGCACTCAAAAGAACCGTCTCATTGAGACGGTTCTTTTTGAATACCCACAACATATGTCTTGGTTTAGAAATAAGAAAATTAGTTTTTCCTTACGCACTCTTAACTAAAGTCCTGCCCAGGACAGGAGAGCTCACCTGAAGATGAAATAATGAAGTCCTTAAAACTTAACCATGAAGATAAGTCCTAAAAACTTTAACATAACATTTCTGAGTCCGGAACTTTGCCCCTGAGATGAGCTTGAGGGTTGGGATGGCACTGCTCAAAACCAATATGTTTCATCTCACCAAACATGAACCCTTTTTGGTTATAGGGTCTGCAAACTGTGAGGTCTAACAACTTAATCGCAAAACTGTAACATCAATATTACCTGTGACCTTGACCTGGAGAGGCTCCTATTAGTTGGGAATGGTTCTGCGAAAATTTTGGACCAGTATGTTGTATCATATTACAGATATATCAAATGGGTTTTAGGGTTTGTAAATATTGAGGTCTTAAAAGCTTTAACATTTGTGGAAACCAAACCCAAACCCGGAATTACAAGTACAACAGCTCTCCGTGAATGTTGTTTAGGTGAGCTAAAAATAAAGTTGCTCTCCTTAAGCATGGTTGTACCTCTTCTTTGTTGAGTTTTCTCACACCAGCCATGTCCAAGAACTTCTGCTCTAGCTTGGAACCAGCTAGGTCTTTGATATTGTTATAGCTTTGAACACCGAGAGCCAGTATCTCGTACCCGTGACCAGTCAGCACATGATGTCTTCTGTTCAGTGAAGGTTGCTCTATAAGGCATTCTACTTCATCAATCTTCTCTGTTGGTGAGAAAAATAAAATTGAGCAGTAAAGGAACCAGGTCCCGAGGTTATAAAACTTTTTTCATACTCAACTCGGCTGAGCACGAAATTTATCCTGCTCATAAATGTTTAAATGCCAACAATTGTTTAAATGCCAACAATTGTTGGCATTTTAACATTTATTAGCATGATAAATACAACATCTGAGAGACTTAAAGCAAGAATTTTCTTTATTTGTCGGTATTTTAGTTTTTATAAGCAGTTGAAATTTCACGCTCAGTTGAGTTGAGCATGACATTTTTTATATCCTCGAGGCCAGGCTAAAGAACACACTGTTTTTAATGAATGTTAACTTTTTCCTTGCTAGTGGCAACTTTTGTCGTCTGCTGATAACCTTTGCAAACAGTTTGGACCCAGATCAGGACAGACAGAACGTCGGTCCTGATCTGGATCCATACTGTTTGACACTCTGATGGTGTTACTGAAAGAATTTTTTTACTTCTTTTTAAAAGTCAGCAGATGACATAACCTTTGCAAACAGTTTGGATCCAGATCAGGACCACCATTCTGATCTGGATCCAAACAGTTTGACACTCTGAAAGTGCTCCCCTTGGAGCATTCTGCAATACTCTTGACCTGCATTAAGCAATAACTGGACTTAAAAAACAATTTTCTGTCTTCTTGAGGGTGGCCATTTTACACAGCTTTTACTGTATAAGGGTTAATGAACCGTCCTTTGTAAATACTTAGAGATTAAAACATGGCAACCATTGTGTTACCAGGCAAATCAGCCAGGCACTCCATATTTGTCCTCAGGCACGAGTAACGCCACAGTGGCCATAACCTTTTATTACATATTATTGGTGCATGCACAGGCTGTTACGTTGCAACAACCCTGAGTGACGTCGTTAAAGACACTGATGCAAGCCATTGTGAGTGCAGGCAAGGGCCACTATGAGTGCATGTGCAGGCCATTATGGGTTCAGGCAAGTGGGCAGTTATGGGTTTGGAATCACAAGTAATATCAGCCAGGGCAACTAAGCTTATTGTTACTATCTATAGTAAATCAGGTAATACTTGAAAATAATACACAACTGAAATTTCAAAAATAGAATTTCTTACTGAGTTGATCTAGAGTGGTGAAGATACTGCCAATAGTTTCCTCGGTCAGCTCAGATATGGCAGCCTGAGACTTTTTGTGGTGGGTGCTGGTGTACAGATGGGTCCAGTCACACATCAGGCTTTCATCATTGGCCCTCTTACAAGACTGAAATAACATTTATACTTACTGAGTTGATCTAGAGTGGTGAAGATACTGCCAATAGTTTCCTCTGTCAGGTCAGATATTGCTGCCCGAGACTTCTTGTGGTGGGTGCTGGTGTACAGATGGGTCCAGTCACACATCAAGCTCTCGTCATCAGCCCTCTTGCAAGACTGAAATCAGATTAATACTGTAAGTTCTGCTTCTCATATGCCCAAATTAGGTGGCTTATGAAGTCAAACTTCTCATAACATATTTGCATAAATAATCTGGCAGATATATTGAAATTAGCAAACCCATGAGAAAAAGAACTTATCATGGGGCAATATTTATCCATCAAGATAAATTGGTTAAAAGAACTAGAACAGTCAGACTCTGACAATGGACCCCCCGCCCCCCATAATATCCTTCAGTGAAAAAAGATAGCCATTTTGGCCGCCATCTTGGTTAATGTCCATCAGAAAACAAATATATTTAAACTTGGACAATAGTTTGATTGAAGTAGCCCATATATGAAATTTGGAGGAGATCAGGTTTTAAATGACAAAGTTAGAGTGTCCACAAGTGCAAACTGACAGGCGGCCATTGTCTGCGCAGGCACGATACTCAAAGAATCGACCTGTCTGCTAAGGCACATCACGACTGAAAAATTGGATTTGTGTCAATACTAGGTGTGCATTACCCAAAACACTACATTAAAAAAGTAACAAGCACTGAATGGCTGTAACTAATCCCTTTATGGAGACATCAAGTAACCTTTGGTAGCTAAACAATAACAATTATTCATTTGGTATAATTACAGTATTTAGCCATACAATGATAATATTTTCAACACTAAAACATATTTTGAAACATGTCCCACATGGCCAGGTCAAAAAAGTGGTTTCAGTGATGTGTGATGACACAGATCAATAACAAGTTTGAACCAACCAATCGGGTGAATCACATGATTTGATGATGCTATCGGTAAAGAAGTATGTCGCATGCACCCACAATGCTCAAATCAGATAGGTCAGTATGCGGTAGTCATGCCACCTAAGGGTTAGATATTGGACAGGCGGCAGCCATTTTGATGGCCATCTTGCTTATTGTTCATCGGACAAAACCCAACATTTGCTGCATTTATTTTTGTAGGTGAATGTCATAAACACTGAAATACTATACTGATTTTTTATAAGCAGCTTTAATATAACCAACCTATTTAATAAATAATGAATATAAACAAAACCTGTTTTGTTTAAAGTGAAAACTTTTGGATTAATACTTTCATGGGATTTGAAATGGTACCAAGAAAATATGTTTTCACACTAACAGTGATCTTTGTTCATTTGTTTGGTTTGATGCTAAATGTTCCAGTCAGCAGCTATGGTCATGTCGGGATGGTCAGTTCACCTAGCCACACTTTATTTCTGAGCAAGCTTTGACTAAGCAGTTAACCAGTACTATGTGCACAAACTTTCAATTGTAACTAACAACAACCCTTCTTGAATCAGCAGAAGGGAGGAGAATGGCCGTAGGAATTATTTCATGATCAACCTCCACGAAAACATAGGACCGAGTTTGGATAAAACTTGCGACCCCTGGATCTGCAGTCAGACATGTTACCGACTGCCCTACTAGGCCCGGCTAACAGTGATCTAGCTATCACCTTGAAAAAGCACTAGAACTTTTACATACACTGTGTGTTTCCTTTAAGATCCTCAGTGTAAGGGTAAAGTTGTTTTGTTCTTTACAACTCTCTGCCATCTTCAACTTCAGCCTCAGTTTCGTATCCAGGAAGATGTCGTCTGCTTCCATGTCCACTGAATCCTGGGAGTCTGGTTCCTGTTTCTGCAGACGACCTTGGATGTGATCAAGGTATACGTATCTGTAATAAGAATAGGGATCATAAACGGTAAATGATCTAAAATTTCCAACACAAGACCCCTGCAAAAAAGGCCTAGGCAAACAGCGCAGACCCAGATCAGACTGCTTCTGAAGAAACAGTCTGATCAGGGTCTTCCCTATTTGGTATTCTGACAAGGATTTTTTATATATGTTTTGGTTGAGAAATAAGAAAGTTTATTGTTTGGTACGCACTTTTAACTGAAGGCCAGAATTGGGTTTTTAAGTAACTATTGTGGTAAATAGTCTAAACATTTGCCTATGAGGCATTCCAATGTGTACCAACAACATATGTTAGTGAAAACAAGCAAATTTAGAAATTTAATGTCCCCTGCCACTTTATGTCTGTCTTTAAATATATGAATTATCATGAAACAACTTTAGTTCACAGAACAGAAAAAAGAAACAAAACTTAAGAATTTAATCTAAAGCATATCCATATCTTCAGACCATGAAATAAGCACATACAGATGTTTCATCAAGAATTGTGTAAAACTGTAGGAGCTTTTGCACTCAAAGGTACTTAATATATATATAGACATTGATAAGATATTGATAACACTGAAAGTGAAAAATGCTGGAAAAGTGATAAATGTTAAGATGAGGTTTTATATGGTAAAAATAATCTGAGGATTATATCCAAACCACATGAATATCTTCAGACCATGACCAAAACACCTGTGAAGTTTCGAAAGAATCAGTATAAAACTGTAGGAGTTGCGCACAAAAGGCATCAGCTATCCATTCACTTAGTTATAGATAATGCCTGAAAAATGGCTAAGTTCAACTTGTGAAAAAAGTGACAAAAACAATCTGAGAAATATATCAAAAACACATGCATATCTTCAGACCATGACCAAAACACATGTGAAGTTGTGCCCACAAGGTATCCCCTGTCCATGCACTTTGTAATAGATAATGCCTGAAAAATGGCTAAGCTCAACTTGCGAAAAAAAGTAACAAAATTAATCTGAGGATTATATCCAAACCACATGCATATCTTCAGACCATGACCTAAACACAAGTGAAGTTTGGAAAGAATTGGTATAAAACTGTAGGAGGAGTTGCGACCTGCGACCACTAGGTATCCTCTGTCCATTCCGTTTATGATCCCGATCATTTAATATCAGAGGCTGTAACATATGTTACCTGATGTAATAAATGGGCAAGCTCATTGTCTTTACGTAAGATATGCCTAAAAATGTTTTAATCTCCTCAAGGGAATTTTGCAGACATATTCCTGCTTATAGTACAAATGAAGCTGCATCAAATAAGGGATGTTTGCACTCTCTATGTTGGGGCGTTAGTCTGAAACAGCGTGTTACATGCGTTACTATATCAAATAAAGGAAATGTAGTTTGAAAGTTTGAGCTAAAATTGTGAAAAAACTCGCAGCTGTTGAATATCTTACATTGATTAGGGATTTTAAGCTGGCTCCTATGATAAAGACTTATAGATCTGCTAGTTGTCATCAAGTTTTAAAGATCAGAGAGTGTTACATATGTTAGCGTGATAAGTAAAATCATCAAACAGTATTTTGACATCAAGCTGAGTAAGGGCCTGCTCCATCCTAATCCCCTTTGGAATTCTGCAGACAAAATACATCTTATGTAACAATTCAAGGTGCATCTAATACGAAATGTTTGCACTCTGTAAGTCGGGGCGTTAGCCTGTAACAGCTTGTTACATATGTTACTATATCAATTTGAGAATAAGAAATTTGAATGTTTGAGCTACCAAAAGAAGACATAAAATTTTGTTACAGATAATGCCTGAAAAATGGCTAAGTTCAACTTGCGAAAAAAGTGACAAAAATAATCTATGGATTATATCCAAACCACATGCATATCTTAAGACCATTACCAAAAAAAAAACAGTGAAGTTTCAAAAGAATCGGTATAAAACTGTAGGAGGAGTTGCGCCCACAAGGTACCTACTTTATAGGGGGACAAAAGGATGGAGAGCGGAAAACTAAGTCCCTCCCCTTTTCTCGGAAAAGGCGGGGGACAATAAGGAAAACTATTTTGAAGTTTACACTTAACCAAGTATCATTTCTATTGTCTCTGCCTCTTTTAAACATCTGCCAATCAGTATTAAAATATATCAATATACCACAAACTGTTTACATTTGCATGACAGCTATATCTCCAAATTCAATTTCATTAACTACCTATTTCATAACCTAGTAGTTGTGTGGTTGTAAATTGGCATTTTCTTTACGAAAATAAATAGTTTGAGTTTCAGTGATGAAATTCAAGGCAATCAAATGGTAACTTAATATATTACATTCAATATCTTAATAGTGACCATAATGGCAAAGCTAAAGTGGTGTAACTTTTGTTACCTATTGGTGACAACATCATCCCAAACTCCAACAGGATCTGTCAACAGATGAGGTGTTCTTCTGTTCCATTCTCCCACCAGCTTTTTTGCAGGATTGAGGGTGGTGAAGTGATTCTCATCACCCATAAATTCTAGGAATTCCTGGAGTTCAACAAGGGGTTGTAGTTTCTGTAGCGCTGTATTTCTACTGGATGCCATCAAACTGTCTGTACTACTCCATTCCTGGATAATAATACATGGAAGTCAGTTCAAGTCACATTGTGAAAAAAAAAATATGCTGTATAAAAACAGCAAAGCCATAAATCAGATTGTTCATCTAAGCAGTTTTGTTCATCAATGAAGAAAGAGAGCATGAATGAAGAAAGTTCATGAATGAAGAAAGGTCATTTGTTTTGTTTGTTTGATTTGATTCTTTATGTCCCAGTCAAATATTCTTTGGGATCGTCGGGACAGGTCTTCCTGGGTTGAAAAAGTATTCAGCTATAATTAATGTGTCTTGCTCAAGGACACAACGCAGCGACGCCGGTAAGGCTCGAACCTGCGGCCCTTCAGTCTTGAGTCAAGCAATCTACCACTGAGCCACTGTGCTCCCCGAAGAAAGGTCATCAATAAAGAAAGGGGTCATGAATGAAAAGGTCATCAATGAAGAAAGGTCATGAAATAAAGAAAGAGGTTATGAATGAAGAAAAGGCATGAAATAAAGAAAGAGGTCATGAATGAAGAAAAGGCATGAAATAAAGAAAGAGGTTATGAATGAAGAAAGAGATCATGATGAAGAAAGAGGTCATGAATGAAGAAAGAGGTCATGAATAAAGAAAGAGGTCATGAATAAAGAAAGAGGTCATGAATGAAGAAAGGGCATGAAATAGAGAGGTCATGAATGTAGAAAGGTCATGAATGTAGAAAGGGCATGAATAAAGAAAGAGGTTGTGAATGAAGAAAGAGGTTGTGAATACAGAAAGAGGTCATGAATACAGAAAGAGGTCATGAATGTAGAAAAGTCATGAATGTAGAAAGAGGCTGTGAATGAAGAAAGGTTTAAAGAGTAACTACCTGCAGAAAGAACTCCTGAGCCATGCTGGTGTAGTGTCTAGCTCTGTCATAATCTTCCTGCCACAGATACATCAACGCTAATTCCTGGCTGTAGCGATTCTGAAAAAGCATAACTTTTACATTAACAGGAATTATCCAATAGCATTAGGTGAATGGCTTTGTCTTAGGCTATGGCTGAAAATGAACAAAACATGAAACCTGTGCAATTATGCACAGGTTTCATATTTTGTTCATTTCCAGAAAGTTATAAAACTTACACATTTTCCTGCAACTGTAATAGCAAACCAGAACTACAGGCCTTCAGATTTATGGTGGGCCCGGGTCATTGTCCCATCATTTCAAAATATGGCCCATAGCTTTCCAAGGCAGTGGGCCCAGTGGACCCATCCTTTTTAGGTGTGAAAAACTCTCATTTTAACAAAAATATTCATCTTACAGCAAGTCTATGGACTCCACAAAACAGTTGTCAATACGGTAAAACATGTTTTAAGCAGCCACTCAAAATAAAACAAAACAAAAATTTTAATAACAGATGGTAGTTTAATGAAGGTCAAAAGGATTGCAGAATGCTCCCCTTGAAGCATTCTGCAATACTTTTGACCTGCATTAAGCGATAATTGGTCTTCTTTTTTAAGTGACCTCTTAATTAGCATTCTCCCTAAGAATCATGCAGATGGTGATAAGTGACTAGTCACAGAAATCAATAATTTTACCTCCATTTAATCAGACTTGTTGAAAAACTTTCACAAAACAAAGCATTCCCTTTTGCTGACAGTGGTTGCCATGGAAACCGGGAATTAAGATTTCTTGGAGATTGGTGGAGAATTGCCCAAGGAAAATTGTGAAATTGATACTTTTCAGGCTGGCTTTTATGATACTAGTTTTATTTTGATTACATTCACTGCTAGCTCCCTTTAGAGGACCACATTAGTTGTACACAAAATTTTAGTGAAAAATGAAATATGCCGTTTGTATTGTGTTGCCTAGCAACAAATGTGACACCAAGGAAACCAATCTTCAAAACACTAAAAATTGACCATTTTCAAATCTGATATTCTTTTTACAGCAAAGCTGTATATGAACGATATAAATAGTGTCTAAATAACCCATGTCTGGTTTACAAATGCCATGAATAAAAGAACTCAAAATGTTTATAATTTTTGTTTCCATGGCAACCGAACTAACTGATCGTCAGAAATTTTACAAAATACTCCAATTTCAAAGCAAATTATCTTGCTTATGCAAACAGAAATATGGAAAATTGATATACATTCAGGCAAGTCCACATCTTATTAACAAAATCCAAAAAATCAAAATAATAATATTATTTAAATATAGGTTACCATGGCAACCAAACCATCAGAAAGTCCGTGATTTTACGTAAAACGAGCATTTTCAAATCAAAATATCTCCCCTAAACAAAGGATTTGATTGTTTATTTATGTACACATTATGTAACTAGCTCCTGATTTTCAACATTAAATTAAAATATACAAATGCATTATCTCAATTCGTGTTACCATGGCAACCAAAACATCATACCATCAGCGATTTCACAAAAATGGCATATTCAATGAAAAGGGCATATTCAAAGTAAACTATCTCCTTCCAACAAGACAGAATATGAATATTTTTAAACATATTTTACATAATATACATCTGCAATACAAACACAAAATAATAGTTTTTAAAATTCTTGATTATAGTTACCACGGCAACAGGAATTGCCAAAAACCGTTTAACTCTGTAGCAAAGAAATGTTACCAAAAATTAAGTTTGCCCAAGCAAACATGTGAAATTGACACTTTTTAGACTGGCTTTTGTGATACAAGTTCTTTTGATAACATTAACTATACTTCCACAAAACGCTTTGAAGCGCGACTGTAACGGTAAATGCATTGAGTGAATCGAGGGTCATTACTTAGAGGTCGTGGTACTACTGTACTAGGTCTGTTTAGAGACCCACATTAGTTGTACACAAAATCTTAGTGAAAAATGAAACATGCCATTTGTATTATGTTCCCTAGCAGCAAACGTGTCACCATGGAAACCAATTTTCAGCATGGAAACCAATTTTCAGAACTCTAAAAATTGACCTTTTTCAAATCTGAATAACTTTTTTACAGCAAAGCTGTTAGACGGATGGCTGAGAATGGGTTTGCTCCCCCCCCATAGGGAATTTTGCAGACATATCCTATCTTGTAGAAAATTGAAAGCCGAGTCTTTTAAGAGATGTTTGCACTCTGTGCTCCGGGGCATTAGTCTGTAAGAGCCTGTAACATACGTTACTTAATCAAACTAAGAAAAAGTAAAATGAAAGTCTGGGCTACAAATTTAAGACATTAAAATATTTATTTTTAACAATCATTCATATAGTCTGCATACTGGATATCTTAACTACGTATGACAGCCATTTGAACAAAATTGCCGCTTCCTAAGGTGTCATATGCGTTACATAAATCAGATCACCCATTAAAATTTGCAAGTGTGGCTAACATCATTTACATTCACAATCTCTCTGTATGTTTTGCAAAATGTTTTAAACCATGTCTGACTAGCTTATGCAATTGGCTAACAGAAAAATTAAAGTTTGTTTCCCTAGCTTAAATATTTTTTCTGAAATAAGCAATTAAACAACCCTACCCCTACCCAGTTTAAAGGTGAAATGTTTGGTATTAAAACTTAAGTAAAAATAGTTAAAAAATATTTGCAGTTGATGAATGTGTTTCATTGTTTGGGATTTATTTGCTTATATGAAAAGACTCATAAATCTGCAAGTTTGTTGCAAAATTTTTTAATATCAGAGGCTGTAACATATGTTACCTGATGTAATAAATGGGCAAGCTCATTGTCTTTACGTAAGATATGCCTAAAAATGTTTTAATCTCCTCAAGGGAATTTTGCAGACATATTCCTGCTTATAGTACAAATGAAGCTGCATCAAATAAGGGATGTTTGCACTCTCTATGTTGGGGCGTTAGTCTGAAACAGCGTGTTACATGCGTTACTATATCAAATAAAGGAAATGTAGTTTGAAAGTTTGAGCTAAAATTGTGAAAAAACTCGCAGCTGTTGAATATCTTACATTGATTAGGGATTTTAAGCTGGCTCCTATGATAAAGACTTATAGATCTGCTAGTTGTCATCAAGTTTTAAAGATCAGAGAGTGTTACATATGTTAGCGTGATAAGTAAAATCATCAAACAGTATTTTGACATCAAGCTGAGTAAGGGCCTGCTCCATCCTAATCCCCTTTGGAATTCTGCAGACAAAATACATCTTATGTAACAATTCAAGGTGCATCTAATACGAAATGTTTGCACTCTGTAAGTCGGGGCGTTAGCCTGTAACAGCTTGTTACATATGTTACTATATCAATTTGAGAATAAGAAATTTGAATGTTTGAGCTACCAAAAGAAGACATAAAATTTTCTAATAAATTGACATTCTTATAGTCTTTATACTGGATGTCTTTACTACCTTTGGAAGCTGTTTAACATTAATACGGCTAACTGTGGTGTTATGTGCGTTACATTTTGTTTTGTTTGTTTTTGTTGCTTTACGTCCCATGTCAACAGCTATGGTCATTGCGGGACGGTCAGTTCACTTAACCACACTTTTTCCTGGGCAGGCTTGAGCAAGCGGTTAACCAGTAATTTGTGCACATACTTTCGCTTGTAACTGACAACAACCCTTCTTGAATAAATCAGCGGAAGGAGGAGAATGACCGTAGAAATTATTTCATGATCAATCTCCACGAAAGTATGGTACCGGGCCGGGATCGAACTCGCAACCCCTGGATCTGCAGTCAGACACGCATCTGTAGCCAGACACGTTACCGACTGCGCTACGCGGCCCGGTATGTGCGTTACATGAACCTAATTATAATTTAAGAGTTATAATTGTGGCTATCGTCATGTAGTTAAACAACTACTATGACTAATGGTTTCAAACTGTTTTATTAGATTTTACAAACATATACTCAATTGATGAATAGGAAAAAACAAGTTTGCTTTTCTATCTTAAATATATTGTCTTATAGGAGCTAATACACAGCCCTACTCCCAGTTTTACAGAGAAGCGAATTTTGTAATTACCGTTTAAGTAAAACACATGAAAGCAATTACAGCGTGTGGATATTTTTCATTTTCTTAGTCTGTCTTGCTCATATATTTACAAGATGTCATTAAGTTAAAGATCAGGACACTTAATGTGTACTTATAAGTCTTTGGTGCCAAAACACTAGAAAGTATATTCATTTCTGATTATCAAGCCCATGGACTGGTGTTACAGATGGTATCAACGACCTTTTGGACACTTTCCTAATAATGTGCATATAATGCTAAATATAGAGCCACAAATAGAAAAGATAGTTTTACATTTTTACAAGAAAATACAATAAATGAAATGATCCAAACTATTTCTCATCGATTTAACACTCATGTTAAACGTTTGTCGTTGTCTGCTTCTGTGGTAATCATTATTATCAGACGCCTCCTTGCAACTAGTAGAATCATCACACGATATTTCAATCATTTACTGTTATTCAATTTTACCACCAGTCCACTCAAATTTGATGAGCCATTATTCATTTCAAATTTTGCCATATATGGCTTGGCACATTCGGAAACTGATATGAATTCCTAATAGTTGGCTCTTTGAGTATGTGTTTCAAGTGATACTCTGCAAGTAGGAGAAAGACTAAAGCTTTACAAAGATGAAAACTATGCCATTAAGAGCAATGAGTACCTGGACTGATGTACCTTGATATTTCTGTGATAAAGAATCATTATTAATCTTAGCTGGTTATTTTTTTATAATGTAGCCTTTCCATACATGCAACCCACATATTTTCATCTAATAATGTCTCTGCACTTATTATCTTTCCCCAAGCATTCAAAAACTTATTTGAAGTCTTAGTACTTCTGAAGTGCTGAAACCAAGGTAACTCTTTCCCTTCAGATAAACGAACTAGATGTATCACAGCAGGTAATGCAATGAAATGCAGGATGAATAGAGCGCAAATTAGACCCTTTCAATTCAATGATTCACTAAGTTTCTAAGATAAGAGCGCTTATTAAAGGATGTAACATATATAACTCGTCATAATAAATGAGCAAGGGCATTGTCGTGACATCTTTTTTGATTACATAGTCAGAGGCAAGTGTTTTCAATTTCAGTGTTTTCAATGGATCATGAAATGAGGCACCTTATCAACTTGTTTACTCTGTATTAATCTTCCATAGAGCATAATATAGAACTACTGGTTATCCCATTCTACCTATAGTCCACTTTCCTTCTTTTGAATGCAACAGCTAATGATACGGCTGCAAAAACTGAGAAATCATAGGTTTTACATTATTTTAAGACATGCTTCAATGTACTGACATAAAAAAACAACCAACTGCAAACATAATTGATGCCAATGTCCAACTTCATATTCTTTCTCTTATACCAGATAACTTTCAAGGTGTAACAGAAATTGTTTCAGACGGTCTGCCAAAACCATCAAGAGTCAACATTGTAACTAAAGAAAACTTATAAAGTTCTTTGGGTGCCGCAAAATACTATAGATCTGAGGACTAAAGCACCAAAAGACTGGATAGGTTCCATGGCAAATGATGCAAAAAAGCAGCCTATCAAATCTCTGTTTGACATTGAATATCAGAAATCTTAAAGTATTCTTAGAGGTACACGGTAGAGACATAGATTTTGCAAAATCAGAGCAAAGTTATCATTTGACTAGCACAGATGCAGAGGCAGCTGCAGTTAGATTGCTCTTGCCACTTCACAGGAAGAGATATATACCAGAGTCATACTCCATTGTATGCATATATGTGAAATGGCATTAAACCAATATTTAATCAGGTGTTTGATCCCATGACACTGACATGCTGTTTCTGCTTTTGAAGAATGCTATGGATTCAAGTTTGGCTGAGTCAAGTTGTTTGACGCTGGTTCTGGCCACACATACAAAGAAAATTAAGTCTTTTGATGGCTAAAGAGGAGGATCACACGAAATGCTTATAAGTGATGTTTGTCACAATTACCAATTTTAAAAAGTACGGTAATCTTAATTAATGTAACACATATAACACTGCAAGCTGTATATTAGTTAAAAAATCTTTTCTTGTGTATCAAAGGTATTCAGCATGCAAACTACATGAATAATTTAAATAAATAGATAGTTTTATGTCTTCTTTCTGTTTCTCAGACTTTCAATTCATTTATTCGTAAATTGATATGGTAACATAGGTATCATACCATTACAGGCTAACCACCTAGGTAATAGAGTGCAAACATCTCTTATTTGATGCAGCTTGAATTGTTCTTTAAGGTAGGCTATGTCTGCACAATTCCCAAAGGGGTGGAGAGGAACAGAATTGTACTCAGTTTGCAGTCCTAATACAATGCCCATGATTCTACTGGTTGTGATGAAATGGGTGATTATTTTGCAATAGAAGCAGACACAATGATAGACATTGTGAGTGTGACTTGAATAAAGATTGTTTTTGAATAGTTCTATTTAATAGGAATATTTATTAAATTGTGTCATTTAAATGAGAACTATTATTTTCTATCTATATGTCTATATATTTTAATATTATAGGCATTAGGAAATATGTGATAAAAAAGATTATATATAACATAGGTAACACAATTCCTTGGGCTTGTTATCAGCAATGACTGTAATTACTAAGACTAAGGCACCAGAGGCTAGAGATTAATAGGAAAGCATGTGAAAAACAGTATTTTTCTGAAATATCATCTCTTACTTCCAAGAAAATTTGTTGCCCATTCATTATGCCACGTAACATACGTTACATACTTTAATAAATGCTCTGATCCTGATGTCAAACTTGCAAATGTATGATTCTTTATTGCATTTGCAAAACAGTGCCAAAAATGTAAGATATCCAGGAGCGTCAAATATTTTCATATATTTTTTTTGTCAATTATAGATACCAAAATCGGATACTTAAAATTGGGGGTAGGGTTGTTTAATAGCTCATATAAAACAATGTATTTGAGATAGAAAAGCAAACTTTGTTTTTTCTATTAGTCAAAGCTGCATACTCTGTAACTATGAACATTTTTCAAAAAATTTCATTTTCTTTTTAAATCATTTGTAAAAGTAGAATTAAGCTATGTTTTCACAATAAAAATGTTCAGTACAGCTGAAAATTGCACGGAAAAGTGAATTATCTTATCAAATAGGTGTACTTTTCTCTTGTTGGTAATTATTTGCGTCCCTCAAATAATTCTAGACCGTTTAATTTTAACATAAATGCAGTTGTTTTGATAGTGATAACTTGTTAAGATTTACGAAAATGGTAAAATGTTTACCTAAATTTGAGTATTTTTACTGTGTTCTTGAAAAATAAAAACATTATTTTTAAAATTAGAAGATCAAAAGTTACAGACTATGCAGCTTTAAATGAGTATTTTAGTAAACTACGATTAAAAACACTTGTAAAAATGCACAAATCGGCTGTAAAATGAATGATGTTAGTTATGATTTCGACTTTCAAAGGGAAATTTAATCTATGTAACGCATATAACACCATTGAAGGCTGTAATTTTGTTTAAAATGCTGCTTTTATGTAGCTTAGGCATCCAGCTTGCAAACTACATAAGAAATTTGAATAATTAGATGGTTTAATGTCTTCTTTCTGTAGCTCAAACTTTCATTTTGATTTTTTCCTTAGTTTGTTACAGTAACATATGTAACAGGCTGTCAGAGACTAACGCCCCGGACCACAGAGTGCAAACATCTCTTAAAAGATGCGGCTTGAAATTTTCTTCAAGATAGGATATGTCTGCAAAATTCCCTAGGGGGGGGGGGGGGGGGGGGGGGGCAGGACCTTTTTTAGCTCGAAGTCTATGTATATGAACGACATATATAGTGTCTAAATAACCCATGTCTGATTTACAAATGCCATGAATAAAAGAACTCAAAATGTTAATATTTTTTGTTTCCATGGCAACGGAGCTAACTGACCATTAGAATTTTACAAAATACTGCAATTCTAATGCAAATTATCTTGTTTCTGCAAACAGAAATATGGTTTATGTAAACACATTCTGGCAAGTCTACATGTGCTTAGCATAAACTAAAAAAATGAAAATAATGAAATTATTTAAATATAGGTTACCATGGCAACCAAACCATCAGATTGTCAGTTATTTTAAAAATAAGCACATATTCAAAGCAAAAAATCTCCCCTGAACAAAGGATCAAATTGATTATTTAACACCTATTACGTAACCAGCACCTGATTTTCAACATCAAATTCGAATTTACAAATGAATTATCTCAATTTATGTTACCATGGCAACCAAAACATCATATTATCAGCAATTTCACAAAAAATGGCATATTCAACAAAAAGGGCAAATTCTATGCAAACTACCTCCTTCCAGAACGACAGAATATGAGTATTTTTAAACATATTTTACATAATATACATCTGCAAAACAAACACAAAATAATAGTTTTTAAAATTCTTGATTATAGTTACCACGGCAACAGGAATTGCCAAAAACCGTTTAACTCTGTAGCAAAGAAATGTTACCAAAAATTAAGTTTGCCCAAGCAAACATGTGAAATTGACACTTTTTAGACTGGCTTTTGTGATACAAGTTCTTTTGATAACATTAACTATACTTCCACAAAACGCTTTGAAGCGCGACTGTAACGGTAAATGCATTGAGTGAATCGAGGGTCATTACTTAGAGGTCGTGGTACTACTGTACTAGGTCTGTTTAGAGACCCACATTAGTTGTACACAAAACTTAGTGAAAAATGAAACATGCCATTTGTATTATGTTCCCTAGCAGCAAACGTGTCACCATGGAAACCAATTTGCAGCATGGAAACCAATTTTCAGAACTCTAAAAATTGACCTTTTTCAAATCTGAATAACTTTTTTACAGCAAAGCTGTATATGAACGACATATATAGTGTCTAAATAACCCATGTCTGATTTACAAATGCCATGAATAAAAGAACTCAAAATGTTAATATTTTTTGTTTCCATAGCAACGGAGCTAACTGACCATTAGAATTTTACAAAATACTGCAATTCTAATGCAAATTATCTTGTTTCTGCAAACAGAAATATGGTTTATGTAAACACATTCTGGCAAGTCTACATATGCTTAGCATAAACTAAAAAAATGAAAATAATGAAATAATTTAAATATAGGTTACCATGGCAACCAAACCATCAGATTGTCAGTTATTTTAAAAATAAGCACATATTCAAAGCAAAAAATCTCCCCTGAACAAAGGATCAAATTGATTATTTAACACCTATTACGTAACCAGCACCTGATTTTCAACATCAAATTCGAATTTACAAATGAATTATCTCAATTTATGTTACCATGGCAACCAAAACATCATATAATCAGCAATTTCACAAAAAATGGCATATTCAACAAAAAGGGCAAATTCTATGCAAACTACCTCCTTCCAGCATGACAAAATATGAATAATTTTCAACATATTTTACACAATCTATATCTATTATACAAACACACAAATAATAGTTTTAAAGACTCCAGATTAGAGTTACCATGGCTACAGTTACAGGAAATGCCACAAAAAAAATATGACAAATATTGAGATTTGCCCAAGGAAAAATGTGAAATTGAAATCTTTCAGGCTGATATGAGTTTTCCTTTGATTACATTCACGACTTGCTCTGTTTAGATGGCCACATTAGTTGTATTTATAATTTTAGTAAGCTATGTTCCGTTCTCTTAGTTTAATGCTCGTTGCCATGGTAACCAAAAAGAAGGAATTTGGCCTGAAATGGCCAAAATTGTGAAAAGACTTTTTTTGCACATTCACATATCCAATAACACACCAATTTTGATTCTGATCTTTATATGCTGAAACAATATAGCTCAAAGGGAGTAGATTAAAATATAAATAAACCCAATATGATCTTTGTACAAATCATTCCAGACTACCAAAGGTGGGTGGGGATACCAATCTTGGAAAACCCTATTTTGTTGAATGTTTGAACCACTACAATCATTTTCCCTGCCTACTAAGAGGTGCATACAATTATTGATAAGTTCTAAATGGTATTCACCTTTCATACAATAAAAGAACATGCATCCGGTCTACCACTTTCTGGTCGTAACCATGGAAACAATAACTGTACTATACAGAAAAACATAAACTTGTTTTGGCTTCAAAGCTATTCAATCATTTTAAATTGATTTATCCAAAGCTTGTTCTAGAATTTTATACTCAACTATCTTTATGCACATCAAATTCTGTAATATAATAACTAGGTGGAACAATTCTAACCACTATTAAATACAATTAATTTCATTTCCATTCTGCAAAAGGCCCGTGATTGTTTCCATGGTTACAACCAGAAGCAGGTAAAACCAAATTCATGTTTAACAGTTTATGAAACTCAAAGGTCCCCATTACATATTGGCAGTATTCAAATATGTCAATATCTCTGCCACTATTTGGCATACTTGCTAAAATGTATTGAAATAAGTTTTTGTTATATACCTGATTACCCCACCCACTTTAAATGACTGTAATTGTTACAAATTATTCAGTTTTCATATCATATTGATAATGTCAATAAGACTCAACTCAATTCTCCTTTTAGCTAATTCAAAACTTATTATTCTACTACGTCATACAACTTCCGTAATCAAATGAGATGTGCAGTGAATCGTGCCAGTATAATTCAGTGCATAATTGCTACTCGATGAGAGCAGTCACTTGATAGAGTAGCTGACACTGCCAGTGATTTCGGTCACGTGTATCGTTTTTTGATAAACATATATTTATGTTTCATAATACTGGTTATAAGTAACTAGTATAAATGATACACTAGAATTTGTTATTCGTAACATTTTCTATCAAAATTTGTTTAGGCAAATTTTCTTTACGCACTGTTGTAAATTTCGGTTTACGGCTGTTCATTTTGCTTTGTGGCAATTTGACATCTCGTGCGGCCAAAATGGCTGAAAAAGAAGTGCAGGCCAGCAAATTCATTGGTAAAAAGACAATGCTGGCGTCAAACAGCCAAACTGAGGACTCAAATGGTCCAACATTGAGTGCTACAACTTCCAGTAAAGGTAGCTCCGCCAAAACACCCTCACAAACAGGTAAAGCGCCGAGTAAATCTACATCTTCTGCGGCCGCTAGTAGTCAGCGGGTGGGGTAAACAAAGAGGTTCTTCTCATTCTGCAAGAAATGAACCAAAGCTTAATGCGCAATCTGAGCGCTTAGAGAAGCATGAACAGAGAGTAGAATCAATCACAGAACATTGGCAAGAGTATGACTATAGTGAAAATCTTATCTATTATGATGAACAGTACACTGATTCTGTGTCTGAAGAACGAGGGGGGGGAGGAAGCTTCGGATCCTCACCAGAGTGTATTCAAAACCCTCAGGAATAAGTTTCAACAAGTTGACATGGTGGATGATGTCGTGAACGAAGATTTAGCAGATTTTGTTAATACGTCATTCAAGAACGGTTTGACCAATGAAAAGAAAAATGAACTTTTGAAAGACATCCATCGTCCTGCAAATACTGAAGCCTTAGTACGAACCTGAGTGAACCAGGGCATTTGGCGGCTACTAAAGCCCAGTACACAGTATGAGGACAATAACATGCAGCAAATCCAAGACCTTATTGTGAAGGCTACTGCGAAAATTGTAAAATTGACACACAAGACTGCTGCAACTCAAGATAGTGAAGATTTTGATCGGGTTACTGATGCTATTGCCTTATTAGGACAAGCCAACAAGCAAATTAATCTGAGATGAAAAGAACTTCACAAGTCTGACTTGGACCCCAAGTATCATTATCTTGCCTCTGCTTCTTTCCCCTTCACCGAATACTTATATGGTGAAGATACAGATGTAAACAAGAATATAAAGGACATAAATGATCTCAACAAAATAGGACACAGCATGGAACGAGGTTTCCAGAGAGGTTCATTCAGAGGTCGCCGTCCTCATCCCTACAACCGTGGTCGAGGGAGAGTCTTTCGAGGTAGAGGTCAGCAGCCTTTTCACTCGGCTCCGCCAAAAATACCGGAGAGCGGCGCCCAAGAAATAGATCAGGTCAGTACATCATGTAGTTTTCAAGCTGGTAGATTAAAAGAGTACATTGAAAATTGGAGGAAAATAACCAATGATGAAACTGTTTTAGATATTGTTCAAACATTGTCACATTGAATTTTTGCAAGGTTTTAACCCAGTAAAATCATTTTGTCAAGCAAGCAAATTTACACCTCTTGAAAGTGATATCACTGACGCAGAAATTCAAAAAATTATTGGATATGAAAGTAATTTCTGAAGTAGACCATCATCCAAATGAGTTCATTTCTCCAGTTTTCATTGTACCCAAGAAAGATGGTGAATTTAGAATGATTTTGAACCTGAAAGAATTAAACCAATACATAGAATATCATCATTTTAAGATGGATACATTTGAATCTGTTTTGAAATTGGGTAAAACCAGGCTGTTTTTTCGCATCAATCGATGTGCGCCACGCCTACTATTCTGTGCCAATGGCAGCTGAAGATCAGGTCAAACTCAGATTTCAAAAGTCAGGAAAACTCTATCAGTTTCAATCTCTTCCAAATGGAATTTCTTGTGCGCCTAAGCAATTCACACGTCTCATGAAACCTGTTTATGCATCTCTGCGTATGCTTGGACACACCAATTCAGGTTATATTGATGACTCTCTACTTTTAGCAGATAACTATTCTGAGTGTGAAGACAATGTGTCTGATACAGTAGACCTTATGACCAATGTTGGTTTTATGATTCACGAAAAGAAATCAGTCTTTAAACCCACTCGACAGATAACATTTCTAGGAAATAATATTGACTCAGAAAAAATTATTGTAACTCTACCTGAAGAAAAAGTTATAAGAATTGTCCAAGAATGCTCAGATTTGTATAACAAGAGTTATGCAAAGATTGTACAAGTAGCTAGGATTTTGGGCCTTTTGGTTTCCACCTTCTCGGCTGTTGAGTTTGCACAATTGCATTACCGAGACACAGAAAGAGCAAAAATTTTGGCTCTTCAAGAGAACAGAGGAGATTATGAATCTACCATGTTTATTACTCAAAGCATGAAAACAGAGATAAAATGGTGGATTGATAATCTTGCACAGCAAAAATGTCATATTTGTCATGGCACTCCTAGCATTACAATTTATTCCGATGCCTCAAAATAAGGTTGGGGTGCCACATGTGGCGATTTTAAAATTGGTGGAAGATGGAATGACCAAGAGGCTCAAAATCATATCAATTATTTGGAACTACTTGCTGTAAGTCTTGCTGTTAAGTCATTTTGCAAAACCATATGTAGCTGTCATGTTCAAGTGAAATGTGACAACCAATGTTCACAATCTTATATATCTCATATGGGAGGAAAGATTGAAAAACTAAATCTCCTGGCTAGGCATATATGGTTGTGGTGTATTGAGAGGAGCATTTGGCTTTCAGCAGCGTATGTACGAGGAATTGAAAGACAGGTTTTACTGTATAATAAGCTGTCAATATACATATATGCATACAAGTGTCTATGTCAGTGTGTAGGTAAAGTATACTACCCACTTGTCAACTGTGGTTGATATGCTTGGGCCCATCATTTCAGAAAATGACCCACCATTTTTGCTCCATGGGTCACTTCAGTCCACCAATCTTGAAAAAAAAATCTGAAGCCCTTGGAACTATCATGTGCATTTTAAGCTGTTTAATGCTGCTCATTTTTGAAAATGTTGGTGACACACAACAGGATTTCACAAGTGTATAGAAGGAAAAATATAGCGTTATAATGGATACCAGCTATTTTGAGCATGTGTACAGATACTACTGGAAAAACGATATGTTTTGACTCTTCCTGTCTTTTATAGCACTTTCATTGCTGCAGCTGAAAATGTTGTCTGCTGATGATGTCTTGATGATGTCTGCTTCATTTTCTCTAAATATCTTTGTGCTTGTTTAAACAAAATATAGATGGCAGTAATACTTCTAAAGAAAAGCTCCCTGAAAATTGAGGGCATGCTTAAACCCTAAAGTGGTACCAATTATTTGCAGCAGACGACATTTTTCAAAATTCTTGTGTTTTGAAAAAAAAAACAAGGCATATTTCATGTGAATCATCTGCTGGCAGATTCACATGAAAAATCAAGGTTTATTTTCCTCAAAAATAATACCACAAAATTTGTCATCTACTGCAGTTGTGATTTTTATTGGCATTTTAACTCTTTACATACTAGTGTCGTTTGCTGAAAAATTTTGCAAGCAGTTTGGATCCAGATCAGGCCCAAGAAAATGTCAAGCCTGATCAGGATCCAAACTGTTTGACACTCTGATGTGGGGCCTGATCAGGAGGCAAATTGTTTGACACTCTGATGTCAGGCCTGATCAGGATCCAAACTGTTTGACACTCCGATGGTACTCCTTAATTTTTTTTTTCTTTTCGAAAAAAAAAGATTTTGGGAAAATTCAGGAGACGACAAAAAAGTATGAAAAATTACCTAGTAAGCAAAGAGTTAAGAGCAAAAAGACAAAAGTAAATACTATACCTCTAGAATGAGTTTTCTCTCTGGCACCTTCATGGAACTATCAACAAAATTCAAGAGTGATTGTTGATTCTCATCCCCTTGTAGCATCAGTTTAACTTTACTTTGTAGAATAAATGGTAAATAGTGCTCCTGTAATAAAGAACTCTTTGATAAAAGCTAGTAAAGGATGTATATAGAAATTGTCTACAAATTGATATTCCCAGCTGAAAGTTTTGATGGTTGAGTGACAGAGTTAGTGTTTAATGTCCCACCAACAGCTAAGGTCATATGGAGACAGTGCCAGGGCTTAGAATCTCATCAGACGGACTGAAAGAGCTGGGGATCAAACTTGGGACAGGAGGACAAGGCAAGTGCTTTATCTACTACACCACAGCAGCTCCCAAATTTTTTAGGGTGCTACTGCTCTAAAAACATCAAATTCATTGAAATTTTAAACTTAAAATTGTGCTTATGACACTGTGCTACCAACAATATGCTTGTCCATTTCTTGGAAAAGGGCAATGACCCAGGTAATATTTTTTTAAATTCCTTCTGTTTAAACAGATAATTCACTCGTCATATCAAATCAGCTCAAAAAGTCTCGTATAGCTGTTGCTCTTGTATTTTATGAGATATCCTAGCCCCAAAGTTATAAAACTTTTTCAACTCAACCGAACATGAAGTTTCTCCTACTCATAAATGTTAAACATTTATTAGCATGATAAAATACAACATCTGAGCATTTAAAAGCAAGAAAAGTCTTTGTTTTTCAGCATTTTAGTTTTTATGAGCAGTTGAAATTTCATACTCAGTTGAGTTAGCAAATAATAGTTTTATAACTTCAGGACCAGCTTGCATGGTATTTGTGACAGCTTGACAGACAATCAGAAAGCAACATTGAAAGCTCAAATTTTTCGAAGTTGGAGAAATAATGAAAATCTAAAGGCAAAAACTCATGTAATTGAAATAAAGTCTTATGATCAGATGACTGCTGATGGCATGCCATCACATGCCTCCCCTCACCACACCACACAGATGCACAAACAACATGTTTTTCCAAACTGTAACACCTCTGTCTCCCTATATGACCCTGGAGCCAAATACACACTGATTTATATTTGCTTTGTTGTGGCCCCGCATTTGATATACCACATACTCAATTTGAGTCCATCCATTCCAAAATTTGAGTTTTTCACCAATAATTGATAATTCACAAATAAAATGATTCAATGGGCTAGCTGTGAAGTTTCCTACAGACTGATATCACTAAAACCTCTGTTTTTACCTGAAAGAAAGTGTCATCCCAGACTTTGTTAAGATTAGGTGGCTCTCCATCATCAATAGCAGCAGACGCAACAGTCTCAAGGTCATCCCACTGTGCCAGGTTTGCTAAACACTGAAATATGACAATAGATTATATAAGACAGAAAAAGCGCCTCAAATATGAAGGGTTATTATCTAAACTGCACCTTTTCCCATCCATCAATTAACCCTCTATTTGCTATTATGAAAATCGTTTTGTGAATTCCTGCCCTGATAAATTGAATCAGATTGGACAGAGAAAATCATTCCAAAATTTTAGAACTTTTAAAGTAGATAAGAAAAGTAGGAAAATAGGGCCACAAATGACTCAGACCTTTGTGTCCTGATTAGGATTCACATCTTACATAGCAGAGACTGATCATCACCTAGATATTTAGTCTCTAAACATATTTGGGTCGGGTTTAAGACATACTTGGTCGCAATGTCTGAAAATAGATTTTCTCACGTTGAAGCCCATTTAGAGTAGGACTTTATGCATGTGCACAGGTGAAAGTTAAAAATTTCCAAAATCCAGAACTTTAGAAATAATTATTCAAATTTTAAAATTTGCTGTATGCCTACAGAATACTTACAATTTCGAGCCCAAATTGTCAAATGCCTTTAGGTAAACTGAAAATAAATCCAAGAGTATATTTAATTCTATCAAATTAAGGACTCTGAGGCTGACTTTCAACGGAAATTCAGGATTTTAGGGTTGACTTTCTATGCAAATTCAGGATTTTGAGGCTGAAATTCTATGGAAATTCAGGATACTGAGGCTAACATTCTATCAAAATCCTGAATTTAGAACTCACCCATGCATGTGTGATGAGTACATGTACCCTACTCTCATTGGCAGATCCATAAAAATGTAACTTACATCCATTCTGCAATCATCCCATAAGTCTACCTCAGCATCCAGAGGTGGTTCCCCGTCTGGCCATTCATCACATTGTAAAGCCTGGAAAACAGTACAAACACAAGATATTTCATAAATGAAGATAAACATTTTTTAGCCTAAATTTGTAAAAATTTTCTTAACAATTTTAACATGTGTTTTGAGTACCCACAACATATGTTTTGTATTTGAAAAAAGAAAATTAATTTTTGATTATGCATTCTTATCTGGAGGCCTGATTGTATTCATAAAGCTCCGGTCACTTAACCATTCAAACTGTCACGAACTCAGTTTCATTGTAAAGCGATTCATTAATCAATATTTTACTGTGATGTACCAACGTTTACAATCCTAGTTGTCAGTCAGCGCTCAACAAACTCACATGGTCGATGCTGATTGGATTTAGAAAAAAGAAAGCAACGCCTACATGTGTAAAATTCAATGTGTCAACTAGATTCGGGTGTCAAATATCGCGTAAACAAAGACATCCTACCGCTGACACAGTCATGTATATTCCATATTGACTTATCATGTAACAAATAAAATCGTTCAGGTTTACACAGCCAGATTCTTATAACTTGACCTTAGTAAATTGGCCATTACAAAAACCAGATGTTCCCATTATGTAACATATTAAGTAAATATAAAAGGCGAGACAGACTGGTCATTTCATTGTGTACATTTCACATAATTTAATTATTATAGGCCTAGTTTGCCGAACTGGAATAACTTTAGTAAATCTGTGCAATCATTGTCAAAGGTCCATTTGTATCGCATTTCACTACAAATCATTTGTCAAAAAACATCAAAGGCCCTTTGAAAGTATTTAACTATTTGCATGCTGGACAACTTTTCATTTTTTTTTTTTTGTCTGCAGATAATTTTCAATGTTACTTTTATCAATTACATATTGAGTGTCAAACAGTTGGGACCCAGATCAGGTGCAACGTTCTGTCTGGTCTGATCTGGGTCCAAACTGTTTGTGACAATGCTGAGCATGCGAAGAGTAAGTAATATTGGATCAACATTTGACAGGAAAAAATCAGAGTACAGTGCCGTAATTTTAATTTGTGTTTACACAAGTCAGATTGGAATATCTTATCAGCTGATCATGGAGTAATTAAATCAAAGGTAGGATTTTTGTAATTGAACCATAACGGCTTTCTGAAAGATTCACAACAGAACACGCATACTGCGTACGTTTTTCAACCATTGGCAATTTGCTTTTAGTGTGTTTACTTGTTGAAAACTGAAGCTACGTGTACACAAGCCAAACACCATCGAAGCATTTTTGGATGGAAATATATTGTAAGTACAACACCCCTCAAAAATTAAAAAAAAATACAAAAACATTTTTATATGAACACTGTCATGCGCTGATCCAGAGGGGGGGGGGGGGCAGGGGTCCGGACCACCCCCCCCCCCTGGAAAATCACAAAAATAAAAGGTTTCTTGGATCCCCTTAAAAATCACACACAAAGCTACCAAGCAAACATTCACCAACATTCAATGTAGGGACATCATCAGCACGCCAGCGAAACCCCATTTAAAAGGCGTTTCACTGGCGGCCGATGATGGCCCGCTAATAATGGTATTTTGATTCTTCCTCCCCTCATCACGCCAAAAATAAAAAAAAGATCCCTCTTGACAAAACTTTCTGGATCCGCGCATACCGGTCCAATAGAGTGACATCTTACGCAATTATAAAACAAAATAGTATCATGTAAAAGGTACTTTTACAATTAATTTTACTCCTATAATGTTTGCAATGATCATTCTGCAAAATGTGCATTATAACACATGTCTACTCTTTGTTTGAATGCCAAGTTAAGCACATGTATAGTCACTGATCAGTATGCGCATTTTTCTGCTTGCATAAAAATTTCAGGTACTTATATTGCTTGTGTCAAAAGATCAGTGAAATACACACAAAACACCTGTCAAGACAATTCTCTGGTCAGACGGTGCGAATTTGCATATTGCTTTGGTCGTTTTTAGAAAAGCGGAATGTATAAATGAGAAAATGTGTCATTATATACGAGTAGGGCACAGACTGCGCCAACTTCATGACATGTGAACAGCACATATGTTGTTCACTGTATATTATATCTCCTTTCTGTGTGCGTCTCGCCAGCTTCTATGCTTGGCATGCTGGTTTGAACCTTCCCTGGTCGTGAATCCGAAGACACATTTTCTAGTGGCATGGCTCAAATATTTTGCACTTTAAAAATAGATCGACCCTGTTGTAGAAAGACACATGTCTTCAGTCAGGTAAAACTTGACTCCGCCCACCAATAGTGCTAGCTAATGAAAACGACGACAGCTTGTGTAGTGACAATCAATAAAATTGTTTTGACAAGTCAATATAGTTGTAACCAGTTTCAACGAAGTTTGTACGGTTTATTGACCAAAGCTTTATAATTTATCTTAAAATTAGGAATGTGAGAATAACAATGACCTATTTTTTTTTTTGAAGGCAGGCAACAATACTGAATATTTACATTTTCAAAGCAAGTATTAAATAAATCTTTAGATTTTTGCAACCGTTTTATAGCCTCATGAAAGACATAAATTTGATTGACAGCTGCCAAGCTCACTTGTCCGTGCAATATAATGTGAATATCAAATTCATTGCCAGAAGTGGCACTGGTGTTTTGATGGACAGTGAGCCACACCTGAGTCACACGTGCCAAACAAGCCTGCATGATAAAATGTAAATATAAGCAATAAATTCAATTTTTGGTCTGTTCATGGAATCATGAATACTTCGGGTCTCTTGCAAAGTTAACGTGTCGGGCTTCACTTACTTTGCAAGAGACCCGAAGTATTCATGATTCCATGAACATTCCAAAAATTGAATTTATTTCTTAAATGACTACAAGTATATGCCAAACATTTAATTAAGGATCTTACAGGAGTGCTCATGTATTATCAAATTTTCACGCCATTCACAACAATGGTCGTATTCTGTTCTAACTTCTGCTTATGCACTTTGGTGGCCTACATTGCAAATAAAACCACACACTGTCTTAAGCTGATATATACACCTATCAAATATCTCAAAGGGAATGGAAGTTATGGAGGTTTCCCAATTAAAGTTCATACAAGAGGTGTTTCATGTTTATTTGAACATATTTGAATTTCACTTTTTGCGGTTGCATATAAATAAAACAAACAAATTTTGTTTTTTCATACATACGTGTCCCTGGTATTGCCAAATAGACAAGATGGCAATTTAAAGCATAGCCATTACACAGCGGCCCTAAATACATCCCCACCCCCATTTAACTGATTTTAAGAGCTAAAACGGGTGCATCTTCTAAGATAATATGTATTTAAGTGTGATATTTTCTTTCAAGTTTAGAGGAACATTCAGTCTATTATTCAAATGAGAAACAGCCTATGTGTGCCTGTTTTTACTTGGCAACTGGGCTTAAAAAGTTCTTCATACAATTGCCCAAATGGGTATCTCATGTATAAAATGTGTCTTGGAAGAATATTGAAAAGCAAATTCTCAAAACCCACAGTCGACTCAATTTCTTAGATATTTCATGTATCTATCGCCGATAAAAATGATCACCAGATATTGCCTTTGAGTATTTTACATACAATTAAGTGTTGCTACGGATACTGTAAACCCTAAAATTTGATGGTTAAGTTGCTTCCAAAAAGTAAATATCCAACTGGAATGATTTATTTTCTAATAGAGCACACTTTAATTATTTATGTACAATGTATAAAAGGTTCCAAGAGAAAAAAACTTCATATCTTTTAGAGAAATTGTTCAATAAAGATTTAGTACATTTCGTTTCAGACATCATTTTTAAAATTTGACTACTCATCTTCGACTGTTTCAAACCAGAAAATAAAAATTAAGAACTGTTTTCTTGATGACTGCGTATTACTGGAGATCAGACTAACCCATGGAAATCAATTATTACCAAATATATCGAGAAATAAATGAGTAACGACATTTTAAAATTTGTTCAAATAAACATGAAACACCTCTTGTACAAGGGAATACATAACATAACTTTATCAAGCGTTAAACATAAAGAGTATGAATATAGCTTGCATTCAATTTAACAAACCACCTTAATTTCATATCTACATCTACAAAACGAAGTTTCCACTTTAAAGTTAATTCAAGAAAGTCCATTCAAAAAGGGAGCAAAGGAGAGCAACCATTCTTGCATGTGATACACTGTCTTGACCTGATATATATGCCCATCAATGATAATCATAATATCTCAAAGGATATAAAAGTTGTGGAGGGAACAAACTTTCTTCTACAAATAGACAGACAGATGGATGCCAGGCTGATTGCCACATATCCCAATCCTCATCGGGCCAGGGGATAAAAAAAGGAGTTTATAGAATTAATGTAAATGCTGTATACTGTTGCCCATACAGTAAAACCTGTCTTAAGCGGTCACTCAAAAAGAAAAAAAGAAGTCCAAATATTGGTTTTCAAGACCAACTATCGTTTAATGCAGGTCAAAAGCATTGCAGAATGCTCCCCCTGGAGCATTCTGCAATACTTTCGACCTTAATTAAGCTGCCATTTGTCCTTTTTTGTCTATTTTGAGTGGCCGCTTAAGACAGGTTTTACTGTATTACCTACCTCTTCATAAAATTTCTTAGCAGCGGAGTAGTCTCCCCTAGCCTCAGCTTCAATGGCCTTCTGGGTAATTGACTGTGTTCCTAGCTTTCCACTGAATATACCAAGCAGTACATCATAGTCTTCAACTGATTTGTATAATCTTAAAAGGAAAAACAGGATTTACAGTATACATTAAACCATCTAATTATTCAAATTTCACATGATAGCTATTAATAATGATTAAAGCCTTACGTGATAATCCCTTTTGGGGCTGGCAAATATTTAGATCACTTACTTCCCTCTTATAGCATCCTTGTACTTAGAAACAACCGTTAATCTTTCATTTATACCCAAACTGTGTTGTTAAGGGCTTGCATTTTGGTAACTAAACATGCATAAAGCATCTAAGATCCATGAACAAGTTCATCATTTAATGGGAGGCTTTCAGTTGTCTCTGTGCAGTTCTTCTACACAGGGGTAACGAATAATGCGCAGAACTGTGCAGCAGAATTGGAACCTGCCCAACTGATAATTGCACATCCTCCTGATCAAGGCAATGCCTGTGAAATACATGCCTCTGGTGAGACTTGAACCCGCAACCCCTCCATCTTGAGTCAAGCACTCTACCACTGAGCCACCACAATCAGCACAAATTTCAAAGGAGATTGTTCATTTAAATTGATAGTATGTACTACTGAATATTGTTGTTCATATTACCCACAGGACTTTAGTTAAGAGTGTGTTTAGTTAATAGTGCATACCAAAAAACTAACTTTCATATTTCTCAACCAAAACATATGTTGTGGGTACTCAAAAGAACCGACTCAATGAGAAGGTTCTTTTGATCACCCAAAACATATGTTAAAATTGAAGGGTAAGAAAATATTTACTATTTTACGCTAAAATTTTTTATTTATCTAAACCTGTGTGCCTACCTCTTCGCCATACCAATATTCATCCAAATTACCATAAAATATTGCACCTTATAAGCACACTGTGCCCTTACCTCGATAGTTCAATCCAATGTGCTACATCTTTTGAGACCTGTGTGTCTGTACGACTTCTTTTACCAGCCCTTCCTTCCGCAGGTTCATGAATGATTAGCTGTTCTTCCAGCAAAGCTATTCCTGCAATTTAGACCATAACCACCTTTAACCCTTTACTCCATAGGCTATTTTTAGATCATGACATCATTTTCTATTTTTAGACAACATTGAAAAAAATTAAAGAAAAAATTAAGAAAAGTTTTGAATACTTTTGAAAATATTATGGAAAATGGAGCATTTGCTCTTTTGGAGCAAACACTCCATTTTCCATAATATTTTCAAATACATGATATTTCAAAGGTGTCAAAAGGCGCTATTATGGAGTAAAGGGTTAACTCTTTGCCCCCTGGGAAATTGTTCATGCTTTTTTGTCGTCTGCTGATTTTTTCAAAATCAACTTTTTCGAAAAATTCTTTCAGGAATACCATCTGAGTGTCAAACAGGTTGGATCCAGATCAGGTCCGATGTTTTGTCGGGCCTGATCTGGGTCCAATCTTTTTGCAAAGGTTATGAGCAGACGACATTAGTAGGCAATGAGCTAAAAAGTCTTACAGCTGAGAGATGCCAATAGACAGAAGATGGCATTCTGGCAGTTTTCAAAGCAAACATAAAAAAATGGAGTACAATGTGTTTTGCTTGTTTCTTAACTTTGCCACACTTTGAAATTCTAATGAAAACATGCAAAACACATGTTTGAGAAAATGTCCATTACCAATATCAGTGCTACTTTAACAATCTTTTTTGGGGTGATCTTGGTGGGGCAGTTGGTAGCAATGATGGACAATGCAGTACTAGGTGGTGTTGTCAAGATCGTGAGTTGAAATCTCACGAAAGGCAAAAATTAAGCAGAATCTATTGGCACAATTGATTTTTTAGATCTCTCAGTATAAATCTGTATCAGTCACTGATCAGGTGTAGCTTGAAAGCGGTTGTTTGTAAAATTATGGTCAAATTTCTATAACCTCGAACACTTTGCATTTTCTGTTCTCAAATTGTTGGTTTTCAGGGCTGAAATTGACAAAATGCTTGTCGAAATAGCAAATAGGGAAAATTCAACATTTTTAGAACATCTATACCTCTACAATATTAACCTGAGCCTGACCTTTATGCATGAATTAATTATTACAGTTATAACACTGAATATATATTTTTCCTGATGGAACGTATGCAATCGGTATGTTCCGAGCAATTACGGAAATAAACATCTTGGTGCAATTGCTATAATATCCGTTGATAACTCAAAAAAGTTGTATTCTCACTGTAGTCGTGTGCTAAGTCCACATAACTCCAAATACGTAAATTATGGGTTTGAATCCTCCCTGAGCCTACTTTTATTTATTTTTTTTAATTTATTGTTTACTTTGTTAAAGAAATGCACTTGATTAGAAGACTTTGTAAGTTCACGTTATCTTTGAAAATGTAATGAATGACAACTTGTTGATGCCGGGAGTTTAGTTTGCGAATACGCCTTAAAACATACAAACACCCCTGCTCTTGGCTCCAAAGCAAAATAAATCAGTTATAGCTCGTCGGAGCATTTCTATAAAGAGCATCAAGAAGGTCCATATATGAGCCACAACATGAGATTTCCAGCGATGTGGTATGTGCGATATGCAAAGGCTCAGACCAGCCTGCACATACACACACTATGATCAGAGCCTTTGCTAATCGCTTGAATATTCGATGTCTGGTAAGCTACTGATGAACAGCACTATTCTTAAAATGAGGCTCCATAGACTCACCTGTGTCTATTAATGTCAAAACACCATATTGTTGGACATCTCATGTCGCAAACTGAAGAGGTAACATGCCATGCGAAGTTAAAGCTACAGTGTTATGGATCCTACGTGAGAATGTTGTGTTCACCAAACAGATCAAATTGAATAAAATGGATAAACGATATTGCTAAAAAGGAGAAAAAATTAATAAAAAAAAATAGTTACAATAATAAATGTCGCGTATGGGATTCGAACTTACAAAGCAGTGCTTAAAAATATAATTGTGCTATATTCGCTTGATCTATCCACTGAACCACTCAGGTAACCGATAGAGTAAGTGATCATTATAGCGGTAAATACATTTACTGTGCTATAAAATATCACGTGCTTTTCCGTATTAGAACATACGATGAATGCCGAAGATATATTTAGATGCTCAATCGGCTGTGAAATTATGTTAATGATAAAGGCCAGGATCAGGTTAATATTTTCAAGGTATACCATTTACTTGAATGGTAATGAAGTGGTGTCTCAGAGTGGCACTTAGGGTGAGTGGCAATTTGGGTGAATGTTTGTGGAAATTCAAAGAGGTAATTAAGGTGAATCTTTGTGGAAATACTAACTGACAAATTATCACTGCAAACATAACCACTGCAAACATGCAAAATGATTTCTCATGTTTAAAGTGTCCTGTGTGTGTTACTTCCTCTTTCTGCTACATTGGTCCCATTATTTTACGATTAAATATGACATGCTAAAAATTAAGAAGTAGTAATTACCTAAAGGTTGCAGTTTACTGAATACTGCAGCACCTCCTACATTTGCAACATCCACCTTCAGGCTACGCCGTAACTGATAAAGTATATCCTGAAATTAAGCAAATTACAGTAACAGTATAGCTCCTTTATAACAAGGTCCTTATTATAACAAACATTTCGATATTTAACACCATCATGTTGTGGCCCCCAAATATTTCTATTATGTAATTTTACAACGGAATTATAGGAAAATGACCATGAAATAGTCATGAAATGGTCATTTTCCTATAATTTATTTATAAAATTGTCCTTTCATAACATGATTCACTTTACTATAGACTCAAACAGGGCCAGCTCATGAGATTTTGGTACTTAATGCATAATCACAAAAGCTTTCTTTAAATGCAAATATGCTAATTATCCAATGAGGCAAGGTGTAAATTTTGGTCGTAGTCTTCATCTATATCCATGGCGAGTCTAAGCATTTTCCCAGGCTCATTTGAGCTTTCATTGCATGACAATGCAGTAAGTACCAAAATCTCTTGTGGTGGCTAATATTAAGTTTTCCACTTACTACAAAAGAAAAGTGTGATGGCACAGTGGGAGAGTGCTTGACTTGAGATGGAGGATTTGCTGGTTCAAACCCGACGAAGGGTTATTTGAGAGAAACATGTAAATAAAAAAAAAAAATCCCATTTATCTAACCCTTAGTTCACCTTCAGTACTATTTAGATCATAACAAACACCTGTCAAGTATGTTTTAGTGCTTAGTTTAATAAAAAATATACTTACATCTGCACAATTTCAATATCTGACCTTTAAACCTAACCCCAGAGGTCAAGGGTGTGTGTAAATTCAAAGTGTTACCTTGCATGTATGTCAACACTTGTTCCACTTTAATTTGATAGGCAACATGACCACTTTTAGAAAAGAAAAAGAAAATGACCTTTTGACCACACCCCAGAGGTCATTGGTGTGTGTAATGACAGTATGTTCGCTTTCATGGTGCTCTGTGCTCAATTCCCTTTAATTTGATATGCAACATGACTACTTTCAGAAAAATATATAGTTTGACCTTTTGACCCCACCCCCTGGGTCGAGGGTGTGTCTGTGGGCAAAAAATTTGCTTCCACGATGTTGCCAGCATCGTCAGCTTTAATTTGATATGCAACATGACCATATTCTGAAAAAAACTTATTTTTGACCTCTGCCCCACCCCCTAAGTCCACCCAACAAGCTCGGACCCAGGCCTTCAAACTAAAATCCGGTTTGATATGTTTCATATCTATTGCTGCTCTGCCTGTATGCAAAATTTCAGCAAAAAATATTAACAATTGCCTTAGTTATTGCGAAATTTAAATATTTGACCTTTGACCCTTTAAGTGGGGTCAAACTGGGTGGGGTAAAACTTTGAGACTGCCATGCTTATCTACAGGCACTTGGCAATCATGGTCTAATAGTGAGAAGTTGTTAAATAAAATAGCTTTGATGAAATGTGAAGATCATCACACAAAAAAGCTAATATAGGTTTTGCCTTATAATTGCCTATACTTAAACAAGGGCAATAACTCAAGTGTTAAGGGGTCTATTTTGACGAAACTTATAGGATATCGAGAGTTCATGGTACTTATCATTTGTACCAAGAATGAATCAAATCTGACCAATAGGTACTGAGATATGGTTCCGGACAGACAAAAAGTGTGGACGGACAGAATGGACGGACGGATGACTCCAAAACTATATCCCTCCGACTTCGTCAGGGGATAATATACAAATTAATTATATCATGTAAAATTAATATGCAAACAAGACAAATTCCACGAATTTATTTCTCCAAACAAAGGGTTATTTGAGAGAAACATGTAAATCACAAGACATAAATCCCATATTCAGATCATAACAAACGCCTGTCAAGTATGTTTTAGTGCTTAGTTTAATAAAAAAAAATATACTTACATCAACACAACAATATCTGACCTTTAATCCAAACCCCAGAGGTCAAGGGTGTGTGTAAATTCAAAGTGTTAACTTGCATGTATGTCTACACTTCTTCCATTTTAATTTGATATGCAACAAGACCACTTTAAGAACAGAAAAAAATATGACCTTTTGACCCCAACCCAGGGGTTGTTGGTGTGTGTAATGACAGCTTATTTGCTTTCATGGTGCTCTGCACTCAATTCCCTTTAATTTGATATGCAACATGACTTCTTTCATAAAATATATGGTTTGACCTTTTGACCCCACCCCCTGTGTCGAGGGTGTGTCTGTGGGCAAAATATTTGCTACCATGTTGCTGTAAAAGTCGTCAGCTTTAATTTGATATGCAACATGACCATATTCTGAAAAAGTTTAATTTTGGCCTCGGCCCCGCCCCTGAAGTCCACCCCAGTGGCTCAGACCCATACCTTCAAACTAAAATCCTGTTTGATATGTTTCATATCTATTGATGCTCTGCCTACATGCAAAATTTCAGCAAAAATATTGACAATTGCCTTAGTTATTGTGAAATTTAAATATTTGACCTTTGACCCCTTATGTGGGGTCAAAGGGGGTGGGGTAAAACTTTGACACTGCCATGCTTATCTACAGGCACTGGGTAATCATGGTGCATAGTGAGAAGTTGTTAAATATAATAGCTTTGATGAAATGTGAAGATTATCACACAAAAAAGCTAATATAGGTTTTGCATTATAATTGGCTTTACTAAAACAAGGGCAATAAATCAAGTGTTAAGGGGTCTATTTTGACGAAACTTATAGGATATCGAGAGTCCATGGTCCTTATCATTTGTACCAAGAATGTATCAAATCTGACTAATAGGTACTGAGATATGGTTCCGGACGGACAATAAGTGCGGACGGACAGAATGGACGGACGGACGACGCCAAAACTATATCCCTCCAACTTCGTGGGGGGATAAAAAAACTGGAAAACATACCAGTACACATCCAATAAATGGAGGGAAGTACTGTGTAGACTCTGACAATATGTTGTCTAGCGATGTGTTGATCTGTGTCACGGTTTCCTCTAACTCTCTTTCAGTCTTCACATCTCCCATCTTGTCAAAGATGGCTTTAAACACCATCCCAAATAGCAGCTTGGCAATGGTACTATCTCTCTGGAAACAAAAGGAAAACTAGAAATGTGTTAATGTGACACAGATGACCCCACTCAGTGCCATTATAGGTGAGAAAAAGTCTTCATACGGGATGAGACGTAATATCCTTGGGACGTACAGACAAAGGTGAAACTATATGCCCACCTTCCCCATTGTAAATGGCATACAAACCCAAAGATAATTGAGCCGAGACAAGTCATGTGATTTCCAACAATGTGGCATTTTGACAAGTGTAGACTCAGACGAGCCTGTGCAGCCTCCATTTAAGCTTTGAAATTCCAAATGATGTTCGATCAGAAGCTTAACAGCCATACAATATTCAAGCAACTAGCAAAGGCTCTGATCAGTCTGTGCGTATGCGCAGGCTGGTCTGAGCCTTTGCTGGTTGTACATACCACATTGTTGAAAATATCATGTCACGGCTCAAGTACTCCTTGTCCTGCTAAGATAGGGAATACCTCTTTTTAAAATAGTGTAGATCCAGATCAGCTGGCTTCAGATGAAGCCAGCTGATCAGGATCTACACTGTTTTCCATGAAGCCCGCTGATCTGGATCTACACTGTTTTCCATACAGTTTGCTAATTCATTGTAATAAATAGAACCATGTGACTGAACTGGCTGGAAAACTGAAGTGAATATAGCGTATTCAATTATTTAACAGAACAAGGGTTAGTAAGAGGATGGCGCCTACCTCTAGAAAAGGAATCAGAGGAAGGGGAATACTCTAATTAAATGAGAATTTTTTGCAACATAATAGATGACATTTGAACTATTCATTACAGAAAACATATCATTAACATTCAATGATTTTTTGTTTGATTTGATTCTTTACGTACCAGTCAGCAATTTTTCAGTTATGTCGAGACGGGTCTTCCTGGGTTGAACCAGTACTAAGCAAGTATTATTGTGTCTTGCTCGAGGACACAATGCAGTGACACTGGCGAGGCTCTAACCCACAACCCCTCGATCTTGAGACAAGCACTCTACCACTGAGCCCCTAACATTCAATTAACTTAATGGCAGAACACTATTAAAACATCATTTAATGGTATTCAAAAGAAATTAGGTCAGCAAGTTAACTTGTTTGTTTGTTTGTTTGTGTTGATGATTTACGTCCCAGTCAACAATTTTTCAGTCAGGCCGGGAAGAAAAATGCGGCAAGCATTTCAATTTAACAGTCTTCTTTTCATTTTTTACTCCTAAAAGCTTGCCAGCATCAGTATTTACATTATAATATTCCTCATACAGGACTTTAGTTAAGAGTGTGTAACGAAAATTTAATTTTCTTATACTCAACCAAAACATATGTTGTGGGTACTCAAAAGAACCGTCTCAATGAGACGGTTCTTTTGAGCACCCAAAACACATGTTAAAACTGATGTGTAAGAAAATATTTACATTTTTACGCTGAAAATTTTTGTTTATCTAAACCTGTGCTCGTAAGAAAGGTTAACTTACATGAGCGAGAGCCTGTAGGGGAGCTATGATATAGGAGTATTTAATCTGGATGTCCGGTAAATCTCCACTCCTGTATTTACGGTACATGGTCACCTGGTTCTCACGCCTGGTCTTCTGCTCCTTTAGAGCCACCTACAGTAGACAATAACAAAGAAATGAGATTATAGGCCTGCCATTGTGATAGAGGTACTTATTGCATAGCTGTATGTTCAACTCTCTACCCTTTACTCCAGAGACTATTTTTAGATCATGACATCATTTTCTATTTTAGACAAGTTGAACATTTAGAAAAAAATCAACAAAATTTAATTTAAGTATTGAATACTTTTGAAAATATTATAGAAAATGGAGCATTTGCTCCAAAAGAGCAAATGCACCATTTTCCATAATATTTTCAAATACATGATATTTCAAGGTGTCATAAGGCGTTATTATGGAGTTAAGGGTTAACATTACACAACTCATATCATGCCTCAGCTACATTAAGCAATATCACCAACAACAGACCCAAGACATTTTTAAAAGAGTTCTGAGTAGCACTCATTCTTCCATACAATATACAGTAAAACCTGTCTTAAGCAGCCACTCAAACTGAAGACCAAAAGTTGGTTTTTCAGGCCAATTATCGCTTAATAAAGGTCAAAAATATTGCAGAATGCTCCAATGGGAGGATTATGCAATACTTTTGACCTTCATTAAGCTACCATTTGTCATTAAGATCTTTGTTTTACCAATTTTGACAGGTTTTACTGTATAGTGTTACAACTCGCCAAGCCTACAAAGAAATGTCTTCACTCATAACTCAACAAACCAGCCTCTACACATGTAAACTCAACAAACCTCTCTCATCTGTCTTAGTCTTGAATGTCTCTTGGCAAAGAAAATTCTCGACTGTTCCTCATGATCCTTGAGAAATCTTTTCTTTAGCCTCAATAGTTCACTACCAACCTCTTGTTCTGAAATAAAGAAATTAAATTTGGAATACTTCAGTCGTTTTTGAAAGGTGGAATTTGCTTGGTAAACAACAAAAACTTTTGACAAACCCTCCCAACCCATTCCATTTCATGTATTAGGGAATTTGTAATGCTTTCCTTGAATTATGATGATGCTCTTAGTGTTTTTACTTCCAGGTTTATGTATGCTGTAACAAAGTCCATTCTGTGACGATACCTGGCGGATGGTCATAGATTCTTTCCAGGAACACTTACTAATGTTACCAGAGGGAATAAATAAACACATCAATTATAAGATTCTTTATTAGTCTATAAAGGATTTCTTCTGACTACTGTGTTGTCCCAGCATAATTTTGGTGTTCCATTCCATCGAGGCTCCTAATGATTATTGTGAATAACTGGAACTAAACCATTCTTCGCTGATTCAGGCAGCCATTAAGTGGGCGTCTTGGTGATCTTGTATAATTTTCAATGTCATTTAAGTTCTTTGAACTGGGAGGAACGCTTTGTGTTTGAAAGGATTCCGCTATCATAATTGGAATGCTTACCTTGACAAAGTGTTTGTTCCAGGTCAAGTATTTCGACCTACATTAACATGCTGGTTCCCAAAGGACCTCGGACAGTTTCCTATTCAATCTGCCCAAATTTTGACTGCCTGTGGCTAGCATAATGCATAACTGACAACTATAGTTTTGTGCTTAAATGATACCCTTACATTTAGCGCATCTAACAAAATAAAAATATTTTGAAAATATTGCATAATTATGCCAGGACTTTAGGGTTTAGGGGGTGGGGTTATTTTTTGTGACCAAATTTTATTTCACAGAAAGTCGAAGTTCATCAAGTATTCACCTAATTACATGTTAATATAATGTTTGCAGCATAAAACTTGAGACGAAAGTGATGAGTTTGCATAAAATTTGGGTTGAGAAGATTTCATTGTTTTGTCTAAAGAAGTGTGCTGTTAATTACTTTTGACTATTACCTGTAATGTTTTGAGTTCAACCAGTTCGACTTGTGCACTGAGGTGTATCATATCTGTGTACTGTATAAATCATAGTCCAGATAAACACAGTTTTTAGCATAAAATCGTAATATTTTCTTACAAATCAAGTTTAACCTATAATTTTGGTGCTTGAAAGAACCGTCTCATTGCGACGGTTCTTTTGAGTACCCACAACATAATGTTTTGATTGAGAAATGAGACAATTAATTTCTTTGTAAGCACTCATAACTAAAGCCCTGATATATGCCATTGCACATTGATATTTACCTACAGGTTTTTACAAAATAAGTTTCTAATAAGTTTTTCTAATAAAGTGTTTTTGAGCATTTTGACAGCGTTCCCCCCCCGTGACCAAACATGTCGTTAATATATGATGTGTGAAATGTAAAACTACAACTCTATGCAAAAGGATTAGTTTGGTCACGGGGGAGAAAGCACCTCAGTAAAACTTTTTTCTATTTTCTATCTGTTGAATAGCAAAAACGGAGTTTTCAACCCATATTTTTCAATTGGTACTTGTCCAATGAGAAAGCGGCTTTTGTGGATAAGTTGAGGGTTGAACCTTCTATCTTTTTCATAGAAAAAATATAATTTACTTTGAAACTTTTCTCTGGTCATTTTTATGGGCAATCCTTCATTAAGACTGTCCGAGGTCCTTGGGATAATTGGGTAGAGAGATTTGTTCTTACAAGTACCTCGGTGCTGGCATCTCTTGCCTAACCCAAATCTAGGCTTTATATACTTATTTGGTGTTTATGTTCTTTCTATTAGTTACTGATGTTTGGTGTTGGTATTTAGTTTGTGCTAAGCAAAGTTTAGTCAAAATTAGTGTGTATTAAAATAGTTTGTCATGCTTCTAATTCGTGTTACATCAGTAGCATACCCAAAGGAGTATGCCGGTTTTAGAAGTGAACATATAAATTCTTTCTTTCATCCAGCATGTATCCAAATTTCATGCACTCAAATTACTATCCTAGTGATAATATGAGCAAGATCACCTTGACGCCCATTGGCAGCTTGAAGCTGCAGCGTCCAATTATTATATTTCCAACACTGTGCTTTGTGAAGTTCAGGAACTGTGCTATAAAGGATACAAATATTTACATAACTCATATTGTGGCTAGTCATTATTAAATGTTTGTTTTACATTTGGTTATTCTCGTCTCCATCCTAAAATAAAGACAGCCAGCAAAGAGAATACAAGGCTCGCAGCAAGAAAACCAGTCTCTGGCATAGGAGTGTCGCATACGACACATCGTCATAGCAAGAAATGTACACCTTAAAGTGGGATACTGAATGCCTCCAGTTTAAAAAGCATACTTGCCTTGACTTGACTTGAAAAGTTAAAATTGCGTATTTGAAAATAATTTTTCTTATTTCTCAACTAAAACATACATTGCGTGTACTGAAAATAACTGTCGTTAACAGGATTAAAGATGTATTATCATGCCACAAAGGGATTTCTCTTTTTTCTAAAAATAGTCTCTTCACTAGTTCTATGAAAGATGGAACAAAAATGAAATATAAATTGTCTTATATTATTATTTTTTTACCTTCTTTTTTCACAGCTGTTGATGGTTTTGGAGCAGCAATTCTCTGTTTTCCAAACCCTGCTCCTGGTCTCGGCCTCCTTGCTGGTCTTCCCTGGCTATCAGCAGTACCAACAGTGAAGAGCAGGGAACTCTGGGAAACCTGAGTATCCATAGGAACCATGCTTACGTCAGAATAGGTATCCAGACTACTCTGTGTCAGCCAGTTGTAAGGACCTTTAGATGCTCCTGAATAAAAAAGATCAAATTAATCATAGTCACAGGGGTGGTAACAGTCCACGATTCTCAATCAGGAAAATCTTTCAGCTCAATCCTGAACTTGGCCAAAAATGTTCAGAAATCACCAATAAAATGTTTAAAAGAACAAAATATCCATAGAAAGCAACCAGTTTATGCTTATCTTATAGTAAATATCTGCTTAAAAGATCATGATAGATAGGTTCTGATAACAAATTACAGCAATAATAAATTTGATCTTATATGCAAAATGCATGAGTGCTCAATCAGGAAATCCTGATTAATCCTGAACTTTATCACCCCTGTACTCAGGAAATGACCAATTTATACACAGATGCATACAGTTGATAGATAAATTGAACTGTGTTATACTGCAAAGATATAATACACTTTTTTTGTTTGATTTTCCTTGTAAGGAAAAAATAACTAAAAACAGTGCCTTTCTGAGGGCATTCATTTTGACTTCAATGGCTATGCTTTTTAAAAATTTTAAGATCAATGAAGTCCAGATCAAGATACAGCATCCAACTAAATAGAAGCTTACACTGGCCTCGCCATGAGAAAACCAGTTGTCGAGGATTACTACAAAGTAAGACACACCACACTGCTCATGCAGCTACAAGCTAGATTCTTTTATGCATCATGAATAGCTATGAAAAACAAAAGGTCTGATTAAATGCACAGATGTTTGGGTTTTCTCATGATTTGGCCAACTTTATGCAAAGGTGGTTTAATTAGACATGGGAAATACATGTGTGAAAGTTCAAAATTGCCAAAATCCTGAACTTTTAAAACTTGCAGTATGCCTTCAAAATAGTAATATTTCAAGTTTAAATGGTTACTTGTCTTTAGATAAACTGTAAATATATCAGAAAAGTTATTATAATCTGCCTAATTCATTATTTTGAGGCTGACTTTCTATGGAAAGTGAGACTCAAAATCCTGAATTCAGGAATAATCCTGAAAACTTTCAACCATGGAAATACAGCACTAACCAGCCTCCACTGTCTGTGTGAACTGTTGCACATCTTGTGTGGCCCTGACCTGTCCATCAACACTGTCTTCATAATCCATGGCACTTGATTGGCTGGCTTGTGTGGCAAACAATGGCGTCATGGCAGCATGCCTGTGTCTCCAGGAGGATTTCACAGCATAGTCCTTAACAATACAACATAAAACACATGTCAGAAGAATATGGTACAACCAAATCAGTCAAAACTTTTCACCTAGTCAAACCAATCTTTTTCCTAGATAAGGCAGCATTCATGCAAGCAATAAGAGGATACAACATTGCCAAGCCCAAGTGTGATAATGTGTTGCAGCCCGAACTGCGAAGTACATGTAATTTCTCCATAAAACATAAGCGACAATATCTTAACATGCAGACGATGTCCTTGAGGGGGCTTAAATGGCAATGAAGCCCTCTGCTGCCATGTTTTAATGGGAATGAAGCCCGCAGCCAGTGATCAGCCGCATTGCAACACGTTAAATTGAGATAAAATGTACAACTGTCAGTGATTGAAACCCATCAAGTTTCTATAGTAAACACTTTTAGGTATATATCAATGCCATGTAAAATTCAGTCTTTTTTAAGAACGACTAAAGTCTTCATGCAGTTTTCAAAGACTATAAGTTTACGAAAAAATCTGACTTACACATTAATATTCAATTTCCTCAATTACTTTTACAACTGAGTTACATGTATAATGTAGCTCAAGGTCACTTTCAACAATTTGACAAAGGTCAGATACCCTATCACACTGTTCCTTGGCAAGCTTCTTATAAGGGGTTTACTAGTACCTAGTATAATATTCATACTTTCATCAGTAGCTGACAACTGTCTACTTGAATCAGCAATAGAGGGGCAATAATACATGCAAGGATGTGGCTAGACTAGCTACTAGTCTGATATCATACTATTTTTAATAAATGATAATTTCATTTTAAAATAATATTTTTTTCATTCTCCACCTTTCCTCTATGATAACAATATTTGAGATAAAGTGAAAGAGAAAGAGATGAGACTAGCTATATGAAATCAAATTATACTGAATGAAGAGTACAGTAAAATTCACAAAAATATCAAGGTCTGGGAGCTAGACTAGGATGTGGCCATAAATTGGTCAAACTCATAACCCAAGTATCTAGAAGATTGTTGTTAATTTGTTTATGGCATAACCTTGGATCTATCCATTACCCTATATGTTCTAAAATTTTGAAGACAATGGTTGTCTGCCAAAAAGGCCTAGACAAACAGGGCAGACTCAGATCAGACTGCTTCTGAAGAAGCAGTCTGATCAGTGTCTTCCCAGTTTGCTATTCTGACAAGCATTGTGTGAATTCCAGCTCTGATATCCAACATTTTTTTTTAAAAGAGAAAAGTGTTCCAAATTTTAGAATGTTTACGGTACCTAGACCGAGTGAAATCAGACTGCTCTGTGTAGACTAGTTAGACAAGTGAGGGATGTCCAGGCTGATCTGAGTCATCGCTCTGCATAAACTCATTTTGTTGGTTTTGTCATGTCATGACTCAGATTATTATAAAAGCTTGCTTCAGAGTTCCCACAAAAATTCAAAAACACAGTTCCATGATTTTTCCATGATATTCCATAATCAACAATGTCAATACCATGACTATTCAATGCACGACCTCCAACCTCCCCTTCTAGCAGCATCTTCACCACCCTGAGCATAAATACGGAATGCAGCAACAACAGCATGCTTGTAGACCATGCATGCATTTGGAAATAATTAAAACTTGAAACCACCAGTAGCCAGAAAACTAGCTGTCGGACACACAGCTAGTTTTCTGGCTACTGTTGGTTTCGTCAAATTATTTCACAAAATTCCATGATTCTTCCATGATTATTCAGGGGTTTTTTTCAAATTCCATAATTTGTCCACGCATGGAACTTTTTTTAGTGATTTTCCAGGTTTTCCATGATTTCCAGAGCTTTTGGGAACCCTGTTGCTTCCTAACTTTGCATGCAACCTTTTGTAGGAGGAAAAATCCCCTTCTTCAATAAAGACAAAACATCAAAACAAACTTACAGAAAACTTGCACTCTGACAACGGATATTCAAAAATCTCCTTCTGGTAATCTGGGCTTTTTGAGGTCATCTCCAACAGAAGATTGGTAGCATAACTTAGGTACTGTTGCTCTGTTACTGGGGAGTACATGGCCTCCAACATGGCAACCATTCTGTCAAGAGTTCCTCTCGGCAGGCGGGTCTCACTGCTCCAGAAGTTCTGAACCTGCAGTCTAAAATATCAACAGAATCATAAAGATTTATAAAATAGTGAGATATCAGTAAAACCTGTGTAAAACGGCCACTCAAAAATAGACAAAACAAAGCCCTTAATGACAAATGGTAACTTAATGAAGGTCGAAAGTATTGCAGAATGCTCCAGGAGCATTCTGCAATACTTTTGATGAGCATTCTGCAATACTTTTGACCATTGGTCTTGAAAACAATTTGTGGTCTTTTTAGAGTGGCCGTTTTACACAGGTTTTACTGTAGATAGATATTATCCCTTTGTATTTTCTGATTGATTTTCCCATACATATTGATACAATAAGTATGGGACTGTCTGCTTTGCACTTTTAAAGGTAAAAGCAAGATTTTTCTGAATTATGGTGTATTTCTATCCCTGAAGGTTTGTTTTATTCATAACAAACAGTGCAGATCGTGATGAAATGCAGCATTATGCTGCATTTCATCTTAGTTTTCATTGTTTATAAAAGTACACGTTTAAGTGTTTCCAGTATACAAAGGGTTAGGCAACAGTCAGTATACATACCTGGCTAACTTTCATATGAAAATCTTGTTATAAATTATCCCTTCTATTTGATGTCTACAAATAATAACAATGTGCATAATACATGTATATAAAGTTTTGCTGAAAATTCAAAATTCAGAATGGCAAACTCAAAGGGTTCCCTGAGGACATGCCCAAATCCATCAAAATTTTGTCCAGACAACTCCCAGTAACAAGTTATTAACCCTTATTGCACCAATCGCAACTAAAGTCGCCTGCTTTTTTCGACTTCTGAAATGTTTAAGAAGCCTCTATGGCAAACAGTGTGGACCAAGATCAGACTGCTCCTATAGGAGCAGTCTGTTCTGGGTCCACTCTGTTTACTTCTATATTTAATTTGTTAGTAATGCTAGGCAATTATTCGCAGCAGACAACTTCAGCAGACAACATTTTCAGATGCATTTTTTTCTTGGCGCTTTAAGGGTTAACTGGATAGAATGTTTTGAAATTTTGAGGAAATGTTTGATATGAATAAGAAGTTTTGCAGGAATTTTTCGAATTTCAAAACATTACAAATTTTGAGTGGAGTTGGGGGGGGGGGGGGGGGGGGGGGATACTATTTTCTGCTGTTCCCTGTACTGAATTGGCCCTGAAAATTCCTCCGGCCCCCCCTACTTACCTACAGTGTTGATCATCATCTCCAAGGCCTCGTAACAAGCTCTCCTTGGTCTGCTGTATGAACTTATGGGTACTCAGGCCCCCTACTTACCTACAATGTTGATCATCATCTCCAAGGCCTCGTAACAAGCTCTCCTTAGTCTGCTGTATGACCTTATGGGCTATTTCTGTGTCTTCATCTCTGAAACAGTAACTCTCTGCAGTATTACTGGGCAATTTTACATATATTTTTGTGGCGGACAGAAGGTCCCACACAACTAGTTTACATTAAGACCTATTTATCTAAAAATCTATTGGGCAATATAAAATATCTGACCAGTTCATCAATGTTCATTGGACAAGTAATTTGCATATTTTATTTAGCGATCTGAAAGGCCAAGGTCAAGTGTGATATATAAATCTACAGTCCATTTCAAAATATAGCAAGAAGCGAGCAAAGCTCACATACCCCCAGCGGTAGCCATCAGAGGCTGTAACACTTTCAGAGAAAAGACAAAATTGTTAATGACTTCATAATCCTAAATCAAGTAGTTGCTGAGAAAACTTTGATGAAAAATGTCTACATGTGTTATATAGGAGTGACAGAAGGAAAATTTGAAAAAAAAAAGGAAAAATGAGGATTAGCATCTTAATTTTCATTTACACAATACACTTTGCCTACCTAAAGGTGTACACAAAATTTCATAATCTTAAATCAAGTAGTTGCTGAGAAAACTGACGAACAAGTAGCCCAATGGGCAACGATGGCTCACCCTTGAGCCAGCATAATGTTTGTAGACACCATAATTATGATGCTCAAAGGCAGATAACTCTGCACTTGAAACAGTGACCAGGAATTAATTCAAACACATAAGATATTATGCCGGTTCTAGTTATCTGCAAGTATTAAAAAGATCTGAATAAAAATTGCATTGGAAACCTGGTGAAAGTGTAGTTTTCAGATACTCAAAAGCAGCTAACTTCGTAGTCAGTTATGGGATCTGACCGAAATTCAAACTCATCCATTCTTTTATGTATGTCCTGGTAACCTACAGGGATGAAGAAAATCAAATGAAAAATGAAGGTGCTAGAGTGGTCACAACATTATATAGCTATATTTTAGATGCTCAAGGGCAGCTAACTCTCTAGCTGGTGGATGGGTGTGGCGGAAAATCAAACTCATTCAAACTTTTATCTACAAATGAGGAAGATCCATTCAAAAATGAAGGTGCTAGAGTGGTCACAACAGATCTCCTATTGTAAGTCTATGCAGATTTTTTATGATGCTCAAGGGAAGTTAACTCCTCAGTCTAAAGTTGGTTCTACTTTAAATTAAACTCATCAAAGCTTTTATGGTTGTCCTTGTTACCTGCAAGAATGAAGAAGATCCAATCAAAAATGAAGGTGCTAGAGTGGTCACAACATTATCAATCAATTTTTAAGATGCTCAAGGGCAGCTAACTCCATAATAGGTGATGGGATCTTGACTGAATTCAAACTCATCCAAGCTTTTATAGTTGTCCTTCTTATCTGCAAGAATGAATATGATCTATTAAAATATGAAAGCACTAGAGCAGTCACAACAATTCTCCCACTATAAGTCTATGGGGATTTTTTAAGATGCTCAAGGGCAGCTAACTCCACAGTCGCAGGTCTGATCTGGCCGAATTTTGGTCCCAATTAAGCTTTGATAGTTGACCTTGTTACCTGCAAGAATGAAGAAGATCCAATCAAAAATGAAGGGGCTAGAGTGGTCACAGCATTATCCATCAATTTTTAAGATGATCAAGTAGAGCTAACTCCATAATAGGTGATGGGATCTTGACGAAATTCAAACTCATTCAAGCTTTTATAGTTGTCCTTCTTATCTGCAAGAATAAGGAAGATCAATTCAAAATTAAGCACTAGAGTGGCCACAACGTTTCTCCTATTATTAGTCTATAGGGATTTTTCCAGATGCTCAAGGGCAGCTAACTCATAAGTCCTTGGTGGGATCCTGCAGAATTTCAAACTCATCAAAGCTTTTATGAGTGTCCTTTTTAGATGAAAGAGTAAAAAGATCCAATCAAAAATGTAGATGCTATAGAGGTCACAACATTATCCATCAATTTTTAAGATGCTCAAGGGGAGCTAACTCCAAAAAAGGTGATGGGATCTTGCCGAAATTCAAACTCATCCAAGCTTCAATAGTTGTCATTATTGTATGCAAAAATGAAGAAGATCCATTCAAAATTGAAAGCACTAGAGTGGTCACAACATTTCTCCCATTATAAGTCTATAGCGATTTTTCCAAATGCTCAAGGGCAGGTAACTCATAAGTCCCCTGTCAAATCCTGCTGAATTTCCAACCCATCTGAGATATTATGGGTTTACTTGTTGCCCACAAGAATGAAGAAGATCCAATCAAAAATGAAGGAGCTAGAGTGGTCACAACATTATTCATTAATTTTTAAGATGCTCAAGGGGAGCTTACTCCAAAGTAAAAATATGTGATGGGATCTTGACGAAATTCAAACTCATCCAAGCTTTAATAGTTGTTCTTATTGTATGCAAGAATGAAGAAGATCCATTCAAAATTGAAAGCACTAGAGTGGTCACAACATTTCTACCATTATAAGTCTATGGGGATTTTTCCAAACACTCAAGGGCAGGTAACTCATAAGTCCCTGGTCGGATCCTGCTGAATTTCTAACCCATTTGAGATATTATGGGTTAACTTGTTGCCTGCAAGATTGAAGAAGATCCTATCAAAAATGAAGGAGCTAGAGTGGTCACAACATTATTCATTAATTTTTCTGATGCTCAAGGGCAGCTAACTCCTAAGTCAGTTATGGAATCTTGCCGAAATTGAAACTCATCCAAGTTTTAATAGTTGTTCTTATTGTATGCAAGAATGAAGATCCATTCAAAATTGAAAGCACTAGAGTGGTCACAACATTTCTCCCATTATAAGTCTGTGGAGATTTTTCTAAACACTCAAGGGCAGGTAACTCATAAGTCCCTGGTCGGATCCTGCTGAATTTCGAACCCATCCGAGATATTATGGGTTTACTTGTTGCCTGCAAGAATGAAGAAGATCCAATGAAAAATGAAGGAGCTAGAGTGGTCACAACATTATTCATTAATTTTTCTGACGCTCAAGGGCAGCTACCTCCGAAGTCAGTGATGGAATCTTGCCGAAATTCAAACTCATCCGAGCTTTTATAGTTGGTCTTGTTATCTGCAAGAATGAAGAAGATCCATCCAAAAATGAAGGTACTAGAGTGGTCACAACATTTCTCCCATTATAAGTCTATGGGGATTTTTCCAGACGCTCAAGGGCAGCTAACTCATAAGTCCCTTGTCGGATCCTGCCGAATTTCGAACCCATTCAAGATTTTATGGTTGTCCTTGTTATCTGCAAGAATAAAGAAGAACAAATCAAAAATGAAGGAGCTAGAGTGGTCACAAGATTTTCCCCATTATAACCCTATGGGAGCTATCTGTTGCCATGGAAACCAGAGTTCTGATCCAATCTTAACCAAAACCTAATGCAGTCAATCCCCCACTCCAATGATGCTCCTGATGAAATTTGATTATGATTGGCTTGCTGATTTCAGAGATATTCATGTTTGAAAGTGTGGACGCACGGACGGGCGCACACACCGACGGATGCCGGCTCGAGTCCCATACTATAAGCTCACCCTGAGCCTTCGGCTCTGGTGAGCTAAAAATGTACATATGGGTTATATAGGAGTGACATTATATAGAAGGAAAAATTGAAAAAGGCAAAATGTGCTTTAGCATCTTCGTTTTCATTTACAGAAAACACTTAACCTACCTGAAGGTGGACACAAAATTTGAAATCTGCGACAAAAATTTTCATTGGAGAGAAAGAAAAATGAACAAATAAAGGGACTGATAAGCAATATGTGGCTGTTCTTTTGTTACACAATATTATTCATCACTATCAAGCTTTGTACCAAATTTCAGAATCCTAAGTCAAGTAGTTGCTGAGAAATCTTAGACAGAAAAAAATGTCCACATGTATATTTTATAGGAGTGACAGAAGGAAAAATTGAAAATTTGAAAAAAGAAGGTAAAATGAGGATTAGCATCTATATTTTCTTTTATACAGTACAATTTGCCTACCTCAAGGAGTAAACAAAATTTGAAAACACTGGCTCCAATAGGAGCTGAGAAATGTATGACAGAAATTTTCATTGGAGAGAAAGAAAATGAACAAATAAAGGGACTGATAAGCAAATTGTGGCTGTTGTTTTTACTGTTACACAATATAACCCATCACTATAAAGCTTTGTACCAAATTCCAGAATCCTAACTCAAGTAGTTACTGAGAAATCTTCAACAGAAAGAAATATCCATATGTATTATATAAGAGTGACAGAAGGAAAAAATGAAAAATTTAAAAAAGAAGACAAAATGAGAATTAGCACCTTCATCTTCATTTACACAATACACTTTGCCTACCTGAAGGTGTACACAAAATTTGAAAACACTGGCTCCAATAGGAGCTGAGAAATCTGCGACAGAAATTTTTGTTGGAGAGAAAGGAAAATGAACAAATAAAGGGACTGATAAGCAATATGTGGCTGTTCTTTTGTTACACAATACAACTCATCACTATCAAGCTTTGTACCAACTTTCAGAATTCTAAGTCAAGTAGTTGCTGAGAAATCCTTGACGAAAAAAAAAGTTTACAGACAGACAAACATTGATACAGAAAAGGCAAAAACTATATACACCCTATATACTTCGTACCGAGGGTATAATAATCAATCATATACTTTAGAAAAGTGTACATTATGACAATACAGAGGTAAATATGTAAATAGTGAAAAAATACCCATAATTAAAGTGAAATACTATTTTTGGGTGCTGGGATATTCAGTATTTACTATTGTATTTGATCGGAACGTAATATAGGCAAATATAGCCATAATCTTGAATTATTTATGCAGAAAAGTGTAACTATAGTACTATGGCAGGGGCGGATCCAGGATTTCTTGATTATGATAGGGAGTTCAAATTTACAAAGAGGGGGGGGGGGGGGGGGGGGGGGCTTGACTTGTTTATTTTACATGATTTTTCATAAAAAATTCCTGATTTTTCTGAAAATTCTCCATGAAAACAAAATTATTCTGTCTTAAAGGTGGGTTTGAGCAACCCACTCTGGATCCGCCACTGTATGGACATAAAGCAGACTGCAGAATCACATGCTGATATACCCAGCAAAAAACAGCTTTTCTGTTATTCATGGCATCAAAATAGTGTAAATTTCAAAGACTAACATATTGGCAAAGTTTAATTTTGGCTGTTTCTCAATTTATTGTCCTTAAAAAAAAAAAATTTCATAGAGGCTACTTTTGAAGGAAAGAATATGCTCCCTATAGGGAGCATATTCTTTCCTTAAATAGTAGCCCATTTGAAGACATGATTTCCTCGATGGTGAAAAACACTCTACTGTTCTAAAGTTGGTTTATCACTACAGATAACAACATACTTAGGATGTGTGTCCATTTATTGCTTGTATAACTGAATTTGAATCTGTATTTTGCGGGCTCATATTTTGGCGATTTTTGTTTTTTCTGCCAAAAATAAGTTTTACAGTATATAATTGGAGCTTAGGGATACATACCTATAGTTGTCATAGACCCACATGAGGATATCATACATGACAAGTCGACAACTGGCACTGGGATGAACACCAAAGGCTGTGATATGGGACATCAGGAGGCCAAGCTCATCTGCCTTCAACTTGGCCGCTACTGCTTTGATAATCTTAAGGGATATCAGCTGGGTGGCTTCATCTCTGCAACAAGTTATTACAGTAGACTTGAGCTGTCTGACTCTTATAAAAGGCCTAACTTAATTTATCAGTTACCATTCATATGAATTGCAGCGTTGCATGTTGTACAATAAACGTTGTCTATCTCACGGTATGTGCCTTTAGCAGGTCATGATGACATTGCACTTTTTGTATGACGTCGGGGTGGGGGGGGGGGGGGGGGTAGAACTCAACTTTTTTAGGGGTAGCACCTAGAAATTTAATCAAAGGGCATTACCAAAGAACAAAAAAAAACAACATATTTTGGCAATTTTTGTTTATACTGCGGAAATCACCAAATAAATATTACCACCAAAATAAGTGGGTTACACTTAAAAATATTAATCATATAAGGGCTTTTTATGCTTTAATTTTTGCAGGACTGAGCCTTTGTATGCTTGATAATTGTTCATGTTTGCAAAGGTTATAAACAGACGACAAAAGTCGCAGTTAGCAAGGAAAGAGATAAGAAGTTGAGGTAAAGAAGTTCCATCATACATGGAAATTAAAAGAGATATTTAGAGAAAGGTTCTAACCATAGGTTTACATAAGCAAAATTTTTAGCGTAAAATTGTAAATATTTTCTAATCCTTCAGTTTGAACATATGTTTTGGGTGCTCAAAAGAACCATCTCATTGAGACTGTTCTTTTGAGTACCCACAACATATGTTTTGGTTGAGAAATAAGAAAATTATTTTTGTGGTACTCACTTTTAACTAAAGGCTGGGTTCCAACATACCTGAGACAGTCAAGTTCAGATATTTAGAGATATATCTCTTTGCCTGCATCCTGCTTTTTGTCATCTGCCGATAATCTTTACAAGCAGATTGGACCCAGATCAGTCCCCACAGAATGTGGGGCATGTTCTGGATCCAAACCATTTGACACTCTGATATTGTTCCTGGAATTTTTTTTTTTAAAAAAAAGTCAGCTGAGGACAAAAATCATTTAAAATTACCTGGCATGCAGAGATAAGAGACGTGACATGAGATTTCCAACAATGTGGTATGTACAACTAGCAAAGCCTCAGATCAGCCTGCGCATACGCACAGTCTGATCAGAGCCTTTGCTAGTCGCTTAAATATTCTGTGAATATTAAGCTACTGACAGAACAGCATTTGGAGTTTCTAAGCTAAAGAGAAGGCTACACAGGCTTGTCTGAGTCTATTCATGTCAAAATGCCACATTGTTGGAAATCACATGTCGTGGCTCAATTATCCCTTAATGCGCCAATCGCAACAAAAGACGTCTGCTTTTCTCATCTGCTGAAATGTTTAAGGAGCCTCTATCGCAAACAGTGTGGACCCAGATCAGACTGCTCTTATAGGAGCAGTCTGTTCTGGGTCCACGCTGTTTGCTTCTATACTTAATTCATCAGTAATGCTAGGCAATTATTTGAAGCAGACGACTTCAGCAGAGGACATTTTCAGATGCACTTTTTTCTTGGCGCTTTAAGGGTTACATCATTTGTATAATGCTCTGCTTACAAACCTATGACTGAGAGAAGCCATGATTCCCTTAGACTTCAACTCCAGGAACACATTCTCAACATGGTCTATCCTGGAGTGTAGGATCTCAAGACACAAGGTACGGAACTCTCCATGAAGATTAGGCAACATAAACAGAAGTTTGTTCAAAAACCTGAAAAAATATAATATACTCAACAAAAAAAGTTAAGGAAATCTCAGAAAAACCTGCAACAAAAGAATACCAACGCAAACAATCATTCAATTTTTATTTATTTGTTTAGATACATGTCATTGGTTGAGAAAAATGTTTACTTTAGTTTGCTAGCACCAATACCTCTGCTGTGGCACAGTGTCAAGTAACCCAGGGGTCAAAGTCATTTTTCACAAAATATGACTAAAGAGTATTCCCTCATAAACACGACAGACATGTAAGTTTTCAAGACTTGTCTAACCTGTGTGTTCTGGGTCATTCAACAGAGATTTTCCTAGATTTGACCAAGGTTTCCTGAGTCATTAACAAAGATAAACTGTTTTCTGGGTCATTAAAGGAGATTTACCTAGATTTGACGGAGGTTTCCTGAATCATTAACAGTGAGGTTTACCTAGATTTGACCTAAATTTCTGGGCCATCAACATAGATTTACCAAGGTCTAACCTGTGTTTTCTGGGTCATTAACAGAGATTTACCTATATTTGACCAAGGTTTTCTGGGTCATGAACAGATATATACCTAGGTCCAACCCTTGTTTTCTGGGTCATTAACAGAGATTTTCCTAGCTTTGACCAAGGTTTCCTGAGTCATTAACAAAGATATACTGTTTTCTGGGTCATTAAAGGAGATTTACCTAGATTTGACGGAGGTTTCCTGATTCATTAACAGTGAGGTTTACCTAGATTTGACCTAAATTTCTGGGCTATCAACATAGATTTACCAAGGTCTAACCTGTGTTTTCTGGGTCATTAACAGAGATTTACCTAGATTTGACCATGGTTTTCTGGGTCATTAATAGAGATATACTGATTTCTGGGTCATTAACAGAGATTTTCCTAGATATGACCAAGGTTTCCGGAGTCATTAACAGTGAGGTTTACCTAGATTCGACCTAGGTTTCTGGGCCAGCAACATAGATTTACCAAGGTCTAGCCTGTGTTTTCTGAGTCATTAAAAGAGATTTACCTAGATTTGACCAAGGATTTCTGAGTCATTAACAGTGAGGTTTACCTAGATTTGACCTAGGTTTCTGGGCCATCAACATAGATTTACCAAGGTCTAACCTGTGTTTTCTGGGTCATTAACAGAGATTTTCCTAGATTTGACCAAGGTTTCCTGAGTCATTAACAAAGATATACTGTTTTCTGGGTCATTAAAGGAGATTTACCTAGATTTGATGGAGGTTTCCTGAGTCATTAACAAAGATATACTGTTTTCTGGGTCATTAAAGGAGATTTACCTAGATTTGACGGAGGTTTCCTGAATCATTAACAGTGAGGTTTACCTAGATTTGACCTAGGTTTCCTGGGCCATCAACATAGATTACCAAGGTCTAACCTGTGTTTTCTGGGTCATTAACAGAGATTTACCTATATTTGACCAAGGTTTTCTGGGTCATGAACAGAGATATACCTAGGTCTAACCCTTGTTTTCTGGGTCATTAACAGAGATTTCCAAATGTCCAATACATGTTCGGTTGAGTCGGACATTGTCCCAAGAAATTTTGACCTTTTGTGTCATCACTTGTCCCTAGTTGTGATGGTACTGTCCCACAAAATTAACCCTTAATGTGCCAATCGCAACAAAAGTCGTCTGCTTTTCTTGTCTGCTGAAATATTTAAGAAGCCTCTATGACAAACAGTGTGGACCCAGATCAAACTGCTCCTATAGGGGTAGTTTGATCTGGGTACACCCTGTTTGCTTCTATACTTGAATTTGTCAGTAATGTTACACAATTATTTGCAGCAGACGTCATTTTTCAGATGCATTTTTTTCTTGGCGCTTTAAGGGTTAAAATAGCTGTAAAGTCCTTACCTGTCAGCTATTGGAGGATGGTGCTTCTGCATTCTATGAACACTCATAATAAAGTTGTCAGGCTTGGCCCTGTGTAGATTAGTCATGAAGTTAGACACATGGGCGTGGAAGGAGCCGTCATGCTCGTCTTCCTTCTCGGCCAGATGATGGAATATCATGCCAACTACCTCTGCTGCTGGAGCATAGATTGTCTTGTGAGAGGAACCCATGTTGTTGGCAACTTTTGAAAAGAACCTGTTAATAAAGAAATCTATTCACATAGGTTTAGATAAACAAAATTTTTCAGCGTAAAATTGTAAATATTTTCTTACCCATAATTTTTAACATATGTTTTGGGTGCTCAGAAGAACCGTCTCATTGAGACGGTTCTTTTGAGTACTCACAACATATGTTTTGGTTGAGAAATAAGAAAATTATTTTTCTGGTACACACTCTTAACTAAAGGCCTGTAAAATTCAGGAATTTTTCTGAGCCAATTTTTAGACCAAATGCTGATCCTATGACCTCTATATGATGATTTCTGAAAACATTAATCAAATATACGATATCTAATCTAGTTATGTAACTACAGAACCTTCATTTCAAATGCATACACCTGTCTAATTAACACTTCCAGAATATTTACTGGTGGTGATAATAGCTTTCCAAAATGATTCTCTGGCATATCATAAGGGTCGGCTTGGATAGAAAACAAGATGTGTTTGTGAAGCACAAATGCTACCAGTACTAGAGTACACATGCAATTCCAAAATGTTAAATAATTAATTTTGTTACTATATCAAAAATAGGTCAAGGGTCAAGGTCATATTTTCTGTACATTTGAAAACCCACAAGGTAGGTAATTACATGAAATAGCAGAGATCTAAGTCCAGTATTTCAGATTTTTTTTCCAGCATTAAGTTTTGTTGTATGTGAATTTAACATGTCAAAATATTTAGGGTAAATTTAAATTTTCTTTTCAAATTTATCAGAACTTCTTCCCCTACCTACAGGGGTATTATCTTACCTTTCTCTATCTACAGGAGCAGAGGGTCCATATGGTGGAAACTTGCAAGCTATCACTACCCCTAACACCTGTATCCCTGTACTGTTGTCTTTAGCTTTTGGATCACTGGAATGAAACTGGCTGTAGATTTCCCTGAAAATATATATTGGGTAATATTCAAATATTTTTCAATTTCAGTTTTATTTCATAGAGTGAGATGAAAAATTACTTTAATCTAAACATACATTTTTGCATACTTTTACCTTTGCCTGAATGTAAACAAACATACATGTAGCTTCTATTATATGCTACATGTCACTTACAAAAGGTATAATTTATATTCTAACTTGAGAAAAAAGACCTTTTTGAAATATGCTTTAAAATTTAATTGTTTCAACCCAAAAATGTTCTTCTAACCTTATGTGAGCTGACTTCACAACATCATTGTATTGCCCTTATGGCACCATAACTAAAATTCATTAAATCTTTTTAACTGGGTAATTTTTCACATGCTGATTTTTTTAAAAAAAATATAACTTTTTCAAAAATTTCTTCATTAAGGCCATGAGTGGTTAGGAAATTATTTGCAGCAGACGACTTCTGCAGACGACATTTTCAGATGCATTTTTTTCTTGGCGCTTTAAGGGTTAAATATGTTTGAACCCTCCAGTAATTTTTTAACTGACCATTCTTTTGTGGATCCTTTTTGCTTTTTATGTTTCATGTTTGTCTTTGTTATGCTGTCTTGTCTGTTCCTTACAGCCTTGTGATCACCGGCTGGGAAAGGGCTCGTAAGTGATATTTCTTTTGTTTTGTTTTTTTTGTCACTTTCCCACATGGTGTCCCTGGTCTGCAGATGTGTCATTTACTCATCAATTCCTGATTTTGCCTTCTTCTTACTATGTGTGCAGCTATCCAGCCACTGGTCGGGGGTTGGACACTGATGTTGATGATGGCCCTGCATGTTAATCAAAAACATGATGATGATGATGGTGGTGATGATGATGATGATGATGATGATAATAATGATGATGAACAGGCCCTAAATTTTGTTGAGCCTGATCTGGGTCCAAACTGTTTGAAAAGGCTGTCAGCAGAGAACACAAGAAGCCAAAGATATAAGACATTTTACATATACTATGCAAGCAACTTGTGTAAAGTAAAACCTGTGTAAAACGGCCACTCTCAAAAAGACAGAAAAATGGTTTTCAATATCAATTATTGCTTAATGCAGGTCAAAAGTATTGCAGAATGCTCCATGGGGAGCATTCTGCAATACTTTCGACCTTCATTAAGCTACCATTTGTCATTAAGATCTTTGTTTCCTCTATTTTTGAGTGGCGTTTTACACAGGCTTTACTGTACATTCATTAAAACAAACTTACTGGTAAGGTATTTCTACTCTATCTTTCCAGCACTCTAGGAGAGTTTTCAACATCTCAAGGTTGTTTCTGAACACAGGTCGCGACTCATGGTAGATATTCTTGACAACAAAATGTACCAGTCTTGACGCCATGGCTTTTTCTTCTGCTGAATCCTACCAGAAGTTGAGATTATAAGAATAAATATCATAAGTGTGATAGTGGGATAGAAAAATCCATCCCAAGGCAGGCCTCCAGATAAGAGTGCGTATTGGAAAATTATTTTCTTTATATCTCATCCAAAACATATGTTGTCGGTACTCAAAAGAACCGTCTCAATGAATCCGTTCTTTTGAGCACCCAAAACACATGTTTAAATTAATAGGTAAGAAAATAATTAAAATTTTAGGCAAATAAAATTTCCTTATCTAGACCTATGCCAAGGGAGGGTTTTTCTATCCCATCCACACACAAAAATGGATTTTGCTTCTACTCATTATTAAATTCTGCAATTTTATTTCAAAATAAGCTACCATAACTCCTTGAATACACTGAGATGCAATATTACATGATAACAATTTGTCATAACAATGGCATCACTTGACGACCATGTGTGTAAGTTCCAATTAACAGCCGCTCTGTGCTGAATTGCCTTTAATTTGATATGCAACATGACTACTTTCAGAAAAAGATATAGTTTGACCTTTTGACCCCACCCCCTGTGTTGAGGGTGTGTCTGTGGGCAAAATATTTGCTACCAGGTTGCTGCCAGCATTGTCAGCTTTAATTTGATATGCAACATGACCATATTCTGAAAAAGTTTAATTTTGGCCTCGGCCCCACCCCCTAAGTCCGCATAACAGGCTCAGACCCAGGCCTTCAAACTGAAATCCCGTTTGATATGTTTCATATCTATTACTGCTCTGACTGCATGCAAAATTTCAGCGAAAAATATTAACAATTGCCTTATTTAGGTCGAAATTTAATATTTGACCTTTGACCCCTTAGGTGGGGTCAAAGGGGGTGGGGTAAAACTTTGACACTGCCATGCTTATCTACAGGCACTTGGCAATCATGGTCTATAGTGAGAAGTTGTTAACTATAATAGCTTTGATGAAATGTGAAGATGATCACACAAAAAAGCTAATACAGATCAACCTCGTTATCTCAAAGTCCAAGGGAATGGAGGAAATACTTCGAGATATCCGAAGTTTGACATAGCCAAAATGTGACGTCACCAAACTACAGTATACATGTCAAATTTTGTTGAACCAGATTTCCTATGATATACATTTGCAGTACAGACGTACATGTAGTAAAACTGTTTCTACTCAAAACTGGATTGAAATAAAGACAAAAGAAAAATATTTTGAGTTGTTTTATTTTCATTTTAATTACATAATAAAATAAAATAAGCAAACATCAAACAAAACAAGTTAATATCTCCATTTACGAGAGCATATAGATAGCTAAAAACGGAGATCAATGCAGCACACTTCACTGAAAAAACATCAATTTTGTCGGAGCAGAACCACAGATATTCTAGCTGAATCAGATTAGGCTGCACTCTCACGGTCTAATCAGAGTCTGCACATGAAGAAATATTACACCCTTTAATATCTAAATATCTCACAGCAAAGACTGCTCAGACAGTGCAAATGCACCAGCTGTGTAAGTCTTTGTATTAGACAGCGACATTATAGCAACAATTTGAGGTTAAATCTCGAAAGACATTGAGCAGTCGGTGTGCCGCGGTCCCTTTGCACAAGGCAAAATAAGACATTGAGCAGTCCATTATTCGGTAATGATGTTGGTGTGCCGCGGTCCCTTCTCACTAGGCATATACAACATTGAGCAGTTGACAGAGCTGTCTTTAAATACCCTCTGTTTGAGTTACTCATTTTTGACACTAATTTGAGATGTTTGTGAAAAAAATTCAAGACTGTTGAAAACATCTCTCATCAAAAGACAGCGATGAACAATATTAAGTCGTTAAAATTTGAAAGGGACAGCTAATTTTCTGATGCTCCAATCGAACACACCTGAGAGGTCATGTCAATTTGGGTCAATTATCTACACAAATAGCTGATCAATTAACAATGGTCGCCTCTACAAACGATATAACTAATTGGCGATTACTCGCAACAATGGATTAATTGGGCTGATATTAAGGCTATTGTTCGATCAATCAGGTAAATTACTTTGTTTGTTATTCGGACTGTTTCACTTTTTGACCACTTCGATACAAGCAGTGGTAAACAAAGGGAAAACCGACTTTCGGGAATGAAAAATCACTTCAATATAGCCGAGTTTTCATGATAACCGAGTTTGACATAAGCAAGGTCGAAATACAATGCAAAATAGTGGAAATATTCGGGAATGGACGATCACTTCGACATAGCCAATGTATTCGAGATAGGCAAGTTTGACATAACAAGGTTGACCTGTGTAGGTTTTGCCTTATAATTGCCTATACTAAAACAAGGGCAATAACTCAAGTGTTAAGGGGTCGATTTTAACCAAACTTATTGGATATGGAGAGTCCATGGTACTAATCATTTGTACCAAGAATGAATCAAATCTGACCAATAGGTACTAAGATATGGTTCCGGACAGACAAAAAGTGTGGACGGACCAACAGATGGAATGGACGGACGGACGACGACGCCAAAATTATATCCCTCAGACTTCGTCGGGGGACAATAGGAAGACCTAGGGAGACAGGGATGGTACTGCACAAATTTTGGACCAGTATTTGTCATCATACCAAAGATGAACCAAATCCCTTATCAGGATAGCAAATAATGAGAGGTCTCTGACAAGCAATTTGTAAATTCCAACCATAACAACCAAGATTCTATTTGAGAATTTATGTTGGCGCCCAGACATTGTGGCTGAGTGAATGTTTTGCTATACTGATTTGAAGGGACAAGGGACAAACAAAAGATTAACTTGGCTAAAATGTAACATTTTAATGATTACTCTCTATATTCCCTATTCTTGGGCTAACGGAACCAGCTCAGTCATTGGCCCTGTGAGTGTCCCAGTTCGACCAGTGTAATTATAAATGGGCCAACACTGGCCATGCGGTATGAGAACCAGGTTGGGCATCTTTCAGTATTTCAGTATAGCTGCTTGGATATTGTATCATAAGCTTGTGACATAGTATTTGCTTTGAGCTTGAAGCCTAGCCGATACCATGTTGATAATCATTAACACTTGCATAGAAATCCCTCCAGCCACTCAGCCAGTTAGAGTGACTCCAGTCAGCCAGTGTGACTGGTCCTTGGCCCTCCAGCCACTCAGCCAGTGTAAGTGACTCCAGTCAGCCTGTGTGACTGGTCCTTGATCCTCCAGCCCGTGTGAGTGACTCTAGTCAGCCAGTGTGACTGTAAGCGCAAGTTAGAAAGCAGCTAGTTTGAAAGAATGACAGAAATTTTTAGGCTGCTGTCGCCTAATAGTTGGGGATAATTTTATGAAATTTGGATGAAATTAAATGGATTTGCCCAAAAATGAAGGAAATAATGTAATGTTATGAGTGAATGGTCCCCAAGATACAGAAAGAGAAAAGTTTTCGAAATTTTAGGACATTTAGCGTACCTGGTGTGGAATGGCTGTGGATACCAGTCCAGCAAAAACACCTGGCCAAACAGTCCAGGCCCTGATCAGACTGCAAGGTCTTCTCTGTTTGCTATAAGCTTAAAACCTTTTGTGAATTTCAACCCGAATCATCTTTTTTTTTTTTTTAATTTTAGAACATTTATCATACCTGTGGAATGGCTGTCTGGTGCCAGCCTAGCATGGTAACAATGAGGTCCACAATGAAGTAATTGATACCACCTGCACTCAGTGGTCCACTGATCAGTATCTGACAAAGTGGTTTGATCCAGTAGCTCCCATATGGCTGAAACACCTGAAACAATAAGAACTCAGCATTAACTCAATGCCTACTAGTGTCGTCCACTCATAACCTTTGCAAACAGATTGGACCCAGATCAGGTCAGACAAAACGTCAGGCCTGGTCTGGATTCAAACTGTTTGATGTTCTGATGGTATTCCTGAAAGATTTTTTTAAAAAAGTTGATTTTGAAAAAAAAAAAATCAGCAGTCAATTTTATTGGCAGCTGATAAGGGACACTTGGGACAAAATTCTATGCCCTTTTCTACGCAAATTGACCCTTATACTGCCAATATTTTTGTACTGAAAATGTTGTGTGTTTTCATATTCTGTCGTATATATTCAAATGCACATAGATTATTTTTGCTTATGGAAGTGCTACCTGGTGAGAAATCTCGAAAACCGCTTTTCACCGAATCATGACATACCTTATAGCTTATACACATGCCTGCAAGGTAAATAACTGTTGCATGATTTTGAATCTTTCAATTTTTGTTTGATTGTATTCTTTACTTCCCCATCAAAACAATTTCAGTTATGTCAGGAGGGGCTCTTCCTGGGTTGAACCAGTACTAAGCAGGGATTAATGTGTCTTGCTCAAGGACACAAGGCAGTGACGCTGGTGATGCCCAAACCCACAACCCCTCGGTCTCGAGTCAAGCAATCTACTATTGAGCCACTGTGCCCCTAACACTATCAACTGGGAGAGTAATTACTAGTGGACATTCTAAAATTTCTAACACTAGTTGCCTGCCAAACAGGCCTAGGCAAACAGTGAAGACCCCGATCAGACTGCTCAGAAGCAGTCTCATCAGGGTCTTCCCTGTTTGCTATTCTGACAAGCATTTTGTGAATTCGGAGACCTGATAACCAACATTGTATTTGAGAAAAGAGAAAAGTGTTCGAAATTTTATACCATTTCCAGTACAAACCTCTGCAGTGTTTCCAATCAGCTTAGCAATGAAGAGCTTGACATTGTAATGTGAGCTGGAACTAATCATCTTGTCATGTAGCTTCTCCATCCAAGATGGCATCTTTGGCTTGGTTCCCTGCAAATGTGATGTACATAAATGTAGCATACAGGAAATAAGTGAACTTCAAAGGGAGTATATACAATAGTTTGTACAGCACATAAAAAAGTTCTGAGCTCCCTGGCCAATTCAGAATCAGGTCTTGAATGTATGTAAGAAAATGCTGCATTTTGTTAGCCAGATCTAGTGTTTATCAGTTATCTCTCATACTAACTGCATTATTGCACGTTGACCTGATAAACGTTGCCTATCTCACTGCATGTGCCTTTATCAGGTCTGTACTTACAGGAACCACTTCTGGTGTGATCTTGTTCCTCTGCATGTGTTTAATGACAGCTATCATAGTGGCCATACATTCATGCTGATTGAGTGAGTCCATCTCCAACTCTACATAGTCTTCTTCAACAGTTACCTCAGCTTCCTGTCAAATAATACAAGATATTATAAATGTCATAGGGCCAGTTAAGCAAAAACAGTTTGCGTAAAATTGTGATTATTTTCTTATCCATCAGTATAAACATTTGTTCTGGGTGCTCAAAAGAACCGTCTCATCAAAACAGTTCTTTTGAGTACCCACAACATATGTTTTGGTTGAGAAATAAGAAAAATAATTTTCAGTTACCCACTCTTATCTGGGGGCCTGAATGTTCTAAAATAGACTCTAGGAAAACTGAAATTAATCAGAAGATATTACATGTACATACAGTCGACTCTCGTTAACTCAACTATGCATAACTCAATACTATTGCCTATCTCGACACGATGGCCCGGTCCCGGTAATTTCCCCTATATATTATTGCAATTCCACAACGTTTATGGCTAAGTCAATAAAACTGATAACTCGTTTAGAAAAACTGGTCCCGCTGATCAATTTTAGTGTATTTTACAACGCCTAACTACATTCCATTTCAAAAGAAAAAGACAGTCATTAACTTACCTTTTTATCTGAATGTGTCTCCAACTAATCCACCGTTTTGATCGTTAATTATCCCCATTTAATTTAAAAACCATCAATTGTTTGATCACTTGGTCCACGTGTGTGACACATGCAGTTGTAAATCAGTGTGTTGTAAAATTACATAATAGACAGCTGTTGGCGAATTCTATTGATCTATTGTGTACAAATTCAAAGCGGGTACATGTTTAACTCTGTAAGTGACAGTTTTAGCTAATGTGTCATATTTGAGCAATCTATTGAGTATTAAGCATGTCCAAAGACTGCTCATTTTAGATAAGGCTAAAGTATAATTTAATTGTTTCTCGGGCCATTTTTTGATTTTTGAAAATATGCAGCGTTTTATTTCAGGCACTGGACAGTTGTGTGTGTAAGGCTATTTTCCGACATTGGTCATGTCCTGACAAAAGCTGACGAAAATGAAAACGTGCATGTACACTGTCTGTTGGGGTTTAAACATATGACAACGTACGAAAGGGTAAAACCAGTCGCTGATACTTACTTAGAACTGAAAATACTTTGTTTATTATATTTTGCCTTAGAAAGTGAAAAAAAATGGCCATAAATTATGCCGGGACTGCAGTGGTACCTGGAAAAACGATTCTATTTTTCCCCTTTTTATTCTTGTTTTTTATTTCAATTCATTCTTGGATCACTGATGATTCATCCTGCAGTTCATTAATGTAATAGCTACCAATAAATATCTATTAATGGATGAGTTGAACGAGAGTTATTTTGCTCAAAATTGTGGCTACATGTCATGATATGGTTACCTCAAACTACTGATAACTCAACACATTTTGCTCAGTCCCTTGAAATTTGAGGTATCGTGAGTAGACTGTAATTATATAATCTGTAGAATTCAGCATTTTCAGGCTGACTTTCTCAGTATTTTAGTTTTTATGAGCAGTTGAAATTTCGTGCCCAGTTGAGTTAAGCATGAAAAAAGTTTTATAACCTCGGGGCCTGGTCTCTTTGTAATGTAAACATCAAGTTTCTTTCTGCTGAAATCAATTTAGAAGTTTTCAGCCCTCCTGTGAGTTTGATCAGAATCCACACTGTTTTTGTATATACTTACAATGTATTCATATTAACCAGTCTCGCTGAACCCAGATTTATCCTTTTTTTGAAAACAGCGTAGATCTAGATTAGATGGCTTCATGAGAAGTCATCTGATCAGGATCCACACTATTTTCCACTCATAGAAAATACATGCTTTCAACTGGAATGCTGCAGGGTTTTAGAACAAGTAGCCCAATGGGCGACAATCGCTCACCTGGGAGCCAGCATAATGTTTGGAGGTACCATACTTGATGATGCTCAAAGGCAGGTAACTCTGAACTCGAAACAGTGACCAGGAACTAATTTAAAAACATAAGATATTATGCCAGTCCTGGTTATCTGCAAGTTTTAAAAAGATCTGAAAAAAATGGTGTAAAAGTATTTTCAGATGCTCAAGGGCAGCTAACTCTGTTGTCAGTGATGGGTTCTGACCAATCCAATCTTTAATGTATGTCCTGATAACCTACAAGGATGAAAAAAATCAAATGAAAAATGAAGGCGCTAGAGTGGTCACAACATTATACAGCTATATTTTAGACTCTCAAGTGCAGCTAACTCTGTAATTGGTGGTTGGTTGTAGCGGATAATCTAACTCATTAAAGCTTTTATGGGTGTCATTATTACCTGCAAGACTGAGGAAGATCAATTCAAAACTGAGGGTGCTAGAGTGGTGACAAAAGATCTCACATTTTAAGTCCATGCAGATTTTTTATAACACTCAAGGGCAGTTAACTCAACAGTCTGAGGTTAGTAATTAAAGTTCAAACTCATCCAAGTTTTATGGTTGTCCTTGTTACATGAAAGAATGAAGAAGATCCAATCAAAAATGTAGGCGCTAGAGTGGTCACAACATTATCCATCACTTTTTAAGATGATCAAGGGGAGCTAACTCCATAATAGGTGATGGGATCTTGATGAAATCCAAACTCATTTAAGCTTTTATAGTTGTCCTTCTTATCTGCAAGAATAAAGAAGATCCATTCAAAATTGAACGCACTAGAGTGGTCACAACATTTCTTCCATTATAAGTCTATAGGGATTTTTCGAAACCCTCAAGGGCAGCTAACTCATAAGTCCTAGGTTGGATCCTGTGGAATTTCAAACCCATCCAAGCTTTTATGTTTGTCCTTGTTAGATGAAAGAATGAAGAAGATCAAATCAAAAATGTAGACGCTAGAGCAGTCACAACATTATCCATCAATTTTTAAGATGCCCAAGGGGAGCTAACTCCAAAATGTGAGATGGGATCTTGACAAAATTCAAACTCAATAGGGATTTTTCCAAATGCTCAAGGGCAGGTAACTCATAAGTCCCTGGTCGCATCCTGCTGAATTTCGAACCCATTCGAGATATTATAGGTTTACTTGTTGCCTGCAAGAATGAAGAAGATCCAATGAAAAATGAAGGAGCTAGAGTGGTCACAACATTTTTCATTAATTTTAAGATGCTCAAGGGGAGCTAATTCCAAAATATGTGATGGGATCTTGGAGAAATTCAAACTCGTCCAAGCTTTAATAGTTGTCCTAATTGTATGCAAGAATGAAGAAGATTCAATCAAAATTGAAAGCACTAGAGTGGTCACAACATTTCTCCCATTATAAGTCTATGGGGATTTTTCCAAACGCTCAAGGGCAGGTAACTCATAAGTCCCTGGTCGGATCTTGCTGAATTTCGAACCCATCTGAGATATTATGGATTTCCATGTTGCCTGCAAGAATGAAGAAGATCCAATCAAAAATGAAGGAGCTAGAATGGTCACAACATTATACATTAATTTTTCTGACGCTCAAGGGCAGCTAACTCCGAAGTCAGTAATGGAATCTTGCCGAAATTCAAACCCATCGAGCTTTTATGGCTGGTCTTGTTATCTGCAAGAATGAAGAAGATCCATCCAAAAAAGAAGGTACTAGAGTGGTCACAACATTTCTCCCATTATAAGTCTATGGGGATTTTTCCAGACGCTCAAGGGCAGCTAACTCATAAGTCCCTGATCGGATAATGCCGAATTTCGAACCCATTTGAGATTTTACGGTTGTCCTTGTTACCTGCAAGAATAAAGAAGAACCAATCAACAAGTAGCCCAATGGGCAACGATCACTCACCATGGAGCCAGCATAATGTTTGGAGACACCATAATTTAAGATGCTCAAAGGCAGAAAACTCTGAACTTGAAACAGTGACCAGAAATTAAGTCAAAAACATAAGTTATTATGTCGGTTCTAGTTATCTGCAAGTATTAAAAATATCTGAATAAAAATTACTTTGGAAACCTGGTGAAAGTGTTGTTTTCAGATACTCAAGGGCAGCTTACTCCGTAGTCAGTTATGGGATCTGACCAAAATTCAAACTCATCTATTCTTTTATGTATGTCCTGTTAACCTACAGGGAAGAAGAAAATCAAAAGAAAAATGAAGGTGCTAGAGTGGTCACAACATTATATAGTTATATTTTAGATGATCAAGGGCAGCTAACTCTGTAGCAGGTGGATGGGTGTGGCAGAAAATCAAACTCGTTCAAACTTTTATGGAAGTCCTTGTTACCTACAAATGAGGAAGATTCATTCAAAAATGAAGGTGCTAGAGTGGTCACAACAGATCTCCCATTGTAAGTCTATGCAGATTTTTTATGATGCTCAAGGGAAGTTAACTCCACAGTCTAAAGTTGGTTCTACTTTAAATAAAACTCATCCAAGCTTTTATGGTTGTCCTTGTTACCTGCAAGAATGAAGAAGATCCAATCAAAAATGAAGGAGCTAGAGTGGTCACAACATTATTCATCAATTTTTAAGATACTCAAGGGGAGCTAACTCCAAAATAAAAATATGTGATGGGATCTTGATGAAATTCAAACTCATCCGAGCTTTAATAGTTGTCCTTATTGTATGCAAGAATGAAGAAGATCCATTCAAAATTGAAAGCACTAGAGTGGTTGCAATATTTCTCCCATTGTAAGTCTATAGGGATTTTTCCAAACGCTCAAGGGCAGGTAACTCATAAGCCCCTCGTCAGATCCTGCTGAATTTCGAACCCATTCGAGATATTATGGGTTTACTTGTTGCCTGCAAGAATGAAGAAGATCCAATCAAAAATGAATGAGCTAGAGTGGTCACAAGATTTTCCCCATTATAACCCTATGGGTGCTATCTGTTGCCATGGAAACGGGAGTTCTGATCCGATCTAGCTGAAAACCTAATGCAGTCAATCCCCCACCCCAATGATGCTTCTGATGAAATTTGATTATGATTGTCCAGCTGGTCTCAGAGATATTAATGTTTGAAAATGTGAACGGACGCACGGATGAACGTACGCCCAATATGGAATATCGGGCCAGTTTATAAAGGGCCATTAATAAGGGGCCAAGTGTCCGAAATAACAGGCCATTTTAGCTCTGAATTGGCCCGTTAATATCAGACAGACAAATTTCTACAAGCCATTTCCAGTTTGGACGTCCATCACCATAGACACAAAATGTCCCTTTTTTAAAAGTTTATTTTATTACCTCCCCTGAGGTCCCCTGAATCATTTGAGGCAACTTACAGAGGGCCGTGGCCCCTTGTTAAGAAATGGCCCATTGCATATCTCCAGACATCTAAAAAGGCCCCCAAATCCATATCAGTAGCATGGACGCACGCACGGACGCCGGCTCGAGTCCCATACTTTAAGCTCACCCTGAAAAATGAAGGAGCTAGAGTGGTCACAAGATTTTCCCCATTATAACCCTATGGGAGCTATCTGTTGCCATAGAAACCAGAGTTCTGATCGGATCTAGCCAAAAACCTGATACAGTCAATCCCCCTCCCCAATGACGCTCCTGATGAAATTTGATTATGATTGGCCAGCTGGTCTCAGAGATATCCATGTTTGAAAGTGTGGACGCACGGACTCATGGACGCCGGCTCGAGTCCCATACTATAAGCTCATTCTGGTGAGCTAATAACAGTTGGGGAGCAAAATGTCAGAATGACACAGGTTTCATTATTTATGAGATTAGACCACTGGAATGACAGGAATTCAGAAGATTATATAGTTGGAAAATCAAGTGCTTATCTAAAAACTACATTCAAATGATGAACAAAATCTACAAACTACTAATGTTGAAAGTTCTTTCATTTTATTTTTAAATTAGTCCCTGCAATTTAAAGTTGCTGAGGGTATTGTTTGATAGTGTTTAAGGAGACCCTCTTCGTCTCATAGCAATTTTGATTACTGTCCTTTAAATTCTGACAGTCACTCCCAAACTAAGAGAAATTTCTTCAGAATATTACCAGTAATGAGTGTGTAAATTTGTGTTTAACATCCCATCAACAATTTAGGTCACATGGAGATGGGCCATGGCTTACAGTCTCATCCAACATAATGGAGTAGCCTGGGATCGAACTCCATACCCCCGGCAAGTGGTTTAGCCACTACACCATGGCGGCTTCTAGAATACAAGTAATGTTCTTGAAAAAAATGTATTGTGCATGTTTAACTTGCAAAAGAATAAGGTGCTCTAATATAGAAATACATCCTTTGGTCTCATAAACTAACAACAAACTTTTCTACATCGGTTTAAGGAACCGCCATGGTGGAGTGGACAAACCACTTGCCTTGTAAACAAGGTCAGAAGTTTGATTCCTGGCTTCTCCAGTCTGTCTGATGAGACTTTAAACTGTGGCCTCTCTCCGTATGACCTTGGTGGTTGGACAATAAATACAAACACCCTCACTACATGAGTTTTATATGCCATTCTGGGTAAAATATGTCTAAAAATAGCTACTTGAGAGTTCTACTATAGTGCAGTCACAGTAAAATCAAATCTACATACTTTACCCTATAATTTGGTGAAGTTTGTCTCAGAAAAAGGGAAGTGATAATTCATACAAGACAACCATTCAACAGCTATGGTCATATCAAGACAGTCAGTTCAAGTAACCACACAATTTCCTGGGCAATCTTGACTAAGCAGATAATCAGTACTTTGTGCACATACTTTCACTTGTAACTGACAAAAACTTTTCTTAAAGCTGCGTAGTCTGTAACTTTTGATCTTTTAATTTTAGAACTACCGGTAATGTTTCTATTTTTCAAGAACGCAGTAAAAAAACTAAAATTCAGGTATTCGTTTTACCAATTTTGTAAATCTTAACAAAGTCCTTATCAGTATCAAAACAACAGCATTTAAGCTAAAATTAACTGTCTATAATTATTGGAGGGACGCAAATAATTACCAACAAGAGAAAAACACACCTGTTTTATAAGATAATTCACTTTTCCGTGCAGTTTCAGCTATAGTGAAAAGATTTATTGTGAAAACATAACTAATTCTACTTTTACAAATGATTTAAAAAGAAAATAAAATTTTTTGAAAAATTTCCATAGTTGCAGACTTAGTCTCTTTAACCACACTGGTAAATGTATACGTCGATTTGGTGGTATTTACGCGTTTTGCCGGTACTTCATAATCATGCAATGGACGTTTCTGCACCACGCCAAGCATGTCACTCAAGTCACCTGATAGTGTATAACTGACGAATGCAACTATAACTTTGCATGTGACATATTCCCACTAACAAAATCACACAGGTTCAATTTCCCATAATTAATCCAAGGTTTACCTTACAGTTAATGGATTTAACTCTTTGAATGCTGTGTAATAATTCCATAATTTTTGTGGTTTTCTGATTTTTTCAAAATCATCTTTTCCGAAAAATTATTTCAGAAATACCATCAAAATGTCAAACAGTTTGGATCCAGATAAGGCATGACATATTATCAGACCTGATCTGGGTCCAAACTGTTTACAAAAGTTATCAGCAGACGCCACAAAGGAATGTTAAAGATATTTTGATAGCAGGCTCTTGACATTAGATTCAGCTATTGCACTGATACTGCATGCATCACACCAGAAGCTCCAAAATGGTGTTCTGTTGGTTAGAAAAATAGGGGTACACAGTTCAATGATCCTTAAAAGTTTGATCATGAATATATATCATCAATGATCATTCAACAGAAATACAGTAAAACCTGTGTAAAACGGCCACTCTAAAAAAGACAAAAAATTGGTTTTCAAGACAAATTATCCCTTATTGCAGGTCAAACGTATTGCAGAATGCTCCAAGGGGAGCATTCTGTAATACTTTCGACCTTCATTAAGCTACCATTTGTCATTAAGATCTTTGCTTTGTCTATTTTTGAGTGGCCATTTTACACAGGTTTTACTGTATAAGAATAAAAGGAATAGTGCATCTAGGGTGATGAAATCCTTTGTAAAACACTACAGGTTTAACTTACCATATCAGTGTCGTCCTATGTCAAACAAAATATGCATTGAAATGAACATTCCTCATTTATCCTCAATATTCAGACTCTCATGACTGAGCAAACAGTGTAGACCCAGGCCAGACTGCTCCTTTAGGAGCAGTCTGGTCTAGATCTACACTGTTTGACATTCTGCCACAATGTATTTGTCACCTCATCCTAGATTGGCTTTTTTTCAAATGTTTGAATAGATATGGAATGGAGCTAAGTAGACTGAATATTTAGGATAAACCCTTATCTCGCAAGTCGTGAGTTTTGTCATCTACTCTCATCGGCTTATGTTCTTAGATAGTATAGATACCCTATATTGCAAACAATATGGACCCTGGAGCATCTGATCAGGGTCTATAATGTTTGTTTCTATGATAAAATCTAGTCTGAAGAGCAGGTAAAAAGCAGATATTTTCAGGAAATATATAATTGCCACAATAAGGGTTGATATGGTACAGCAGGATCAGTACAGCAGACCTAAAAGATATATAGACCAGATCAAGAGATTTTGGTACTTCTCATATACAGGTAAATTAATTCTTTGAACATGCAGCTGTCTAGTGGGGCTAATGGCCTAACATTTGGCCTTGGGCTTCATCTACAAACCTTTTTTAAGTATGTGAGCAGGAAAGATTCTGGCAAGTTTGTGTGTATGAGCAGGCTGGTCTGAGTATTTACTGCTAGCATATGCAATAAGTACCAAAATCTTTTGAGTGGTTCAAGCTGCTAAAATACTGTATGCAGGGCTCGAAAATAGTACTCGTCCGCTCGTATTTACGAGTGTCTCAGGCTGCAGGGCAAGTGAATATTTTGATATTTCTATTGAAAATTAAATTTTCTCCATGTATGCCAATAAATTTTGTGATGCAGGGCAAGTGCCTATTTTCAGATATTTCGAGGCCTGTGTATGGCAATATCAACTTGATTCTTTTCAATATCAATTCAAGTAAGAAATTATTTGATTTCATATGAAATTTATGTAGCTTATGTAAAACGTATAAGATTTTATATTTCATCGATATATACACATTATTTTAATAGCCACTTGATCAAGCGTACTGTATCACGTCAAGTGGATAAGCTCATATCATCGGATCACACTAGATGCGAAGCGTTTAGGGTGATCTGATGAAATGGGCTAATCCACGAGACGTGATGCTGTACGCCAGATCAAGTTACTATTATAATAATATGTTTATTATATACGTTTTTTTCCTGAATAATTCTGATTTAATAAATTGTTTTGGTCTTTAATCCAGAAAAAATGTGAGAATGTTTGCCTTTACACATCGCTTCTTGATGTTACGTCATCGTGTTTTTCGTCTCTGGTTCTAGCTTGAAATATACTTTATGTCATGTCGCCGCAAAAACAGGTAGCCGACGTGAGCATCGTTTTAAAGGATAGTGATACAGAATCAGAAAATCTCAGTTCGTTGATCTGGCTTTCTGTATCAGATGGCCAGAAAACAGAGTTTAAAAGATGTATCATTTATCGGTATATAATAAATTCCAAGATCTTGTCAGTCAGGGGATAAAACCTTTTTTCATAGGGGACCTTATTTGTAAAAAAGTGTTTATAGATATTTTGTTGAATGCTGCGCAAGTTTCGACACCTAATGGTTTAAACAGCACAAACAGTTAAATAGTTATTGGATGACCCTCATAGAGTCCATAGAGAGCCACAGCACTGTTTTCTTTGATAAAAGCAACGACATAAATACAATATTACTTTCAAATTCTATTCATCATACTCTTGAACATCTCAACAGTAAAACCTGTCTTAAGTGGCCACTCAAAAATAGACAAAACAAAGGTCTTAAAGACAGATGGTAGCTTAATGAAGGTCGAAAGTATTGCAGAATGCTCTCTTGGAGCATTCTGGAGTACTTTTGACCTGCATTAAGCGATTATCGGTCTTGAAAACATATTTTGGGGACTTCTTTCGAGCGGCCGCTTTAGAGAGGTTTTACACTGTATTTACCTTATCCTCATCTATACTTCTTTGTGCCCTACTTCTATTTCGTCTTCTACCAGCTTGGCTTGACCACGACTGAAACAACGAAACAAACAATGAGGACAAGTCCTCTGAAATCAAGAAGGGCATTACCAATAATGGTTTTAATAATTAACTCAGGACATGATATTTGGATGCTTAGAGCAAATGGGAGCAATGAAGGCTCAAGCAAGACTGCCTAGTCTCACCACAGCCATTGCTGCTAACACACACAACATAGAGATGTAAAAGCTCAGACCAAATAGCATCATCGACAGCCCAAATTTGCAAAGGGCAATAACTCGAAAAAAATCACATAACTTTTTTATAAATGCACAGTCTGGTCAGTTTCTTAGCTGCATGCATATATGATAAGTATCAATGTCTCATGGCCAGGCCGGTAAATTGGTGCACACTGATATAGTGAACAACATCATAGCAGAATCTGTCTCAAAGATTTGCTTTGTTTGTTTGATTTGATTCTTTACATCCCAGTCAACAATTTTTCAGTTATGTCGGGACAGATATTCCTGGGTTGAACCAGTACTAAGCAAGGATTAATGTGTCTTGCTCAAGGATACAACACAGTGATGCTAGTGAGGCTTAAACCGGCAAGTCCCTTGGTCCAGAGTCAAGCACTCTACCACTGAGCCACTGCCCTCCTAAAGATTGGTTCAAACTCAGTCTACGTAGTTACACATGACAGCTAACTATATATGACCTGTATAGGCAGTTAACTATTATAGACAAAGTTTATAGGCAGGTAACAGTAATGCACTATTCAGACTGCCCAGATGCCCAGTCTGACCTGTAATTAATTCACATCTGAACTATAACAGCATTACGATGTTAAGAATATATCTTTACAGCTGATCCTTTACCCCATTTCAGGTATTCTGCAAGATTTCATTTACTTGCCCTAGTATTTCCTGATAAAGAGAAAATTATACCAAGATATACCCTAACTCAAACTGCTGTCAGCCAGATACTGTGAGGCAAGGTGAACTGACGGTGTCATGTCATTATAGCTTTCTACTTACCCCAGTAGTTCCTGATATAGAGAAGTTATACTGAGATATATCTTCACTCAAACTGCTATCAGCTAGATACTGTGAGGCAAGGTGAACTGACGGTGTCATGTCATCATAGCTATCTACTTACCCCAGTAGTTCCTGATATAGAGAAGTTATACTGAGATATATCTTCACTCAAACTGCTATCAGCTAGATACTGTGAGGCAAGGTGAACTGACGGTGTCATGTCATCATAGCTATCTACTTACCCCAGTAGTTCCTGATATAGAGAAGTTATACTGAGATATATCTTCACTCAAACTGCTATCAGCTAGATACTGTGAGGCTAGGTGAACTGACGGTGTCATGTCATCATAGCTATCTACTTACCCCAGTAGTTCCTGATATAGAGAAGTTATACTGAGATATATCTTCACTCAAACTGCTATCAGCTAGATACTGTGAGGCAAGGTGAACTGACGGTGTCATGTCATCATAGCTATCTACTTACCCCAGTAGTTCCTGATATAGAGAAGTTATACTGAGATATATCTTCACTCAAACTGCTATCAGATATACTGTGATGCAAGATGAACTGATGGGGTCATGCCATCATAGCTATCTACTTACCCCAGTAGTTCCTGATATAGAGAAGTTATACTGAGATATATCTTCACTCAAACTGCTATCAGCTAGGTACTGTGAGGCAAGGTGAACTGATGGCGTCATGTCATCGTAGCTATCATCATCTTCATTCCTCCTTCTCTCCTTAACTTCTTGGTGTATGGACACAAACCTTTTTTTTCTCTCTAAGGGTGACTGCAATAAAGGAAGCAGTGTTCTTGCATAAATACCTAAGCACATACTACTGTCCTGCCAGCCAATAGTGACAGTGAATTCATGTTTTGTTGACATCAGGGACTTATAATCGATAGATCACTTGTGTTTTAATGTTTTAAGACTATCAGGGACTTATAATCGATAGATCACTTGTGTATTAATCCTATCCTCAGGATAGGATTAATACACAAGTGATCTACTGATTCTCGTTAGCTCAAGTTAGGTGTACATGTTAATGTTTTACTTAACAATTGTAAACAAAATATTACATCACTGTCACTCTTGGTTGGCACGACACTAGTTATTTTAAGTCACTGTCAAATTAGACCAAATCCATGTTCAAATCATGAAGTTCATGTGCTGTTTGGGTTGTTGAATGACTATAGTCCTTCAACAACCCAAACAGCGTATGAACATGAACAGCACATGAACATGAACTATTTTGGTTTATGAAGAATCATTAGTGGATCTACTGATAAGGGAGAGATTACATTAAGTTTAGATGTATTTCAATATCTTACTGGACTTCGGGCTCCCAAATAGGACTAACCTGTAAACAACATTTCTTTAACTAAGATAAAAATTCATATTCTAACAACAACAAAAAAACCCTCCAAGGGACCTCTTTGTTACCCAATGCAAGTTCAAAATCACTACATTATGATATAAGCCTTTGATTCGTCAAGCATAACACCTAGGGAGACTCATAAACAAATTAATGAGTGGTACCACTTTAAGGGTGTAGAGATTTAGGGTCTTAAACTTGAAAATCATTAAAACAGCAGCTGGTTTGCTTGTATAATGTTATAACCATGGGTGATAGTTTCCAAAATCCTGAACTTTAGAAATTCATATTTAAAAAACTACAGAATGTGTACAATTATTATAAATTTCAAGTTTTGTTTTGTTTAGATTCTTAACATCCCAGTCAACAGTTTTTCAGTCATTTCAGGACGGGTCTTCCTAAGTTGAACCAGTACTAAGCATGGATTAATGTGCCTTGCTCAAGGACACAATGCAGTGCCACCCGTGAGGCTCGAACCCGCAGCCCCTCAATCTCGAGTCAAGCACTCTAGATGATAATGAAGAAAGGATGAACTTACCATTAGTTCTATTGGAAACTCATAATGTTTATCTTTGTCAATGAAGTTGTCCAGAAGAAACTGCCCCTGAAAGAAAGTTATGTCTAAAATTAGAAATGATGCAACATCTAGAGATTCAAATAAAGGGTTCGTAATCTCATTCCAATTCATAATTTTACACAGATTTTGGTTAATCATGAAATAATAGTCAATAGCAGGGGTAGAGAAATCTTTAGCAAGGGTAGAGAAATCTTCAAAGGCCCTTCGGTCCAAACGTCAGTCGAAAAAAAATCATCTTTTAACAAATCAAAGACCATTCAATCAGGTCAAAAACTGTAGTGATGGAACATTCTCCCACCTTTGTCTATGTAAGATAGGCTGTCAGCGGCATGGACCCTGGGGTCTGATGTTGTGGAATGAAAGCTAACCCTACAAGGTATCTATAGTATGAATCTTTTCTGACAAGTGGTTGTCAAAATATGGACTTCTTGAAAACTTTAACATAGAAATCCTATCTTTTGGATATGTAATAGATGTTGACATCTAGCCCAACCCCACCCGGCTTGGACCTTAGGGTCCAATGTCATGGAATGAAAGCTAACCCTTAAAAGGTATCTATGGTGCAAGTATGAATGCTTTCTGACCAGTGGTTGTCAAGATATGGACTTCTAGAAAACTTTAACGCAAACATCCTATGAATTGGATATGTACTAGATTTTTACCTCTAGCCCCTGCCCCAGGCATGGGCCCTGTGGTCCGATGTCGTGGAATGAAAGCTTACCCTACAAGGTATCTATGGTGTAAGTATGAATGCTTTCTGACAAGTGGTTGTCAAAATATGGACGTCTAAAAAACTTTAACGCAAAACTCCTATCTTTTGGAAATGTACTTGATTTGTGACCTATAGCCCCACCCCCAGGCATGAACCCTGGGGTCAAATTTTGTGGAATGAAAGCTAACCCTACAAGGTATTTATGGTACAAGTTTGAACGCTTACTGACAAGTGGTTGTCAAAATATGGACTTCTAGAAAACTTTAATGCAAAACTCCCATCTTTTGGATATGTACTAGATTTTGACCTCTAGCACCGCCCCCCCCCCCCCCCCCCTGGCATGGACCCTGGAGTCCGATGTTGTGGAATGAAAGCTAACCCTACAAGGTATCTATGGTGCAAGTATGAACGCTTGCTGACATGTGGTTGTCAAAATATGGACGTCTAAAAAACATTAACGCAAAAATCCTATCTTTTGGATATATACTAGATTTTTAGCCCACCATCCCCGCTGCATGGACTCTAGGGTCCGATGTCGTAGAATGAAAGCTAACTCTACAAGGTATCTATGGTGAAGTATGAATGCTTTCTGACAAGTGGTTGTCAAGATATGGACTTCTAGAACCTTTGATACAGTGTGACGGGAACGAAACGGGAACGCTTATGACCTTGGTGACTACAATAGCTCTTTTGCACTTTGTGCAGTTGAGCTAAAACAATCCATCATGAGCCTGTCCATGTAGGATAGAGAAACCTCATCCCCGGGGTTTGAATACAACCAGGGACTCGGCATGCCTCTTCCATGGTTAAAATTCAGACCCCTCGGGTGTGATATCTCTATCCTACATGGACACTCATGGTGGATTGTTATATTTTATAAGGCATTAATGGGTTAAATTCCTTACATACCTTGGACTGTTTTTCCTCAAAGAGAAAGGAAGTGTAGAACTTGAGTTCACTCTGTGTACGTGATATAAAGGCTACCATGAGGTTATAGGCTGCACAGTGGTACTGTCTACGGAGGTCTAGAAGAGTTTTCTCATCTCTTACATCCTCACTCTTGGCTTCATGGGCCAACCTTGGGTGAAATAGTCAAATTTTGTTAAAAATATGGTCACCACTTAAAGATATAAAGGCTACCATGAGGTTATTCTGAGGCTGCACAGTGGTACTGTCTACGGAGGTCTAGAAGAGTTTTCTCATCTCGTACATCCTCACTCTTGGCTTCATGGGCCAACCTTGGGTGAAATAAAGTCAAAGTTGGTTAAAGATTTGGTCAACATTTAAAGATATACTGGCGGACTTTAAAAACGCAACACTTGGATAACAGCTTTAATTTAGGTCTCGAAAAAGAAGACAGAACACTAATTTTTAAAGAGCATTTAAATGTAAGTAAAACATGGAAAACTTGTCCAACTAAGATGAACGGTATGCATTAAAATGTAAACTTTTTGAGATAGGGGTCAACTGTTTCATGTGACCAAATGTTATGAATGAAAGATTCCCAGCTTCTTTAAATCAAGAAACGCCAGAAACATCAAATTTGTATCATGGACTTTGTTAGTCATCAAGGAATCACTCTCATATTGATTGGCAGGTCTGCGATGCAGCTTGTTTGCGTATATGAAATTTATTTGGGTGTCCCCTTTCATTCAATAGCTTAAAATCTCCTCTACTTAAGAAATGTTTAAATGGCTAAATTCTGATGGAGCAAATAACGTCGTCCAGTATAGTTGTACATTTAAAACTAATGTGTTTGCTAAACATGCCAAGTCATGATGACATAATCAAAGCAAAGGAAGTTTACATTCAATAGTCTTTTGGAAGATATAAGGGGAAGTTAGTGTTGCGTAATTAAAGTCCGTCAGTATATAAAGGCTACCATGAGGTTGTAGGCGGCACAGTGGTACTGTCTACGGAGGTCAAGAAGTGTTTTCTCATCTCTGATATCCTCACTCTTGGCTTCATGGGCCAACCTTGGGTGAAATATAGTCAAATTTAGTTAAATATTGGTCACCAGTTAAAGATATAAAGGCTACAATGAGGTTGTAGGCTGCACAGTGATACTGTCTACGGAGGTCTAAAAGAGTTTTCTCATCTCTTACATCCTCACTCTTGGCTTCATGGGCCAACCTTGGGTGAAATAAAGTCATATTTTGTTAAATATTTGGTCAACATTTAAAGATATAAAGGCTACCATGAGGTTGTAGGCTGCACAGTGGTACTGTCTACGGAGGTCTAGAAGAATTTTCTCATCTCTTACATCCTCACTCTTGGCTTCATGGGCCAACCTTGGGTGAAATAAAATCAAAATTGGTTTAAGATATGGTCCACATTTAAAGATATAAAGGCTGTTATTAGGTTGTAGGCTGCACAGTGGTACTGTCTGCGGAGGTCTAGAAGAGTTTTCTCATCTCTTACATCTTCACTCTTGGCTTCATGGGCCAACCTTGGGTGAAATAAAGTCAAATTTGACAAAGATTTGACACCCTCTCAATAGCTCAGTTTGTTGAGAGTCCGCTTTCGGAGCGGGAGGTCGTGGGGTCAAATCCTGTGGCCGCACCATACCAAAGGTGTAAAAAATGGCACTAGCAGCTCCCTTGCTGACGCTTGTGTATAAAGGGGATGTGCTAGGAAGATAAGAGTAAGGCAGGTAAGTATCTGTTAAAGATAGTGTTATGTCGCAGAATAGCTTGTGAGCTAATGTTGTCTGTTATATTATTAGCGGCATTAAATAAGGCTTTCTTTATCTTTATCTTTTATCTTTATCAATACAAATGGCATAGTATCATCTAAAATTTATGATAAACATGATATTTTAGTTTTGAAATAGTGAATCTCGCATTTCTCGGTGGAGATGTTCCTCGCTCCCCTGGCTATGCTGTATATATTAAGCAACTTATCTGTTTTGCGCGAGTATGTTCTAATGTTAGTGACTTCAATAAAAGAAACCAATTTTTGACTGCTAAGTTACTAAAAAAAATTATTGATATAAACTTTGTATGGTTAAGATTCTGAACTGATTCAAACACAGTCAAGTGGGTTAACCCTTAAAGCGCCAATCACGACTGCAGCAGACGACAAATTTTGCGATATCTTTTCTAATTTTTGAAAAAAGTAAGGTATGATATTTCATGAGAATCGTCTGCCAGCAGACGATTCTCATGAAATATCATACCTTATTTGTTATTTTTGAAAAAGCTGCAAAATTTTAAATTGTCTGCTGCAAATTATAGGTGGCGCTTTATGGGTTAAAAACAGCAAGAATACTAAAACTGAAGACACATTTTACCTGTCTTTATTCATACTTAGTTTGAAATAAATACTATCAACTATTTCCCTGTTTCAACTTTCCCACCAGTGAATGAAACATGTCCCCAACACTTTATTTTTAGAACAAAAGAGGAGAGAAACTGAAATCACAGTTTACCTCATCTTTTATCATACTGACTTCATACTCATACAGTCAACTCCTTCCCTGTTTCAGCTTAAAAGCCTTTCCTCCCCCAGCAAATGTTCTCACAATGGTTGAACCTGCCCCAACCAATTCATCTTTAGAGCAGTGCGAATACATAAATTGAGGATACAGTTTACATCATCTTAATTCATGAATACTATCAACCATTTCCCTCTTTCAGCTCCCCCCTACCCTGAGCAGATGTTCTCACAATGGTAGAGCATGTCCCCACCATTTCTTCCTTAGAACAGGGGTTATACAGAAACGAAAAACTTGTTTTACCCCGTCTTTATTCATACGTACTTGGAAATAAATACTGTCAACTCTTTCCCTGTTTCAACTTTCCCACCAGTGAATGTTCTCACAATGGTAGAACCTGTCCCGACAACTTCATCTTTAGAACAGCGGGAATAGAGAACCTCAAGAAGTTGGAAGCAACACATTCTGGTCACCAGCTGCCCTTCCAGTATTGCCTCAGAGCTCTGTGGGAATATAAGCAATATATTAACCCTTTCCTTCATAAGCAATATATTGACCCTTTCCTTCATAAGCAATATATTAACCCTTTCCTTCATAAACAATGTATTAACCTTTCCTTCATAAGCAATATATTAACCCTTTCCTTCATAAGCAATATATTAACTTTCCTTAAAAAACAATACAGTCAAACCTGCTGTTGCGGCCATCTGTATTAAGCGTGACCCTCCCTAAGCGGCCATTTGAGAGCCCTCCGAACAATTTTGAATACAAATACACCTTTATTATGCGTGCACCTGTCCAACGCAGCCAGGGGTCGGCGAAATTCGCCCATCCCGCTGAAATTGTGTCCTGAAACGGCCAATTTCTATGCGTTGATGCGGCCAGTTTCGATTAAATTTCATTGATTAACGGTCATATGCTTGGTGCAATTAAACTCCCCAGCAGTGTTGTCTCCAGAGTAAATTCTTCAACAGCCGCTACCCTATGTCGAGGTTATTGGGCCCAATTATTTGGAAGTTTGTGGTGCAGTCGAACCACAACGGGGCCGAAATCAACTAAAGTACTGCCGCATTAATAAGAAACGCGAAAATCGACTTAAAGAGCATCTTTTCACGTTATATTCTCTTGATATTTTCGATATGCGGGTAGAAAAAGCTGCAATATTTTTTGACAAAATTTTCAACCTGATATTTTTGCTGAGTTTTTCTGCAATTAGATGGAATTTTGGCATATTTTGGGTTCTTTTCAACGGGGGAGTATTACTGTGGGTAGAATGGACATAAACTGACCCAGTATATAATAATATGTAACGGTTGACTAACTCATTCGCTGGCGTTTCAGGTCAGTGATCGCCGGGTAGGTTATATACTGAACAAAAGTGAAAACGCTTCACCTGAATTGTTTGCCATTTATATGCAAAATGACGCAAGCCAGTACAGCAAATGAAAGTGTATCTAAATGTGTAAAGACTGGGTTATGCATATAGTAAAAGTTTACGGATATTATCACGAGGAAACACATGAAAGTCATTTAAAAGTGACAGGGGTCCAATTTTTCAGGTTACTAATTTGAACAGAAATCTAACACAGTTTAGGCCTTCAGAAATCCACTGCCAACCAGATTCGACTCAACGAAATGGTAGTCTAAGACATTTGACAACCAGAAATGTGTTTTGATCGTTAAGAAAAGCAACCTTAGTAAAATAAATGTGTTGTTGCATCTTAGTCTGCGCACATTGCTGGCTTAGAAATGGTGATAGGTCTACCCGATTTGGTAAAAGAAAGAAAGATATCGAAAATCGTGATAAATCGAAGATTACCAAATATTTATTATTATATCCCACATGAATTTCCCATACAAAACTTCAAATCACCCACTGCTATAGTGACGGCGAATACTGTCACTCGTTTGTCATAGCAGCGAGTGATAGTAAAAAATATCAGTCGTTCATCTGATGCGCAACGCCGATGTGCGTACGGTTCGTTCACGTCAGTAGACGTTCAACATGAGGCATGATTTGGCCACTTTCCACTCCCAATAATTTCGTTGTTTATGGTCAGAAATATTGATTGTAGGTACTCGTTTTCTTAGTTAGGACGAGAGGATCACGTTGAGACCAAATTTGAGCCGATTTGGCGAAACTTTCTATTTTGCAACAAAACCAAATCTTGAACAGTATCCCATTTAAATGACGCTGCTTGGTATTAGGTTTGGCGTCGTCGACTTTTTATGACGTAATTTGTTTGACCGAACGTCATGATCAGTCGATCATTCAAACTACTTAAAATAACCATTTTTGTGAAAGATGTTTTTTTCATTCATGCATATAGATAAGAGGCTGTGCATCATTTTCCCTTTGGAACTCCCCTCACCACGGTAGGCCTAAGACGGTAGAAAATAATATTTGGTATAATACAGTAAATATTACATTCTTTGATTGGGTGATAGTCGAAAATATCATCTCTGGAAATGTGATAATTGCATTCCTCGGGATGATATTTTCGACTACCACCCAATCAGGAACATAATATTTATATAATTTTCCCAATTTGTTTTTGTCAAAGGGAGACATTTTCCTTTTTTTACAAATTTGATAAATTCGAAATTGATTTCTGAGCTTGTTTCAAGTGATAAAACAGTTTTCTTGTGTAATAATGCAACACAAGTATGACGAATTCTGATAAGCTTAACAATCTTTTTTGCGCATGCGCAATTGCAAAATTCAGTGAATAAAGCATTAGACTCAATAAGGAACATAACTCAAACATCAAAAGAGACAAATTGGCGGAGTTTCGACGAATCGCCTGCTGGATGTCTGGAAAACGCTATTAATCTTTAGTAAATACTTTTCGCCCAATACTTTCTCACAAAATATAAAATATTGTAGTGTAGCGTTTTCACTTTTGTTCAGTATAGCATAAAGTGTATCGTACATATAAAGGACTGCTGCATAAATTAGGATTGCGAATAAATGACTTTAGATGTACGTTTTCAATTTATATCACATTGAGTATTCAATAATCGTGAATCATTTCAGGCAATTATTGCCTGGTATTACGGCTAACTTTTGTTCTAATAATTCTGATGGTAGAATTTGGGCATTTTGTTCCACTTATTTGACACTTGACAGGGATAATCCTCGGATAGGCCTAATCCCTTTTCTGAAAAAAAACAAACTATTTTTGTTCTACACTACTTGAATGGCTGACTATAAAATTACATATGTGTAGTTGATAATGTTTAGCCCGTTTCACTGTAAAAGTCGTTTTATAAAACTGTCGATAATAGCCACATCACACTGTTTTAGTAGAAAATGTCCTTACAAATATAGCAAACAGTATTTACCCGGGTCAAACTGATCGTATTGTATCAGTTGGATCTGTGTCTACGCTGATTGAATCGGTACTTTCAACTGAATGGCAGTGCTTAAAAAATAAAACTGGCATGTACACTGAAAGCAATCACGATTTTAAAATGTGTCATGCTTTTGACACTTACCTGTAGAAATTTAAGTCCAGATATATAGGCTGTTACATGGCTGTTACACCATTTGAATTCCCCCCGCTTTTCAGAAAGCCTAAAAATGTCGAAATTCCCAAGAGATTAGGGATTAGGGCAGTGGTAGTAGATTCTTCAAACAATTTTCTTCTGACACTGCAGGATATTCTAAATCCAGATTTGAGCTTAATGTTCGGAAAAATGCATGTAATAAAATAATATTTCCGATTTTCGCGTTTCTTATTATTGCGGCAGGACTATAAGTTCAAGCGTTTACGCTAATAAAACACTATGACATGGTTCAGGAAACCAGCACATATGGATTTAAAACAGCGTCGATAGTAATCGAAAACCTGAATACGCTTAACAAACACCCCTTGTTGATTTTTTTTGTAAGCGGGTAACCATTATTGCAAGCGGGTAACCAGTCCTACAGCCAGTCAGCTGTTAAAATTGTCGACATCAAAGCATTTTGCCGCTGCCAAAGTCCATTCATCCATACCGTGACAGATGTTTAACGGTAAATGTGTGAAAATCTAAATGAAAAGTAATACTCTTTGCTTGAGGCATATACTTACTACACAAGGATGCAATCTTCGCTAAAAGTCAACAAGCAATAGCTTTTGAGAAAAAAAAGAAGTTATTTTTCAGTAACAAAATTGGAACCATATCCGATTTTTTTCACCTGAATAAATTTACAATTCTAACAACATTCTCTTCATGTTCAATAGTATGATGGCCATTAAACATGCATTTGCTTATCAAAAATCAAGTTTAGCTTCTGGAAAAATATGATATGCAGTGCTATCTCTACTCTTTTGACATACACAGGAATCTTTAGACTGAATGGACATGGCTTTGTTTATTTCATATTTTGTTATGTTTTTTTTTTTCATTTATATATTTTATGAAGAAATGCAATAACTGCAGCAGTGTAGAACTTATTCTTTATACTTTTCAGCTCATTATTATATGGGTATCCTCAACTCGAAGCCAATATTCTTTCGAGTTCTCAATCAAATGGCCATCTTAGCTGAACCTCTATTAAGCAGCCACCTGTCTTAAGCAAGCAATTTTGGATTATCCCTTGATTGCTTGCTTAAGACAGGTTTGACTGTATATAACCCTTTCCTCATAAGCAATTTATTAACCCTTTCCATCATAAGCAATATATTAACCCTTTCCTTCATAAGCAATATATTCACCCTTTCCTTCATAAGCAATATATTTACCATTTCCTTCATAAGCAATATATTAACCCTTTCCTTCATAAGCAATATATTAACCCTTTCCTTCATAAGCAATATATACTCAGAAAAACAATTGAAGGATATTTAGAATCAGTCCCATCTCTAACATTCTATACAATAAAAACTAAACTAATTGTGCATGCATTTCATAGTTCCTAATATCTACAATCAAAATGGATGCTTAATTTTAGTCACGCTACAATAGTTTAAGTACATATCCAAATGGTGCAACCCTCTATACTGAAAAGTCACAAACATTCAAAAATGATTGAAACCCATTTTTATCATTTGTAATCCATAATGACTGGCTCCAAAATCATTGCTGGCTCTCCCTCAAAAGTATGACACCTAATTTTATAGCTGTTGTCAGTGTTTTACTGCCAATTTGTGGTCAAATTTGCCAGGGTATGCCATATCTGTGCATTTTTGTTGAAGAAGTTGTCCCATTATTAGGGACAATGACTGATAAATGGGTGTGAACACTTGTCTGTTGTCGGAATTTGAACATAAGCAATGACCTGGTAAAGGTTGCAGCAAAAATTTTAAGCACTAAATTTATTGCTTGTTAACTTTGAGTAGAGAGGGTTGGTACATTTGGTGTGGTACTTTATCATAACCAATGACCCGTAAATTTCATTTTGCATTTTGGTGAATTACAAAGTGATAGTTCTATCAGATACAAACTTACTTTGTTTGAAAACTATATTCCAAAATGTTATATAGTCAAAAGAATTTTAATATCCTTCAATTGTTTTTCTGAGTATATTAACCCTTTCCTTCATAAACAATGTATTAACCCTTTCCCTCATAAGCAATATATCAACCTTTTCCTTCATAAGCAATATATTAACCCTTTCCTTCATAAATAATATATCAACTCTTTCCTCATAGGCAATTTATTAAACCTTTCCTTCATAAGCAATATATTAACCCTTTCCTTCATAAGCAATATATTAACCCTTTCCTTCATAAGCAATATACAGCCCATTGCAACAATCTGTTAGGATTCGTATTCCATTACACTTTAGTTTTCATCATCACCTGATAAAGTTTTCTCTGTTCATTCATGAAGTTTTTAGTCTTATCTGATGTAATTGTTTTTTAGGTTGTCTGTTCAAGATAATGCTGTCAGAACCAATTATTAATTTACACCTACAGCTAATATACTGTTCTGGGAAGAATTTTTTTATACAACAAAGAAGATTCACACAAAAATTGAGGTGTGAAACCTACAGCTAATGTACTGTTCTGGGAAGAATTTTTTTATACTGTGCAATTCACAAACAAAGAAGATTCACACAAAAATTAAGGTGTGAAACCTACAGCTAATGTACTGTTCTCTATCCTTTTTGTGGGACATAGACAATTTAAACCAGACATAGTGCAAACAGTTTGGATCCAGATCAGGCCCAACTAAATGTCCGGTCTGATCTGGGTCCAACATGTTTGCAAAGATTATCAGGCGGCAGTAAACGAACATTGTTTTGTGGTATTGTACATAGGCAAACAGTGTAGACCAATTTCAGGCCCGACAAAACGCAGGGTTAGATCAGGGTTTCTACCATTCCAGTTTCAAACAGTTTGGATGAAGATCAGGCCTGACGTTTTGGGCCTGATCTGATCAAGATCAGGCCTGACGTTTTGGGCCTGATCTGGGTCCAACTGGTTTGCAAAGATTATCAGCAGACGAGTTAAGTCTGGTAGACAGAGTTAAGCCAGGTACCCTGCAACCAGTGCAGACCCAGATCAGACATCGCGGAATGCGGGTCAGATTAGGATATCTACTGTTTGCCTACAAAATGTTCTATCAAATTAGCTCTGTAATCAAAATTGCTGCCAATTTTCTGTTTGTTATCAAAGACTGCACTCTCAAATAAGTAAGTTAACTCTTTGCATGCTGGGTAATTTTTCATTTTATTGTTGTCGTCTTCTGATTTATTTTTTTTTCAAAAAGAAAAATACCATCTGAGTGTCAAATATTTTTTGTTCCAAATAAGACTGGAAGTTGTGTTGGGCCTGATCTGGGTCAAAACTGTTTGCAAAGGTTAGCAGCAGACGACAAATTTGCAGTTGCATATGCTCTTCATGCCTTTTTTAAGGTTTGCTGACTTTTTTTTTCAAAAATAACTTCTTTTTTTCAATTAGGTCTTTCAGAAACACACTGCAGCAGACAACAAATTTTATGACTTCTTTCTTAATTTTCTAAAAAATAAGGTATGATATTTCATGAGAATCGCCTGCCAGCAGACGATTCTCATGAAATATCATGCCTTATTTGTTATTTTTGAAAAAGCGGCAAATTTTGAAAAGTTCGTCTGCTGCAAATTATAGGTGGCGCGTTATGGGTTACAATGGTGATATCCTGAAATATATATGGACACTCCACAGGCTTACTGCTCACATGTCTTCTAATTTAATTTGACAGGAACAATTAATTACAAAGAGATAAGCTGCAAACATTTAAAGAGGATATTTGAGAAACATTGGCTTCATGATAGAAAAAATCAAGTCAGTATTATGTTTTTACACTCCTAACAGATTGTCGCAATGGGCTGTATAAACCCTTTCCTTCATAATCAATATATTAACCTTTCCTTCACAAACAATATATTAACCCTTTCCTTCATAGGCAATATATTAACCCTTTTCTTCATAAGCAATATATTAACCCTTTTCTTCATGCGCAATATATATACTATTGCCATTGAGTTAAGCAAATTTCTATATTAAGCATATTTTTATATGATCCCAATTTTCGAAGTAATGAAAAATAATTTGAGTTTTGGGTTTTATTCGACATGTACACTTGTATTTTGGCTATCAACTTTGGATAAGCTCGATTAGTTTCATTCAATACTGTCCATGAACAGGAAGCATACGACACAGTACTGTCCAGGAGTTGATATGCAAGAATAAATTTCTTTTGCTGTTGAGTCATGAAATAGCCTTAAAACGCGTATGTTGGATAAATCTGCAAAGATGAAAGAGAAGAGAATGTGTAAAATTGCCATTAGGAACGCTGGTATGAAACAAGATGACATTGCAAGGGTATTAAACGTGTCTAAGAGTGCTGTAAGCAGACCTTTGAAAGACAATAGAGAGAGTGGCAGTATTAGAAAAAACGAAACGGTCTACATTGATTCTTGAAAGCAAGGAGTTCCTACTGAAGCATTATGGTCCGTGGTGCATTATCTGACGACCACATGATACAGTTAAAGGTGGTTACTGGGACTTTGAACTCTCAAAAGTACCAGGACCAAATCCTGGAGTCTGGAGTTAGGCCACCCTTGGACTCGCTAGATGGCCAGAACATGGTGCTCTGAGATGACATTGCAAGACCTCACTTTACTCGCATCATCGAGGAACAGAACATCGCAAGTCTTCCACGGCTGAGCTTGTTGCCGGACTTGAACCCTATCGAACGTATGGGACAACCTAGGCTGATGTGTTTGAAACCGGGAACCAGCCGTATCAAAACCATTGTGAATTTTGCTAGACTCTACGGCAGCAGTGGGACAGGATTTCATGTCTTGAATGCATGTACCCAGTGAATTTAATGGTGAAAATGTGCCATGTTGTTATTCGACAGTGTGAAGGCTATACACAACATAAACCGAAAAGCAGTGGATTATTGTGATCCATCTTGTGACTTTTTGCACCAGATCCTGAAAGTGTATGCACCAAAGAGAAAGTTTTGAAGAAATTACAACTATCACGGCCTTATTGTATAAGTTTTGCTGACTCTCGGCCTCCATGCTGTTTTCATTGAATTTTGTAAAATTTATGGGCAATTTTTGTAAGGTGTGTGCAGCCTATAATCAAGTCAGAGATTCCTTGGCTTTTCTTTATCAAATCGCTGGTATTTTGCTTTTGTTGTCTACCACAATAAATGTTTGGTATCTCTCTAACTATTCCCTTCTTACCATTCCTAAAACCTAAAGTGTTATCAAATGGAATATGCTTAGCTTTATGTCAATCAGCATCCTAGATAAGCAGCATATTTGCCTAAATACGCAATTAAAATCCTCAAAAAAGCAATTAAAATGAAATGTGTGCGTACCGAAAAGCAATTCTAACGATCGGTATGCAATTACATGCGTTGTCATTGCGTACCATTTGGTCCATTTCGTTTCCATTTGGGTAATAAACAAATGCCAGTCAGGTATTGATTTTTTTTACTGGCGACGCAATATAACTCCAGTTTTATGAATAAAATAACGCTCTCCAGTCCAGCATTTCGCGGAAAAACGCTGATGAAAGTAAAACTTTGCAAAGTGTACACGCTCGAATGTCAACAAGTGGATGAGATTTGCTTCAGATACAATAAAATCTGTTAGTTTGATACTTTAGAAAGGCAGACGATGGGTGTGCAAGCACATTCCGAATAGCTTCATGCAATAAGAAAACGTGTAATCACAGAAAAAACGTGGCGTAAAAAAAAATACGAAAATACCCAATGTCTTTGCAAGTACCCAATTGAGGATTACCAGGTTGCGTAAATACCCAATTGACCCAAAAGCTTATCTAGGGCGCTGGTCAATAGTATATTAACCCTTTCCTTCATAAGCAATATATTAACCCTTTCCTTCATAAGCAATATATATAGGGAGCGCAGTGGCTCAGTGGTATGTTGCTTGACTCGAGACTGAGAGGCCGCGGGTTCAAGCTTCACCGGCGTCACTACCTTGTGGTCCTTGAGCAAGACACATTTATCCTAGCTTAGTAGTGGTTCAACCCAGGAAGACCCGTCCCTGTTTAACTGAAAGATTGTTGATGGGATGTAAAGAATCAAAACAAACAAACAAATAAGCAATATATTAACATTTTCATTCATGAATATTCATGCTAAGGTCCAACCACTATAAATAATGATAAAAGTCAATAAGCAATGCTTATTAGACCCCCCCCCCCCTACCCCCGTACAGTAAGGGTCAGTGAAAAAATAGTTTTGGCAAGTGATAGTTCAAACCAGCAGATCTTAGTTTTGAAAGAGAGATTTCAGTAGAATCTGTGACAGTGTGCTATTTAGTTACAAAATGCTTATAGGTATATTGGTTATTTCCCTTGATGAAAATTGCACAATTCCAGAGAATTAAGGGAATTCATTTTATTTTTCATTTTTTCGTCTTTCATAAAATTTGATTAATTTTGGCTTGCAAAAGCAAGATTTTGAAGTTTAGAGAAACAGGATATTCACACACCTGACAGGTGGTCACTAAAAGGTCTTAATCACTAATCAGCTTTCATGTACAAACAATTTTCTCATTTTGCTTATTTTGCATATAAAACTTTTAATATTTTCACACCTTATCAAGTTGAGAAAACATATTTCAGACCAAAACAGGAAATCACCTTGGGATTAATTTAAGATGCTTTCACAGGTGTTTAATCTTCAACCGGGCAGGCATCTTAAGTAACTCATTTCATCTCATGTCTAAAAGTTTTGGATCATTTTAGATCAACCAATTATAAAAAAGTTAACATATTTTGATTGACAGGTCGGCATGAGTGAGCCTTGCTGGTTTCCATTTTGGAAATATTCTGAGAGTTCAATTTAGGCAGTCGAAGCGTAAACATCTAATTTTCTAGTGAAATGCTAGTGCACTGGTCAACTTCAGACCTTAAACTTCAGTGCCTAGTTTAAGCTATTTTGAGTTCAGAATAAGACTTTATCTTAAGCTATAGATCTTAGCATTAAGGAGAATTTTATATAGAATTTTGTATTGTGGAGAATAGGATAGAACTGTATAATAATTATTGAGGAGAATAACTATGCTTGTTATCTGTTATTAATTTGGAAAGCTAGAAAATAAGAAAACAAAATAAATTAGAAAATAGACTCTAAAAGGACTTGTGTTTCTATGGCCTATGATCAGGCCCGACTTACAACACTTATACCGAAAAATCTGTCGATCAGCCTGCTCGCAGTTCAAGGGAGAGTAACTGCGAGCTAGTGGGATCAGTGTGGCCTGCAGGAGCTTAATTCCCCATTTTGCACAAAAGCGGGCACCGTGCTGAAGGAGATAATTATGAGGTGACATTTCTTTACCATACTGAAGGTGTATTAATTGTTCCAGTTTTATGTGAATGTAATTATTATTCACAAATTGAACATTTCAAGTTATCTATCATTGCTGACGAGATATTTGATACATAAACATTTCCATATGATGTACTGAAGTGCTTACCGCGATCAGGACATGCTGTTGAGGGACCAATGATGACCAGACTGATGAACTGAAGTAGTTGTTAACCAGGACGGACCGGGAATCTAGTGCTATATGACTGGGCTGATCGTCATCAAAAGACTGGTGAGTGAAAAACATGTTCTGCATTTTTGTTTGTTTATTTGTTATACTATAGCAGTTATTTCATAACAATTTGTTTTAAAACTCCAGTATTTCAAAATCTAAACTGATTTTCAGCAACATTGCAATTATTACATTCTGTATTGTGCTAAAGGTGCTTATTTCGGCAAATGTTAGCCTGTATGTTATATGTGTTGTACATGTAGTTAAAGCCAAGATCATAGGTATGATGACCTCCGTTCTGTTTTAAATGGAAAGCGGAGATACAATAAAATCATAAATTTAAAATTTCAAGTGAAAGCAAATTTCTGGTCATTCTTTCTTTATGCACTATTTTCGTCATAAAATTTCATAGAAACCTATTTTTGTGTCTATGCAACAAAATTGCAATTTATTTGAATTTTCTTTGTTCATTTTGTGACATTTTGACACTGGACCAATTCTTTTCGAAATTTTGTTAGCTTTCACAGGAAAGGAAACAATTTTCTGAGAGAATAGGTGTTATCCCAGATTTATAGAAATTCAACAAGTATTGACTTTTCTAATACTGACTTGAGAATTTTTCAAAGAAAATAGGTGTTGTCCCTGATATATGCAAATTCCCAGTCCCAACAAGTATTGACTTTCCAAAAACATTGATTTGTGAATATTTTGTTTACTACTGAGCTATTCTTAGTATCTGTGATACCAATGTAACTAAATACTTTGATACATTTCAAATGAGTGCTTACAGTGAGACACTTCCGCTGAGTCGATGCTTTGATACAATTCAAATGAGTTGATTTGTGATACAATTCTATTGAGTTGATTTGTGATACAATTCAAATGTGTTGATTTATGATACAATTCAAAAACAATTGTACTGTGATACCATTCAAAGAACTGGTCACACTCAAATTTCAGGTTATACAGTTGCATTGTTAAATTTTGGCAGACAAAATTTTCAAATGTAAAAATAATTGTCCATTTTGAGACAATAAAATACAGATTTTTGTCTCAATTTTGTTAATTTATTTTATGTACTGCCGCTATTATTTTAGATGTAACTTTTGAGCAATTCTTCTATATATTTCGCAATTTCAGTGCAGTGTAGACCAGTCCTAATCTGTTGATATTATCACATTTGTCCTATGTGCATCAGTTGTGAATAAAATTGTGTTATATTTTAGCATAAACTTATGCGCATTAGCTAATTATGGCACCAATCAAGCATCACGCTCCATGGCAATGTTCTCAGAGTACATGTTCCCAGGTTCAGCCCAATACATTTAATAAGCCTTCAGTTTCCCTAGTAGCCCCTATAGATAATTATGGTCATGTATTTGTGCAAATAGAACAAAAACAAATTCAGGCACTTTTCGACAGTGGCGCATCCATATCATGTATCAGTCAGCATTTACTACACAAAATTTATAAGAATCCAGAGTTATCAAGCAGTACATATACAGATATTCTTGGTGTTTGTGGTGAAGTTCATCCTGTCCTTGGTACTGTCAATTTGTCCTTTACTATAGATGATTATGCATTTGAACATACTTTTCATGTTTTTTCGAAGCTGCATAAGCCAATTATAATTGGTAGAGACTTTATGAAAAAGGAAAAGATTCAGCTTGATTTTGGTACGGACAGTATTACTATACAACAAGACTCTGGACATGTTTTTTCAATAGCCCTTATGCCTGACCGTCCTGCAAAAACTGCCCTAGCTAAGACCATAGATTCTCTGGTTATTCCGCCTCAGTCTGAATATGTCTTTCCTGTCAAGATTAATAAATTTCAAGATGGTGAAACCGTCATTTGTGAGCCGCCAAATGAACCCTACTCTTCTGCCTGTTTTTATAAAGCCAAACTCGACTGTTGCTGTTGTCACAGAAATAATTAATAAAGACATTCAGCTGGTTACAGATACACACCCACATGCAGACACAGATCAGGCTGACACACAATTTCACACCTCACATGCACACAGCACTAGCAGTACTACAGATCAGTATGACAACATGACACATTTCCCTTTTTCTGGGGTTCACAACATAAATACTGAGTTAGATGCACAGTCATTGTCTGATGAACAGTATATAGCTATTGCCAAGGAAATTGGCATAAACCTTGATGAGTCAGATCTGACTGATGAGCAGAAACACAAATTATACATATTTCTTGGTCAGAATTGTAAGGTATTTGCAAAAGACTTTTCTGAACTAGGCAAAACACACATGCATGCACACAGAATAGAAACATTTGACAACAGACCAGTCAGTAAGGCACCATATAGGCAAAGCCCTGAAATGAGGCGTGAGACAGAAAGACAAACAAAACAGATGCTTGAGGACGGAATTATTGAAGAATCCAATTCACCTTGGCACGCCCCAATTTTGTTGGTTCGTAAGAAAAATAGTGAGTGGAGGTTCGCTGTAGACTATCGTGGTTTGAATAGCGTTACAGAGCCCATGTCATTCCCCCTTCCCCATATTTCGGATGTTTTCGACACCATAGCTGATGCGAAAGCAGGGGTTTTCACAGTCCTTGACCTCAAGTCTGGATTTTGGCAGTTGCCCCTGGACCCCGCCACGGCCCATAAGAGTGCTTTTATTACTCATCAAGGCGTATACCAGTTCACGCGCCTCCCCTTGGGTTTGATGAATGCACCTGTTACCTTCCAGGCCTTGATGACTAAGGTTCTTCGGAACCTGAATTGGAAAATTGCCCTGGTTTATATTGACGATGTTCTTATCTTCAGTAAAAACTTTGACCAGCATCTTGAGCATTTGGAACTTGTTTTTTCGAACCTCAGGGCCGCTAATTAAACTTTACAACCCTCTAAATGTAGATTCCCAGCTGCTGAAATTGAATATCTTGGTTTTCTGATATCTAGGTCAGGAATTCGGACCAATCCATTGAAAACTTCAGCTATTGACACCTTTCCCCAGCCCAAGACCGCTAAAAAGGTTAAATCATTTCTTGGCATGACCTCATATTATCGAAAATTTGTCAAAGATTATGCCCACATAGCTTCTCCACTTACAGCCTTGTTAAAGAAAGATGTTAAGTTTAAATGGACACTACAATGTGAAAAAGCATTTCAAACACTTAAGGACGCACTTACTTCAGCACCAATTCTAGCTTTCCCGCAATTTGACAGACCATTCATACTGGCAACTGACGCATCAGAACATGCTATGGGCTATGTTCTCAGCCAACTAGGAGATGACGGAAAGGAGCACCCAATAGCATATGGAGGCAGAGCCCTTCATAACCACGAACTCAGATGGCATATCACCGACAAGGAGGGTCTTGCGCTTGTAGAGGCCGTAAAACAATACCGGCCCTATTTAGCCAATACCTCCTTTACAGTGTACACAGATAATATTTCTGTGAAGTGGCTCAAGCAGATCAAAAACTGCCAGGGAAGGCTTGGAAGATGGGCCCTATCCCTTCAGGGATATAACTTCCAAGTTGTCCACAAATCTGGAACTGCTAACGGCAACGCTGATGGACTTTCAAGGCGGAAATACCCAGCAAATGAGCCGGAACGCCAGCAGAGTCAATGTGACTTTGATGACATAGAGGCGGCAGTTGACAATATCAATTGTGCAAAAGACACAGATGAATTGGCAGCTGTCACCCTCATCTATGCTCATGAGGACAATGCTCACACAGCAGAAGCAATGCCAGCCACACCCAACACTGACCCAACAACTAGAAAATGGGATAAAGATGCAAATGTTGATGACGACCGACACAAAGGCCTAATTGATCTCCAGCGTAAGTGTCAGTTTTACAAAGACATCATCAAGTACAAGATAAATAATGAATTACCAGAAGACCCAAAGGAGGCAAGGAAAATAGTTGCGGAATCATATCAGTATGAAATAGGACCTCAAGGATTATTGTTTCATTTATATACACCCAGGACCAGAGGAGTCCCAAAAGAAGAGAAAATACTTATACAATTGGCTGTCCCCAAAATTATGAGAGATGAAATTTTAAGATCTTTTCATGACAGTGTAGCAGGTGGTGGACACCAAGGATTTGAGCGGACATACGCAGCTTTAAGGCTCAAGTATTTCTGGCCGACCATGTGGGAGGACACCCGCCGGTATGTTCAGTCTTGTGAGGCTTGTCAGCAATCAAAAAGAGATGTGCATGCCAAGCCCCCACCACTGAACCCTATGCCGGTAGCAGATTTGTTTCAAAGATGGCATATTGACATTCTTGGAGGACTTCCGACAACTAAAGACAAGTACAAATATGTTCTATTAGTGGTGGATAGCTATTCCAAGTGGTCTGAGGCTTTTCCACTCAGAACTCAAGAAGCTACTGAGGTTGCTGCTGTCCTGCGCCCCCAACGTTCTTATTTCTGACAGAGGCAGAAACTTCCTTTCCAACTTGGTTAAGGCCCTTTGTGAACTGTTTCAAATAACTAGGTATTACACCAGTAGTTATAGGCCCTTACTAAATGTCAGCGTGGAGCGTATGAACTCTGTTATCCTTCAGGCTCTTCGGATTTACTGCAAAGGCAAGCAGGATGATTGGGTTGACCTTCTCCCTTCTATCATGATGGCTTATCGCATGACCCCAGCCACTCAGTCGACCCAGTTCTCACCCTTCTTTCTCTGTTTTGGCCGTGAGATGAGGCTCCCAATTGACACCTCTTTAATTCCTAGGGGAACCTTATCTCAAGATTTTCGAACACACCTTTCCAATGTCCTGCAGAATCTTGAAGTCTCGAGAAAGATTGCTACAGAGAACATTCTCAAGGCCCAAGACAAGTACAAGACACAGTATGACAAGAGGACAGACACCCCTTCATTTCAACCAGCAGACAGAGTTTGGCTATTCTGTACAAAAGTCCCCATTGGTAAAGCCCCCAAGTTGCACAGAAAATGGATTGGCCCATACTTCATTGCCAACATAGGACCCAACCACACATTCAAATTGCGCCGTTGCGGTGACAATAGGGAAGTGAAGTCGATGACCCTGAGGACAGACCAACAAACCCACCACCTGAATGGGAAGACTTTGACCAGCCCCTAAACCAGGAAGAATTTCCAGAGGACGACCACATTGACCATACAGATCAGGATCCACAGCCAATGATCCAAAGGAAACCAAACCGCCCCTCAAAGCAAACAAATCCGCACACTAACAATAAGCAACAGCAAAAAGCAAACAACACAGAAAAAGGAAAAGCCCCAAACGAACATGACAATAGAAACAGTGTCCCAAACCAAAGCATTGGAAATCAGATCCCAAAACAAACACAACAGCCAAAACAAACACAACAGCCAAAACAAACACAACAGCCAAAACAACCAAAACAAACACAACAACCCAACAAGCAACCAAAACAAGCACAACAACCCGCTACACAACCAAAACAATCACAACAACCCGCTACACAACCAAAACAAGCACAACAACCCAATAGGCCCAAACTGAAAAATGCAATGCCTCAAAAGCAAGAAAACAAGGCACAACAAACTCAAATTACACATTTCAATAAACATACACAAGAGCCAAAACAATCCACATCAACTGATACTGAAGATCAAAACATATCAAATTCAGGCTATTCTATGTTATTTCCAGTTGATGAAATTGATAGGCTTATCTCTTCTAAACGTGGCAATGGAAGGTTGTACTACTATGTAAAATGGCAAAACCCCCAAAAATCAAACACATGGGAATTTGCAGAAACAATACCGTCTGTGTTTATCAGAGAATTTCATGCAAACAGGACCATGTCTGGTAGAAAACGCAAACGAACATTACAAAATCACAAATTTTTTGATAAGCTCCCCAGTGTTCAAAATGTACAGCCACGTAAAAAGCTAACCCCAGATGTATTAGGTTATCAAGAGACTTTCCATAAAACAGAAATAAAATTATTGATGTTTGATCAAAAAGACCAGAAGAGCTATAGCTTACACATTGACAAGCTGATTAGGTCTAAAAGGAAACAGCTCATCATCCCATATCTGGACAAAATGTTTAAGATTCTCAAAGAGCATGTGCCTGAGAAAGACTGGAATAGTAAACAGGGCATTCTTGATGATGGTGAGACATTTGAGGCTAAAATGGTCCGTGAATCCCATACATGTGATCCGGAAGACCTTGAAAACTCTACATATTTTAAGGTCTTCAAACTTGGTTCCAATAAACCAGTCTGGCTTACCATTCATCAAGTACCGCCCCTGTGTCTTAGGCACTTCTTGTTCAGATTAAGGGCATATGTGTATGTATGATGTTGGATTATCATTTTGAAAACTGGCTATGGTTATAGTTGTTTTCATTAAGAAAAATCCATCGTTAGATAAAAATATGAAAAAAAAAATATGTGTGAAATATGTGTGAATCCAGTGTGAGTGATTGGCGCCAATCTGTGAGTTGAGTGTATGAGGAATATATAAAATTGTGTTTATTATAGTTATGTATTGATAAGATAATTTTGTCAATATTACTCTTCTCATTATAAGATTTCAAGATTGAGGACAATCTTATTTGAAGGAGGGGTAATATGTGACAGTGTGCTATTTAGTTACAAAATGCTTATAGGTATATTGGTTATTTCCCTTGATGAAAATTGCACAATTCCAGAGAATTAAGGGAATTCATTTTATTTTTCATTTTTTCGTCTTTCATAAAATTTGATTAATTTTGGCTTGCAAAAGCAAGATTTTGAAGTTTAGAGAAACAGGATATTCACACACCTGACAGGTGGTCACTAAAAGGTCTTAATCACTAATCAGCTTTCATGTACAAACAATTTTCTCATTTTGCTTATTTTGCATATAAAACTTTTAATATTTTCACACCTTATCAAGTTGAGAAACCATATTTCAGACCAAAACAGGAAATCACCTTGGGATTAATTTAAGATGCTTTCACAGGTGTTTAATCTTCAACCGGGCAGGCATCTTAAGTAACTCATTTCATCTCATGTCTAAAAGTTTTGGATCATTTTAGATCAACCAATTATAAAAAAGTTAACATATTTTGATTGACAGGTCGGCATGAGTGAGCCTTGCTGGTTTCCATTTTGGAAATATTCTGAGAGTTCAATTTAGGCAGTCGAAGCGTAAACATCTAATTTTCTAGTGAAATGCTAGTGCACTGGTCAACTTCAGACCTTAAACTTCAGTGCCTAGTTTAAGCTATTTTGAGTTCAGAATAAGACTTTATCTTAAGCTATAGATCTTAGCATTAAGGAGAATTTTATATAGAACTTTGTATTGTGGAGAATAGGATAGAACTGTATAATAATTATTGAGGAGAATAACTATGCTTGTTATCTGTTATTAATTTGGAAAGCTAGAAAATAAGAAAACAAAATAAATTAGAAAATAGACTCTAAAAGGACTTGTGTTTCTATGGCCTATGATCAGGCCCAACTTACAACACTTATACCGAAAAATCTGTCGATCAGCCTGCTCGCAGTTCAAGGGAAAGTAACTGCGAGCTAGTGGGATCAGTGTGGCCTGCACGAGCTTAATTACCCATTTTGCACAAAAGCGGGCCGCCCCCAAGAACCTCTGGTTACAAATTCATGAAAATGATCTTTAAGCTTGCAATCTGAAACATTTGTTAAGATAAAATACACAAAAAAATATTCACACCTGAAAAGTCTATATATCAAAGCATATATCTGAAAAACTTCTCATAGCTGTCATTTTGTCAAAAAATATTTTTTTGAACCAAACTCCTTTAAGCATATGTTCAATATGTCTACATTGTGAAGGCAACGTATCAAATTGTTCTGTCAAAAGCTGTGGTAGGAGTTGATCAGCCCATGAAGGTACTATCTATCCATATACAAAAGTCATATTAGGGAAAAATTGTCTAAGTTCCCATAGCCCTAATTTTGTCAAAAATTAAAAAGTTTAAACCAAACTCCTTCATGCATATGTTCAATGTGTCTACATTGTATAGGCCAAGTATCTAATTGCTGAATCAAAAGCTGTGGTAGGAGTTGATAGGCCCATGAAGGCTCTATCTATGCATATACAAAAGCCATATTAGGGGGAAATTGTCTAAGTTCTAATAGATGTAATTTTGTCAAAAATTACTTTTTAAAAACCAAACTCCTTCATGCATATATTCAATGTGTCTACATGGTATAGGCAAAGTATCAAGTTGCTAAATTAAAAGCTTTGGTAGGAGTTTACTGGCCCATGAAGGCACTATCATTGTATATTTGCTATGATACACTGCACAGAAAAAATAACAGACTCTTATTTTTCATAATGGTAATGTTTTTGTCTTTGTTCTGGGAATCGTATCCATTAATCCATGCACCATCCCGACCACTTTTTGCCGGATCTGATAATACCATAATATTATACAATTCTCATAAAAATTCCTGCTTTGGGAAAACATTTCTTCAAAAAATGAAGTGATAAATGACAGGGTATACTGAATGGACGATATCACTGAAAACTTTGTGACAGTGTTTGATCAAAGTACAAATCTTTTTTGAACCAATATGCGAAAAAGTCAGCTGGATGGATCGATAAAATTTACAAAAAAAAATACTAATGGAGTGTAGTGTATCAACACAAAAACAACCACTGAGTAATGTATCTGCATGCTTCAGATGTTCGTTTCCATCTTGACTGCTGGTTGGTACGAGCCTGCTTGTCCGGTGAAATTGTAACAACCATTACTACTTCTCTGGTCTGTTGCAAGTGCAACAGACAGCACAGATGGTTGAATATTGCTGTAACAAATATGAATGCTGGTCCGGTGCAAGTGTGTCAGACATGCATGCTTGTAGGCACACGTTTACAGATATCACTGTTGGTTAGATGCAACTGTTAAAGACATGGGAAATGGCCAGATGCAATTGTTACAGACATGGCTGATGGTCGGGTGCAAATGTAATATACATGGATCCTGATAAGAGACATGAATGCTGATAGTATGCAAATTATAGAGACATGGCTGCTAGTCAGGTGCAACTGTAAAAAAACATGCATGATGGTCTGGTGCAATTGTGCTTACCAGCCTGTTAGTTGGGTACGAGCATAGGGAAATAACTGCGGGTCTGAGGCAAGTGTAACATATACACCTGCTGGTTCAGCCACACAACTACAGATGTGCTTGGAAGTCAGTTGCAACTGATTCAAACATATCTGCTGGTAGATGCAACTCTAGCAGACATGCATGCTGGTTGAGTTTAATTGTTACCAATGCCTGGTGGTCGGGTGCAACTGCAACAAACATGCCTGTTGGTTCAAAGCTACATTTAAAACATGGGTATTGCAACATGCCTGCTAGTCTAGTGAAGCTGTTACAGACATAACTTCTTGGTTTCAGACATGTGTGCTGGTCCAGTGCCACATAATCAAACATGCGTAATGGTAAATATGTCTGCTGACCCTGTAGCAATGATGCCTGGGAAGCTGGTCGGAAGAAAGTAGAATAGACATCTACACTGGCCGGATGTAACTTGAACAAACATGCCCACTGATCCAGTGCAACAGTACCCAGCATTCTTGTTAGTTGAGTTAGATTGTAACATACATTATTGCTGGTGCGATGTAACTAACACGCATGACTGCTGGCCCCGAGTCTTGATAAATGGCATGTGTGCTGGTTCAGTACCACATTATTAAACACATGTGATGTTGAGGCTGTCGGATATGATGAGCTGGTGGCATTACATTGCGGCTGTTCAGTGAAACTTCAACAGATATGCCTGCGGATCTGGTACTATTCAATCAAACATGCCTCCTGGTCCATTGGAAATCAAAGAGAAAAGCTACATGACCGATGCCCCTCCATCAGACATGCCAACTAACACTGTGAAACTTTATCAGCCAAGACCGCTACATTGTCAATACAACATACATGCCGTGTAGAGAGTTGTTATGTCACTGCAGCTGCAACATATATGCCTGTTGGCCTAGTGTTATTGTCACAAACACCGCTGCTGTTCAAACATGCTTCTGGTTGAGTTCTGCTGCAAGATGGATGCTTGCTGTACTGTGGCCACTCAATCAGCATGTCTGCTGACCTTTGTCACTCAATATTGCATGTCTGCTGGTGTTGTGCTTCTCTATCTGCTATACCTGCTGGTATGGTGTCTCACTATCAGCCGTGTCTGCTGGTATGGTGTCTCACTATCAGCTGTGCCTGCTGGTGTGGTGCTTCATATAGGTCATACCTTTTGGTTTGGTACATCACTATCAGCGGTGCCTGTTAGTGTGGTGCCTCACTATAGGTCATGCCTCCTGGTGTGGTGCCTCACTGTAGGTCATGTCTTCTGGTGTGGTGCCTCACCATATGCCATGCCTGTTGGTGTGGTACCTCACTATAGGTCATGCCTGCTGGTCCGTTTGCATTTCAACCAACATTTTGACTAGTTGAGTGCAGACTGAAGAGGGGTGGCTACAGAGGGGCCATTACATCAGACATGTTTGCTAATCTGGTGCCACTCTCAGATATATGCCTGCTTGTACAGTGCAACTCTATCAGACATGCATGCTGGGTTCATTGATTCAGATACATGTGTTTGTAAAGTGCTTCTCCATCAGGCAAGAAATCTGGTATGTTAAAAATCCACCAGACATGCCTACAGGTTAGGTGCGGCTCCCACAGGTTTGTAAAACTTATCAGCTACCATTCTGGACGCCATCTTGAATATATCTAATTCTGAGCGATGCATTAGCTGCATCACTATGATGTTACAAGGATGATGTCTGTAACTCAAGAATCTGTAAAATCAACATTTTGCACTGAATCCCTGGAGTTTGCCGGTCTCAGGGAAAATTTTCTATATTTTTGGTAATAAACTGCCAATTTGGCAGCCATTTTGTCTAAATTCTTATTTTATTCTTATATTTTTGTTATAAGCTAACAATTTAAGGAATACAAGGGGTTTGAGACATTTTTCATATCACACAATTTTTAACTTATAATTGGCCTCCATCTTGGACGCCATCTTGAATATATCGAAATGCTAAATGATGCCAGAGTAGCATCACTAAGATTTTTCCGAGGACAATATATGCACTACTAGAATCAACAAAGAAAAAACGTTTAAAATCAAGTTCCAGGTCCGCTAAAAATTTGCCCAAATTCTGCCGGACTAAAGTTCTCATAGCTGTCATTTTGTCTTTTTATGTTTGAACCAAACTCCTTCATGCATTTGTTCAATGTGTCTAACAGGGTTCCCACAGAAATTCAAAAACACAATCACATGATTTTTCCATGATTTTCCATGATCAACAAATCAATTTCTATGACTATTTAATACACAGCCTCCAACCTCCCCTTTTAGCAGCATCTTCACCACACTGAACATAAATGCGGAATGCAGCAACAGTAATGTATTTAAATAAGCATGCTTGTAGACCATGCAGGCATTTTGAAACGATTAAAACTTGAAACCACTAGTAGCCAGAAATCTAGCTGTCAGACACACAAGTTTTGTGTGTCTGACAGTTAGTCTTCTGGCTACTAGTGGTTTTGTCAAATTATTTCACAAAATTCCATGATTTTTCCATAAATTATACAGTTATTTTCAATTTCAATGACTTTTCCATGCATGGAACTTTTTCGTGATTTTCCAGGTTTTCCATGATTTCCAGAGCTTGTGGGAACCCTGCTACATTGTATCTAGGCAAAGTATCAAATTGTTCCATCAAAAGCTGTGGTAGGAGTTGATTGGCAGATGTATGGACTATAATAGTATAAACCTCTATATAAAAAGCCATTTACAACTAAAAAGGGAAATAACTAACAGAATTGCCCCCTAGCACTTTTTTTATGTTAAAAGTTTTTGTCTTGTTTATATGAATATGTTTGCAAGGTTTGAGGAAATTCCAGTGATGACTCTTCAAGATATTAAGGACACTAAACATAACAGACAGACGGACAACGTGAAAACAGTATACTCAGCACAAAGTTTGTTGAGGTATAATTATATAAAGAAACTTTAATGCTAATAAATAGAACAAAGAAACAAGACAAATTCGACGAATTTATATCCCCCAACGAAGGGTTATTTGAGAGAAACATATAAATCACAAAAAAATAAATCCCATTTATCTAACCCTTCGTTCACCCTCAGTATTATTCAGATCATAACAAACACCTGTCAAGTATGTTTTAGTGCTTAGTTTAATAAATATATACTTACATCTGCACAATTTCAGTATCATCTGACCTTTAAACCAAACCCCAGAGGTCAAGGGTGTGTGTAAATTCAAAGTGTTACCTTGCATGTAGGTCTACACTTCTTCCTCTTTAATTTGATATGCAACATGACCACTTTTAGAAAAGAAAATGAAAATGACCTTTTGACCCCACCCCAGAGGTCATTTGTGTGTGTAATGACAGCATGTTTGCTTTCATGGTGCTCTGTGCTCAATTTCCTTTAATTTGATATGCAACATGACTACTTTCAGAAAAAGATATAGTTTGACCTTTTGACCCCACCCCCTGGGTGGAGGGTGTGTCTGTGGGCAAAATATTTGCTGCCAGCGTCGTCAGCTTTAATTTGATATGCAAATTGACTACTTTCAGAAAAATATATAGTTTGACCTTTTGACCCCACCCCCTGGGTCCAGGGTGTGTCTGTGGGCAAAATATTTGCTACCATGTTGTTGCCAGGGTCGTCAGCTTTAATTTGATATGCAACATGACCATATTCTGAAAAAAACTTAATTTTGACCTCAGCCCCACACCCTAAGTCCACCCAAAAGGCTCGGACCCAGGCCTTCAAACTAAAATCCCGCTTTATATGTTTCATATCTATTGCTGCTCTGCCTGTGTGCAAAATTTCAGCAAAAAATATTAACAATTGCCTTAGTTATTGCGAAATTTAAATATATATATGACCTTTGACCCCTTAGGTGGGGTCAAAGGGGGTGGGGTAAAACTTTGACACTGCCATGCTTATCTATAGGCACTTGGCAATCATGGTCTAATAGTGAGAAGTTGTTAAATATAATAGCTTTGATGAAATGTGAGGATCATCGCACAAAAAAGCTAATATGTAGGTTTTGCCTTATAATTGCCTATACTTAAACAAGGGCAATGACTCAAGTGTTAAGGGGTCGATTTTGACCAAACTTATAGGATATCGAGAGTTCATGGTACTTATCATATGTACCAAGAATGAATCAAATCTGACCAATAGGTACTGAGATATGGTTCCGGACAGACAAAAAGTGTGGACGGACGGAATGGACGGACAGACCGACGGACGCCGCCAAAACTATATCCCTCCGACTTCGTCGGGGGATAATTACTTGTCAGGTCCACTAGTGTAGGATCATATCTAATCCTATTTCCATAAGCAAACAGAGCAGACCTAGATCAGGCAGCTCTTGCAAGAGCTGCTTGATCTTGGTCTGCTATGTTTGCAAAAGTGTTAAAAGGCATCTCTATGAGTTAAAGGGCTAAGTGACAATTTAGGTCAGTCCACAGATGCACAAACCGGTTGAGAAAAAGATCTGAGAAAAAAATGGCCCTAACTCTGATGTCTATTTACTATAATTATAACATAATTGGAATAGAAAGGCAAATCTACCCAAATAATTGATACCAGCCATGAAGCAATTTTGAACATTGTATTTTATTGTAGCAATGTCGCAATTTTTGAGGGACACACAAACTGTCATTTTAAGCTCAACAATATTAACAGCTTTACAGAGAATGACAAGTTTCTGAACCCCGCCCAGAATGCCACTTAAGTCATCTGATAGTGTACACTGACCAATGAAACAACAACTTTGCACATGACTCAGTCCCACAAACAAAATTGCATGTGTTCAATCTTACGCATTGAATCCGAGGCTTACATTACCGAAGGGTGCATACCTGTTTAACTCTTTGCATGCTGGGTTATTTTTCATGTCTTTTGTCTTCTTTTTTGTACAATTCTTTCAGGAACACTATCAGAGTGTCAAAAGGCTTGGATCCAGATCAGGCCCCACATTTTGTCGAGCCTGATTTTTAGTCCAAACTTTTTGCAAAGTATCAGCAGATGACACTATTAGACAAAGAGTTAAAGAAGGCGTTTTTGTTTGTTTGTTTGATTTGATTCTTTACATCCCAGTCAACAATTTTTCAATTATGTCCTGACAGGTCTTCCTGGGTTGAACCAGTACTAAGCTTCTTGCTCAGGGACACAATGCAGTGACACCGGTGAGGCTCAAACCTGCCAACCCTCGGTCTCGAGTCAAGCACTTATCACTGAGCCACTGCCCTCCCTTTAAAGTAGGCGTGTTTTTTGGAAAGGTGACTAAGCACAAATTCTACATAATTTTACCTCCTATTTTAATATTAACAAATTTATTTGCTATTCTACAAGAAGCTGTATCAGGACTTTAGCTAAAAGTGCGTAAGAAAATATTATTTATCTTATTTCTCAACCAAAACATATGCTGTAGGTACTCAAAAGAACCGTCTCAAGGAGACCGTTCTTTTGAGCACCCAAAACATATAGTGTATAATGTAACATAATGGGTAAGAAATTATTTAGAATTTTATGTTCAAAAATTTTGTTTATCTAAACCTGTACCTATGAGCCGCGACATGAGATTTCCAAGAACATGGTATGTGCGACCAGCAAAGCCTCAGATCAGCCTGCGCATAAGAGCAGTCTGATCAGAGCCTTTGCTAGTGGCTTGAATATTCAATGAGTGTTAAGCTACTGACTGAACACCATTTGGAGTTTCTAAGCTTAAAAGGGGGCTGTACAGGCTCATCTGAGTCTACACTTGTCAAAATGCCACATTGTTGGAAATCACATATCAGGGCTCATATATTCATGCTGTCCATCTTTTAGAATTATCAGAAGGAAAGTCTACCTTGGACAGTTTAGCCTCCATCAACTCCTTAATCTGTACAATATGGTCAAGAAAGAACTCAAGGAGTGCTGATTTACTGCAGATTCTGAGCATTGAGAGACACACTCGCTCAATTGTTGCTCTCCTGATCTCAGCAGGAAATCCACCAGTTTTCACAAATATCTTGTATGGTACATCCATAGCTGCCTTCTGCTTGTCTCTCCCTAACCTGAATATTAAAGATATTGAAAATATAGTACAATATATACTCAACCCAGAATTTACTAAGTCATCGATTTTCCCTTTCTATTTATTTAATCACCCTTTTATACTGGCTTCCCTTAAACATGTACTTTGGCAAACAATGAGGACACTGATGAACTTCCGCATTATGCGGCATTCCATCGGGGTCTTCATCTTTTCCTAAAGGTAAAAACAATCTTCAGGGACTGGTATTGATTGTTCTTTAGAAATAGCTGCATGTGGCCCCTTATAACATATAATGGACAATACCATAACTATTGTATCATTCTGTTTAGGGACAATCCATCAGTATTAAAATTAAAATAGTTAAAAGCACATGCCAACCTATACAAGTGGCCTAGATGTCAAAGGATCATTGACGGTTTGGGCCTTATACGCCTATTTTTCTGATACCCAGAACGTTGCTTTTGAGCTTCTAGTGTGGTGCATGTAGTATCAGTGCAATAGGTGAATCTAATGGCAAGAGCCAGCTAGCAAAGTATTTTCAAAATTCCTACACACTCAAGAGTTATGGCGGGTAAAAAGGGGAGGGGGTCTGAAATTTCATGAAAATAAAAGTGCCTTAAAAAGTGATTTCTGCACGTTTTCTTGATTTATTTGGTAGGCATGGTGATATCTATTGAACATACCATATGCAGAGTATAAACGAATCACGATAATTGATGAAATTGTTTTAAAAACAAAATGTGTTTTGTAATAAAATGATTTTGGGGAGATAATTTAGAAGTTACCTGTACATTTTTGACTACATGTACCGTAAATAATACAAAGCTGAAAGCTCAATAAAAGAAATAAATATTTTTGAAGGAATGAAAGTGTCCCATTTAGCATTGGAAAGACAAACTGATTCTAACTACATCCTTTGAATATTACTTTTGCTTTGATTAAAGGCCATATCATGTTGAATGTATTTAAAGTGTCCTAATATTTATGGTATACATGATGCATGTATATCCCTATATGAGACAATATATTGAACACTCAAGTATTTACCTGTTATAACGTTTTGCATGCCAGTGGATAATTTTGTCGTCTGCCAATAGCCTTTTGCAAACAGCTTGAACCCAGATGAAGACCAATAGAATGTCGGTCTTGATCTGGATCCAAACTGTTTGACACTCTGATGGTGGTCCTGGGTGGTTTATTTTTAAAAACTTAATTATGAAGAAAGTCAGCAGACGAAAATAAAAACATGAACAATTCCCTAGCATGCAAATAGATAAGTACAGGACGTTTGCAAAATAATGTGTCATTTAATAACAGTGAGATTTTTTCTTATGAAAAAATGCATAAAACCGTGCTAATTCAACTTTTTAATTTTTAAGTACTTTATATTAAACCAGCACAGAATACAAAGCAATTTAGGAGGTTGGTTCTAGAGAACTTCCTTACTGTTATTAATTTCTTATTTGGTAGAAAAGGCATTTTATGGGCTTAGGCCCTGGGTTTTTGGGCTGCTGAACATCTTTCCCCCCCCCCGTGTGCCAGCAAGCCACTTCCATACAAAGTGTAAAATATGGTAACACATATGCAGGCAAAAGCTTTTGCTTGCACGCGGGGGGGAATGATATTTTAAAAAACGTTTTCGGATTCCTATATATCTTAATGTAAAACTGATTGTTCTACCCAAAATTTTTCATCTTAGAAGCATTTAATATCGAAAACGGATTTCACAGCCATGAAGTACTCAGGTCAGGGTAGCTTCAAGGCGAAGAAAGGGACGATTGACAAACTTTTATTTTTACTGAAAACCATAGGCATTTACCCATAGCAAGTGTCAATGATCCTTTTTAGTCTGAATCTTTGTCCATTTCAAAGGTTTACGTGTGCCATAAAAAGGTCGTATGATTATAATGTTGATTGACAGAACAATTTAAGCTTTCAATAATAACAAGTGCCTTCTTCATATTGAATGGCTCATTTTTTGTCCATGACCAAATAAGCTAAGAACTGGTTACTTTTGTACATCAATTTGAAGGGGTCTCTAAAAATATTGACACTTGTCTAGACCCACTTTTGCCGCTTTCAACAAACCAAATTATCACATTTTGCCAAAATTTCATACCGGGTCAACATCATTTAACATCATCCATCTCTATGGATTTATGGATATGTGCATGCTGTTTTACAAGTAAATCAATATGGGCCAGCTCTTGAGAGTTCAAATCATGTTGTATGTGCGTTAAGTCACTCTCTAAACATGCATGGGCAGCTGTCAAATGGAACTACAGGTCTATATTTTGGCCTGAGCCTTTATATATCTGTCTACTTTTAAAACCGGAACTCTGCTTCGCTGCTCTCCTATGCGATAAATACTGAAATCTCATGTTATGACACATATGGGCCTGGTCATGAGAAAACCTGTCTTTGGCGTTTCCAACAAAGCGAGTTTGAAACCTTTCTACTCAGCTACTGAGACTTGCCAGAAAATTGAAAATTCACCTGTATTAAGTTTACATATGATACTTTCCGAAAAGCGAATAACAAAGGCGCTGATCAGTCTGCGCGGAAGCGCAGGCTGGTCTGCTCCTTTGTTGTTCGCAAACCCGAAGACAGGTTTTCGCGTCGCAGCCCATATCATTGGTTTATCCTCACCTCCTCGTAAATTTCTCGATAGCATTTTGTATCTCCTCCTCATGGACATGTTGGCTCTCTCTACAGAAGATACTGATGAGAAATTCTAATAGCATGAGACTACCAGATAGCTGAAGGGCACTCAAAATCTGAAGTATATTAAGTTGTGTCAAAGTTAAAGATGGAGGTAAATGAACTAAACACTTGATTTCGTTTGATTTGATTCTTTACATCCAATCAACAATCTTTCAGTTATGTAGGGAAGGGGCTTCCTGGGTTGAACCAGTACTGGGTGAACCAGTGCTAAGCTAGGATAAATGTGTCTTGCTCAAGGACACAACGCAGTGACGGCAGTGAGGCTCGAACCAGAGGCCCCTCAGTGCCGAATTAAGCACTCTACCACTGAGCCACTGCACTCCCTGAACTAAACACTTGAACACAGACTTTTGGCCTTTAGCCTGTCACTTATGTTTTATCCTGTTTATGTCTTCTGCTTTTTACGTCTGCTGCATATATTCAAGTGCACTTCAGACTAGATTTTTTCATGGGAGCAAACAATATGAACCCTGATATTAGACTGCTCCCTTGTTTGCAACCTAAGAACATAAGCAGATGAGAAGAGCAGACGACAAAAGCTAAGGGTTTGCACTAGTTATCAAACAAAAAGGCCTAGTAAACTATTACTTTTTTTCTGTATAACACTTTGCCCTCAACAATATGCATGTCCATAAATGGTGTGATCTTCTTTAAAGCTGCTTACTCTGTAACTATGAACATTTTTCGAAAAATTTTATTTTCTTTTTAAATCATTTGTAAAAGTAGAATTAAGCTATGTTTTCACAATAAAAATGTTCAGTACAGCTGAAAACTGCATGGAAAAGTGAATTATCTCATCAAATAGGTGTGTTTTTCTCTTGTTGGTAATTATTTGCGTCCCTCCAATAATTCTAGACGGTTTAATTTTAGCATAAATACAGTTGTTTTGATAGTGATACCTTGTTAAGATTTACGAAAATGGTAAAATGTTTACCTGAATTTGAGTATTTTTACTGTGTTCTTGAAAAATAAAAACATTATTTTTAAAATTAGAAGATCAAAAGTTACAGACTATGCAGCTTTAAACCAGGCCCCAAGGTTATAAAACTTTTTCATGCTCAACTCAACTGAGCATGAAATTATAACTACTAACTTTTCTTGCAATCAAACTCTCTGTTGTTGTATTTATCATGCTAATAAATGTTAAAATGCCAACAATTTTATGCTAATAAATGTTAAAATGCCAACAATTGTTGGCATTTTAACATTTATGAGCATGATAATTTTATGCTCAGTTGAGTTGTAGCCTCAAAGCCAGATCTCCATATAGGCACAGACTCTTAATTTATTTATCTCCTTATTTATTAAATTAATTTGTTATTCAATTGAGAAGTGATATAATACAATCACATTATATAGCTAATAATACAAGGGCTGCCATTGGAAATTTCCAATGGTGACACTGCAAATGAATAAGCACAGCAATAAATGTAGCTTTTTTTATTTAACCCTTTCCTTGCTAGCAGTGCATTTCGTCGTCTTCTGATAACCTTTGAAAACAGTTTGAACCCAGATCAGGATGGAAAGAATGTCGACCCTGATCTCAATCCAAACAGTTTGGCACACTGATAGTGTTCACACAGAAATTTTGAAAAGTTGATTTTGAAAAAGTCAGCAGAGTTAAGAAGATAAGCTTCACAGGAAAGGACCTCGGACAGTTTCCTATTCAATCTGGCCAAATTTTGACAGCCTCTGGCTAGGATAATGCATAACTGACAACTATAGTTTTGGGCTTAAATCAAACCTTTACATTTAGTGCACCTAGGACAAAAAAAAATATTTTGAAAATATTGCATAATTATGCCAGGACTCTAGGGTTTAGGGGGTGGGGGTATTTTTTGTGACCAAATTTTAATTCACAGAAAGTCAAAGTTTCGTCGAGTATTCACCTAAATACATGTAAATATTATGTTTGCGGCATAAAACTTGAGACGAAAGTGATGCGTTTGCATAAAATTCGGGTTGAGAAGATTCCATTATTTCATCTAAAGAAGTCTGCTGTCAATTACTGTAATGTTTCAGGTCAACCAGTTCGACTTGTGCACTGAGGTGTATTATAACTGCATACTGTACATAACACAGTCTAGATAAACACAATTTTTGAGCATAAAATCGTTAATATTTTCGTACACATTAGAGTTAACCTATAATTTGGTGCTTAAAAGAACCGTCTCATTGAGACGGTTCTTTTGAGTACCCATAACATATGTTTTGGTTGAGAAATGAGACAATTGATTACTTTGTAAGCACTCATAACTAAAGCCCTGATACATGCCATTGCATATTGATATTTACCTACAGGCTTTTACAAAATAAGTTTCTAATACGTTTTTATACTAAAGTGTATTTGAGCATTTTGACAGCGTCCCCCCCCCCCACCCCCATGTTTGCAAAAGGATTAGTTTGGTCACGGGGGGAAAGCACTATTCAGTAAAACTTTTTCTATTTTCTATATGTTGAATAGCAAAAACTGAAATTTCAACCCATATTTTTCAATTGGTACTTGTCCAATGAGAAAACGGCTTTTGTGGATAAGGCGAGGGTTGAACCTACTATCTTTTTCATAGAAAAAATATCATTTTCTTTGAAACTTTTCTCTGGTCATTTTTATGGGCAATCCTTCATTAAGACTGTCCGAGGTCCTTTGCCTACCCTATCTATAGCAGTAATATAGTCCTGAAACTTGGGGCTTCCTTTCGGAAACTCTGAACTTCTCAGTGGGAAATTATCTGCAACAAGTCTGTCCAAGCAGGATCTGGAAAAAAAACAAAACGAAAAGCTTAAAGTGACAATTCCGATTTTTTTTCATATACATTTATTATAGATCTAACAGTATACTGGGAACCATATGACCATTTATTTTGTTGAAACTGCTCCAATTAGCCCATAATTTAATTGCACTCACATGCCACAGGGGATCGCCATTAATCACTTGAATACTCCAAGAAGAATTCCTCAGGCAGAACTACACAAGGTGCAGTTATCAGGTCAAGCAGGTTACAGTCAGTGTATAATGTTCGGTCTGATCTATTTCTAAACTCTTTGGAAAGATTATCATAGAGTGTCAAACAGTTTGGATCCAGATCAGGCCCGACAACATGTCATACCTCTTATCAATTTTTTTGTAAAGCTTATCAGCAGACCACAAAAACAGGTTTAAAGTAAAATGGTATGAGCATCAAGCACCGCATCTGCGTTTGATTATAGTCTGATCAGTGTTTTCACAGAAACATAATGGGTAGCTAAAGTATCCAACCTTTAAGGACTCTGGCTAGAATTGGCAGATTCATGACAAACAGGCCAGACTCAGATCAGCCTGGATATAGACACTGTATGGTCAGAGTCTTTGCTGTCTGCATGGATCAATGCGCAGGCTGATCTGAGTCTGTTAGGCTTTCAAGCCATGATGTTGGATTGGACTTGGTTTGAATTTTCAAGAATTTACTCAGATTTATGGAAATGATAATAGGAATGATAAAAATTATGACATTAAACAATGAAAATACAATTTTTCTTTGCGAACACAGGATTATTTTGAATGTTTTAATTGTCTGCCTTTTTCTTTAAGAAATCACTTTTCAAAAAAACTTTTTCAAGTTCAGGAATGCGATCAGAGCACCAAACAGTTTGGATCCTGATCAGATCCCTTATTTTGGTGGGCCTGATCTGGGTTCAAAATGTTTGCAAAGCAGAAGATATCATGCACAGAGCTAAATGTTACAATTTCAATTAATGCTATTAACTATTACTTACTTAGGGGCCCTGAACCAGACTGCTTATTTCTGTAGTGCAAACATGTAAGGTAGCCCCTGTCTAAAGTAATTCTCATTCTTATCACTTGAAGCCATTATTACTCAATGAAATAATTGAATGGAAGCACAGCTAATTATAGGCCCCTCTTCTGGGAGCTGATCCCATTTAGTCACAACTGAGGTAAATAGACGCTTGATCGCATGCTGTTAAATGTACCAGATGAAAAAGATGTCTGCATACAGTTATTGGTTTTCAGAGCAATAAACAGGGCTTTAATTACCTTAGCTAATGAAGGTTCAGAGCAGTGAAAACAAATTAGTAATTACTGAGGAATTTATTTTTGATCAAAATAAACTTCCATCCGGTCCGAACAATCACTTTAAAATCTCACTAGAAATTTGCAGCAGACAATACAGTCAAATCTCAGTTATCCGAACGTCAATTATCCAAAACTACTGGGTTATTCAAAGACGATGGACAGTCCCGACTTTTTTCCCTATTATCTATTGCAATAAAACTACCTATTATTCGAATTTCGATTATCCGAAAAATTCAATTTTTCGAAGTGATTCGTCGGTCCCGATTACAGAAAATGCTATTAAAGTACCCTTCAAGATTCGAAGTCCAAGTGTCACGCATGGTGATCATGATTTCTTTGTTTGGTCGAGTTCGATTTACACACCTGAGTGATTTAGAAAAGAAAGTTGAGACAGGTAATTGAGGTCAATTGACACCGTATTAACGCTCACACTATTACGTGATGAACCGTTAAGTGAGTAAACGGTGTCTTTTATTAAGGTCATCATTGCGATGGTTTAGTTTGATGTTTTTTGAATGCCGAAATATTAAAGCTGCATACTCTGTAACTGTGAACATTTTTCGAAAATTTTTATTTTCTTTTTAAATCATTTGTAAAAGTAGAATTAAGCTATGTTTTCACAATAAAAATGTTCAGTACAGCTGAAAACTGCATGGAAAAGTGAATTATCTTATCAAATAGGTGTATTTTTCTTTTGTTGGTAATTATTTGCGTCCCTCCAATAATTAAAGACCGTTGAATTTTAACATAAATGCAGTTGTTTTGATAGAGATAACTTGTTAAGATTTACGAAAATGGTAAATTGTTTACCTGAATTTGAGTATTTTTACTGCGTTCTTGAAAAATAAAAACATTATTTTTAAAATTAGAAGATCAAAAGTTACAGACTATGCAGCTTTAATTAGTGGCAGCTAAAATTGATTTTAATTTGACCGTGTCTTTCTTGACCACTGTTTACAAAAAGCAAACACACCAAGCGCGCCCAGGGAGCGCAGTGGCTCAGTGGTAGAGTGCTTGACTCGAGACCGAAGGGCCGCGGGTTCCAGCCTCACCGGCGTCACTGCGTTGTGTCCTTGAGCAAGAACATTAATCCTAGCTTAGTACTGGTTCAACCCAGGAAGACCCGTCCCTTTATAACTGAAAGATTGTTGATGGGACATAAAGAATCAAATCAAACAAACAAAAACCAAGCACGCCAACAGGTTACAACAAAAATAACAATTTCGATAATAGACAAATATCACAGGCATGTGTTTTGGGTGCTCAAAAGAACCGTCTCATCGATACACTTCTTTTGAATGTCTAAAACACAATTTTACGATTGAGGGAAAACAACCAAAACCTAGGTTTGGATGCATAAAAGGACCCTCTCATCGAGACGGTTCTTTTAAACACCCAAACAAATCGTATGCACACAACGTCGGGCAACCAACGGCCTGCCAGCGATATGCCATCTCAATGGCCTATCGCTGGTGGGCCGTTGATGGCCCGACGTTGTGTGCTAGCTGGGACAGAGACCCTTTGACAGTAGACAGGAGATAAAAGGAGACAAATATTTCGTCAGTAAATATGGTTCGTCAATTTACATTAAACATTTATTCGATGTTATTACCATGTATATAGTGGATGTCAATAAAGATCTGATTTTCTTTTAATTTTCTGCGTTCTTAGACCTGCAAATTATAAGAGACGATGAGGCCACAACCTCCAAGGAGCTCATTTTCTTTAATGATTTGGCGGATGTTCCGATTACTTCACAGAAAACATGAGTTGAAATTGCAAACTCTGGCAAAACAATGACGTTCTTAGAAAGCATCCGAGCTTTTCCGAAAACTCCCGTTTTCGATCATTCGAACTACCGATTATTCGAAAGGATTCTTGCGGTCCCTGGCACTTCGAATAATTGAGGTTTGACTGTATTTTCAAATATTTATTGATTTATCTGAAGTTAACACCACGAAGAAATAGCTGACCATAGAATATAGAAATGGTCATCATTTGCGCATTCAAGTATTTGTTTGGTTTCGCCCTTGAAATGGCAAGTTGGTGTACAATTCAAATGTATTAAAATGCCTAGGCTCACCAAAGCCTTTGCTGCTTACACACACAAAGAGGATTATAGATGAAGGTCCAAGCCAAATGATGTCATTAGATTTTAAGTCATCGCAAAAGTTTGAACACCCTATATGATAAAACATGCTAAAATAAATCTCTTTTGAGAGGTTTGTCCTAGCAGGTGAGGATATTGAGCCTGTTTATTTGACACCTCTAGGATTTTGCATTTATAAGATTATACAGATTTGGATTAAACCCAAAAAGCACCACCTATAATTTGCAGCAGATAATGATTTAAAATTTTGCTGCTTTTTCAAAAATAACAAATAAGGCATGATATTTCATGAGAATCAATGGCTGGCAGACTATTCTCACGAAATATCATACCTTTTCTTTTCAAAAAATAGGAAAGTTGTTGCAAAATTTGTCGTCTGCTGCAGTTGTGATCAGTGCTTAAAGGATTAGGGAACTTTGGTCTATGAAATGAATAATTTGGAATGCTTTTCATAATGGTATAAAGTTGAAAGGGTGTTGAAAGTAGCAATTACATCACATCCTTTTGACCAAGCTTACCAAGACATATCTCCACTTCACACGCCTTTTGAGTTAAACCAGCCAGTGTTCATAATCTTCCACTGTCTTAAACCAAACACAAAACAATCACATAAAATAGTTTTATTATAACTATTGAGCCATGCTTTATTTCAAAGTGTCTTCTTTAGTCATGAAAATAAAAAGTAGTCATTGAAGTTTTGAGTTATATTATTAGAGGAGGGCAGTGGCTTAGTGGTAGAGTGTTAGACTTGGGATTGAAGGGTTGCTAGTTTGAGTTTCTTGTCTATAAGCAAGACACATATCTTCCGCTTAGTACTGTTTCAACCATGGAAGTCAGGGAAAAACCCAACATGAATGGAAAACTGGAACGTAAAGCATCAACAAAATATAATTTGAGTGAGCACCCTAAAATAAATGAGGACTATACCCATATTTATTTACATTCTCAATGCAGCTGCCTTTTATGAAACCGTATTTCCAAGCTGCTTGCTTTTCTCGGTGCAAAAAAATGGCGCAGTTACATGGTCTAGGCTGCATCCCTAGGTGGAGTAAAAAAGGTCAACCAATAGCTATCTTTGCTTATCAACATTTGCGTGACGTGATTCACGTATCGCCATGCCGTTATGTACAGGACTTCCGTTCGCTGGCTGTTTCATTTCACTCTTTAAGGATAACCAGTGGTTTAAGGTGGTAGATAATTAAGTATATTTGATTGATAATATAAAATGTAAATATAAGGATTGAAATTCAGATTTTTAAACATTAGCTTTTTAATGTCTCCGAGAAACCCTCGGACATAACAGACATTAAAAAGCCTACTGTTTTGCATCATCCAGTGCAAGCTAAAAATCTGCATTTCAATCTTTAAATGTCTTAAGCACCAAATTCTCATAAGCCAGTCTATATACATGTACATACTTAAGTTTTCCTGGATAAGCATCTGGAGTATTGGCAAAGAATGGTAGCAACTCCAACACTCGGCACTACAATAAAAAAGAAAAATATCCATGATAAATTGGATATGCAGAAATTTTTCGTGGCATTGTTTTAAGAAATTTCAAATTCAAAAACATGTTCAAACAGCACATGAACTTCATGACTTCAAATATCTATGGGCAAAGATATCTAAGCAAGAATTCAAGTTAATTTATGACGAAAAATACCATAAACAGTCTTGTTTATCCCAGGCCTCCAGATAAGAGTGTGTGATTGAAAACCTTTTTTTTTTATTTCTCAACCAAAACATGCGTTGAGGGTACTCAAAAGAACCATCTCAACGGTTCTACCCTTGCGAAAAAAAACCCCAGCTTTTCTACAGCTTCTGCACAGCTTTCAAAGCTTCGCAGAAGCTTCGTAAAAGCTAGCGGTATTGGCACCTGCGTATTTAGCTGTAGAAACGCAGCTTTTACGCAGAGCTGAAGAATAGCCTGCTTTAACACAGCTTTAACGAAGAGCTGTAGAAAAGCCAGCTTTTACGCAGCTTTTGCGAAGCATTAACGCAACTTTAGCGCAGACTCACTTAAAGCTGCGTTTAAGCTTCGCAAAAGCTGCGTTTAAAAGCAGCGTAAACGCAGCTTTTACACAGGTGCCGATACTGCTAGCTTTTATGAAGCTCTAACGCAGCTTTTCTGCAGCTTCAATTCAAAGCTGTGTAAAAGCTGCATTTAACGCAGCTTTTCTGCAGCTACAAGTGAAAGCTTGGTTTACGCAGCTTTCACGCAGGTGCCAATACCACTAGCTTTTACGAAGCTCTAACGCAGCTTTTCTGCAGCTTTTATCAAAAAGCTGCGTAAAAGCTGCGTTTCTGCAGCTTCAATATAAAGCTGTGTAAAAGCTGCGTTTCTGCAGCTTCCATCAAAGCTGCAGAAAAGCTGCAGAAACGCAGGTTTTATTTAAAGCGTTTCTACTGCTTGACAAACAAACCTGCGTAAAAGCTGCGTATCTGCCAGAAACCTGCGTCTTTTAAAAGTTCTGGATGTGGACAAAAAATTGGTCAAAACAAAGGCTTATAAGCATATAGTAGACTAATGACTCCTGGTCTTTACTGGTTGAAACATATGAATATCATAAATATGCACTGGTTTTGTGTTAATGAGTAAGGCCAAGATATGAAACATACATTGTACATAACAGTCAAGCCTGTAATGTTAAACAGCATCACATGTCCAAATTACCCAAGGTTGAAAAATCATTAGCAACTCTTAGACACATAATCTGCTCTGTGTCTTTGTAAGTTCAAAACATTTTTTCCAATGGATCATTGTAACGTAGGAGGTTCAAGGTGTTTCATCATGGCCTGTAATAGCTCAACTAGGTCACTAAGGTGCATCATGTGATTATACTGTCACCTGGCAGCAGTTCCTAGCACTCTGGTACTTCAAGTTTGACACCTCCCTTACCTTCCATTGGTTGCAACTCAAAGAGTTTTGTTTGGTTTGTGGTTTTGGGTCACGTACAATAGCTATGGACACGACGTGATGGTGAATTAACCTACATGTAGTACATGTATAACCACACCTGTTTTCCTGTACAAGCTTAGAATAAGGGACTTAAGCACATACTTTGGCTTATAACTGACAATAGCCCTTCTTGAATCAGCGGGAGGAGAATGACCTGGCCTATGAAAATATTTCATGAACAATATTTCATGGTCAAACACCATCAAAGTATGGATCCAGACGAGGATTGAACTCGCAACCCCTAGATCAGCGATCTGAATCCCTACAAATTACGCTCTGGGTCCAGCAATGGTTGGTTGTTTTGATGTTTATGTCCCAGTCAACAGCTATGATCATATCAATGATGTCGAGGCAGTCAGTTCACTACATTGTAACCACACTTTTTTCCTGGGCAAGCTTGACTTAAAGTGGTCAACCAGTACTTTGTGCAAATACTTTTCCTTATAACTGATAACAACCCTTCTTGAATCAGCAGAGGAAAGAGAATGCCAGTAGAAAATATTTCACAATCAATCTCCCAGAAGTATGGGACCAGGCAGGAGTCGTACTTGCGACCCCTGGACCGCCAGTCAGACTCGCATACTCGGACGCACAGCACAGTCGTTAAAATGTCTGGTAGCATACTGGGACACACAGCACAGTCGTTAAAATGTCTGATAGCAGATATGTGTCTGACTGCAGATCCAGGGGTCGTGAGTTCGATCCCGGCCCGGTCCCATACTTTCAGGGAGATTGATCGTGGAATATTAAGTTCTAATGCCATTTTCTCCCTTCCACTGATTTAAAAGGGTTTGTTGTCAGTTTCAAGCTAAAGAGTATGTGCAGGAAGTACTGGTTAACTGCTTAGCCAAGCTTGCTCAGGAAATAAGGTGTGGTTAGGTTAACTGATCATCCCGACATGACCATAGCTGTTGACTGGGACATAAAGAGCCAAACCAAACAAAACCAAACCTACACTATACGACCCAAAGAACATATTTGAACGAAGGGAGTACCACTTCAATTCTTGTAAATCCACAGGAAGCAGTCATTACAAAAGATAGCATTGCTACTGGTTCCTCTAAGACGGGATGCACATATGTCGATCCTAGCCTTTGTTTCCATCTTTCAAGCAGACAAGAAGTTTTTCCCCAATTGTTCCCAATGCTAACATCTCTCAATCTACACTAGCAGGACCCAAAGACAAAACTAGCATGTAAGCAAATGATAAAAGCATAATAATCTAGCAAACATAGAGGGATGTTGAAATACCTGCTTACTTTTTTTATAAAATACAATACTTGTTTCTAATGTAAACATATAATTTTCTCATAGAAATAAAACTCAATGTGCTTATGAATATATTTATGTCACAAATCCTTTATATCATAGCATTAGATAACTTACTATTGTTGTTTAAGGGAACTATGCATGCATTTCAGTTTAAAAGTATTACCTCACCCACTGAATCTAGCTTGAAGAGAAAATAATTTTCTTATCCATTTATTAACTAACTATAGTCACACTTTTTTACACTCACTTTTTTCTAGAAACTGGATTTCATTGAGTCCCTCAAAGAAAGCATGTGTAGATTGGTCAGCAGGTAAAGGTTCAATGGTTGTTTTGGTTTATTCTCCTGTTGTACAGCCATATTAGAAATTCAAAAATCAAAGGGACATTACTCCAACTTAGGGATAAACTACAACTACTTCAAATCAACTCCCCAGTGGTTTACCACTTAAACTCAAACCGGTCCGTATAATCACAGGATCAGGCCTGATCACCGGATTGGACAGGATCGGACCGGATCGGACACAAAATTGGCCATTTAGCTCTTTTTTTAGGTTTTTTATTATTATTATGCTTGTGAAGTATGTATATGATCATAATAATGATGTCTGGATCATTGAAGATAATTGGTAATCATCGTCCTTTGATCTGATAACACGTTTATTGACACCTATATTGATTGGTATAATAAGCCTAAACAAGGGTATGTCTTTGCCATCTTTAATAATAATCATTTCACTAAAAATACATTATTCAAATGCATACAATTTTCATTATGAACCATAACTTGCTTATATTACTCGTTCTAGTAAAAAGAAATGCTTTGTAACATACCAAAGAGTCCGCTGAGTATGTTTTTTCTTTGCCGTTTTTTATCAATATCAATATATTCAAATGCATATAAATTGCACTAAATACATTTTTCTTTCCTATACATCATTCTTGTAAAGAAAAAAATCCTTTAAGCAAAGGAATTGGCCAATTTTGGGCCCGATCCGGTCCGATCCTGTCAGATCCGGTGATTAGGCCCGATCTGGGGAATACACGGACCCAACTCAAACTCCCCACAGTGGTGTACTTCTGGTTCAGGGACCTTTAAAAACTTTTTCTGCTGAAAGGAAGTTGCAGCTGTTGGGGAGTTTGACTCCAAATAGATAACACCCTTTAGAAATCTGTATTTTAGCTGCAAGGCTGAATATATGTTTACCAGGTAGGTAGGTTGTGTGTATGGAGACGGGATGGGGGTCAGGATGGGTGGGTGGGTAGGTACAGGTAGATATATATGTAACAATTGGCAGGTAGGTATGGGGAGGGGTGAGGGTGGCTAAGTGGGTGGGTGGGTGGGTGGGTTGGTGGGTGGGTGGGTGGGTGGGTCGGTAGGTAGGTAGGTAGGTAGGTAGGTAGGTAGGTAGGTAGGTAGGTAGGTAGGTAGGTAGGTAGGTAGGGAGGGTTGGTAGGGTAGGGTAGGTATGTACATAGGTTGGTAGGTAGTTAGGTTTGTGGTAGGTAGGGTAGGGTAGGGGTGGGTATGGCAGGGTAGGGTAGGGTAGGTAGGTAGGTGGGTGAGAGGAAGGGAGTAGGGTGGGTATGAGGGAGGGAAGTGGATAGGTGGGTGGGCTGGAGGGAGGTGGGTGGGTGGGTGAGAGGTGGGCGAGAGGGAGGGAGGGAGGGAGGGAGGGAGGGAGGGAGGGAGGGAGGGAGGGAGGTTAGGGTAGGATAGGTAGCATTGGGGGAGGGATTCTTGGTGGAACTGGGTAGTATGGCTGGTGGGGTCCTGGGTGGGTGGATAGATACAGGTAGGTTTAAGTAAGCATTGGTAGGTAAGTTTATGGTAGAGGTGAGGAGGGGGTAAGGTTTGGGGCATTTTAGGTGGGTGGGGATGTAGGGTGGAGGTCTATATAGTCAGTTGGGTAGTAGAGTTTTCTGAGGATTTTCTTAAGTATTGACAGCCTGAGCTGACAGCCATTTTCTTTTATTTCATTACAGTTTGTTAACTGATTTGGCTGTTTCCCTGTGCTGATACATTGCATAGGTTAGCCCCTGCTTGTTGGTAATTTAGTCCAATAGAAGAATTTGCCAAGTTGGATATTAAATTGGCTGCCCAGGCTGATCAGTCTTGGCTTGGGAAACAAGTCAATATATGGGCCTCATAACGAAAAACCATGTCTCCCAGTTTTCTGACCTAGTAAGACACAAACCAGTCTGCTCAGCTACAGAGACTAACTAGATTACTGAAACAAGCAATCTCGGGTGAAGCAGGACAGTTAAAAATAGCCATCAGAGGAGATGGCAAATCCCCCGACCAAAAAGTAATTGATATGCAGTTACAAGCAGCCAACCTAGTATATATATTTGATGTGATAATACTGAGTGTCACTGCGAACAAAAGTGGAAGGCTGACTGTAGAGACTTCATTTTTACCTTTAAATTCACAAGCTTCCTCCTATAAAGTTCATTCAAAGGAGATAACTTATAAGTCCAGCAAGGGAGAACAACAATTCTTGAATGCAAGACACCCCCTTGACCTATTATACATATATACCATATATTATCAAAATATCTCAAAGGATATTAAAGTTATTGAGCGCACAAGCTTCCCCCTATAAAGTTCATTCAAGGGAGATAACTCAAAAAACATTAAAGGAGAGCAACCATTCGTGCACGCAACACACCGTCTTCACCTGATATACATGCATGCCAAATATTATCAAAATATCTCAAAGGGTATTAAAGTTATAAAGTGCACATGCTTCCCCCTATAAAATTTAAATTTCACTCAAGGGAGATTGCTCAAAAGTCCATTGAAGGAGAGTAACCATTCTTGCACGCGGCACACCGTCTTGACCCGATATACATGCCTACCAAATATTATCAAAATATCTCAAAGGGTATGAAAGTTATTGAGCGCACAAGCTTCCCCTTATAAAGTTCATTCAAGAGAGATAACTCAAAAGGCCAGCAAGGGAGAGCAACCATTCTTGCACGCGACACACCGTCTTGACCCGATATACATGCCTACCAAATATTATCAAAATATCTCAAAGGGTATAAAAGTTATTGAGCGCACAAGCTTCCCCTTATAAAGTTCATTCAAGAGAGATAACTCAAAAGGCCAGCAAGGGAGAGCAACCATTCTTGCATGCGACACACCGTCTTGACCCGATATACATGCCTACCAAATATTATCAAAATATCTCAAAGGGTATTAAAGTTATTGAGCGCACAAGCTTTTGTCTACGGACGGACAGACGGACGGACAGACGGACAGACGGACAGACGGACAGACGGACGGACGCCAGGCTGATCGCTATATCCCCCGATCCTTTTCGGGTCGGGGGATAAAAAGGTTAATTACGCAGCTTTAAATATCTGTTGAAAAGCTGCGTCTTTATGTTTTTAGACTGTTTGGACTCAAATATAAGTAATATGCAGCTTTTCTGCAGCTCTCAGGAGCTGCAGACTTTACCGTAATAATTCATTTGTTTAATAAAACAGAATATTCACCTTCTCTACAGCTTTAAGAATTAAATACGCAGCTTTCTGAGACAAATCAAATGAAATATGCAGCTTCTGCGCAGCCCACACAAAAAAGTACAGCTTTTACGCAGCTTATACGCAGGTCTGAAAAAAACGCAGCATTTCTACAGCTTTAACGCTGGTTTGGAAAAAAAATGCAGCTTTTACGCAGCTTTTTCAAAAAAGCTGCGGAAAAGCCGGCTTTTGCGCAGCTTTTACGCAGAGCTGCGTTTAATTTTGGCAAGGGTAAACCCAAAACACATATTTAAATTGATGGTTTAGAAAATATTAACTTTTTACCGCACAAAAGTTAGCTTAACTGATTCAGGACCTATGTTAACTCATTAGTCCATGGTACCAGAACTTTCACTTTATGAGTTATCAGTAGTTTCATCTAAAAGGAAATGATGTTATATTGGGGGTTGGGGATCAGATAAACTTCCTAAGATCTGAATTCAATGGACTGTCTATTCACTTTCCCTTTACTCTTTGCATGCTGGGTATTTATTTATGCTTTTGTTGTTGTCTGCTGACTTTTTTCAAAAAATTCTTTCAGGAAAACTTTCAGAGTGTCAAACGGTTTGGATCCAGATGAGGACCAACATTCTATCAGTGCTGATCTGGGTTCAAACTAAATACAAAGGTTATCAGCAGATAACAAAAGAAAATAAAGAGTTAAGCAAGTGCTTTGAGCTACCAGGATTCTAAGTCTGCTGCTACTGGTTTATTTCAATGTTAACTCTTAATGTCATGCTCAGGGTTTTGTATATTTATGTGATTTCATATAAGGATTCCACTAAAGTCGGTTAATTATAGTAGTGTGTTTAAACTGTTGTAACTTTTTTTGTTTATTGAGTTTTTTTTCTGTTAAATTTTAGCAATATTGTTCAAAAATGTTTAATAAAACAGGTGGGGCAAGTTTTTTTTATGTGAAAACTTCATAATATTGTCATTTTATCTTTAAATATCCTCAACATTGCTGTTCCATATCTGCCCCACCTTGATCATGATCCGATGATGAAGAAAATTCGAGATTCGGCCCTTCACTTCAATCTGAAAGCTCTGATGTGTTTTACAACTTAACAGAGGAATATTGCTTTGATTCATCGTGTCGAAATCCCTGTTGTTTTGCACACGCTAATTGTTCTACTAAATCCTCAAACTCTGACTGATCTAAGTCAATGTCCGCCTAAAGTTTATTTGTTGCATTTTACTTAAAAAACTACAGAAAAATTAGCAGTGGCATTGCCATTTTTGTTGATAAACAAAGGGAAGTTATTCGGTCAGTCATAAAAGCATGTACCTCCTGTATTAGAGAGCTCTAGGATAAAGGGCCGAGACTTTTAAAATGCATGTGTTAATACAAGCGGAATGAAGCGGTTTTATGAGGTTTCTATAGAAGAGGTTACAAGCGATGTAAGACATTAAGAGTTAAGGAGCATAAATTACCTTGAAAGACAGGCTTGTCTTTGTGTCTGTTAACAGTGACTGGTACATTGAAAATACAACTTCAAAAGCCTGACGACTGGGAGTAGTCGCAAACTGTAATATAAATGTTGTGTATTATATCTTTGCATGCTAGGTAATTTTGCATGTTTTATTGTCGTCTGTGATATTTTTCAAAACCAACCTTTTCAGAAAATTCTTTCAAGAATACCAGCAGAGTGTAAAACAGTTTGGATCCAGATCAGACCCGACACTTTGTCGGGCCTGATCTGGGTCCAAACTGTTTGCAAAGGTTATCAGCAGACAACACTGGTAGGCAAAGAGTTATCTAGGTTGTTAGTTCTGAGGCAATTTTGTTTACAAAGTTGTTTTACCATCTACTCAACACTGTTCAGGCCATATTGAGCACGATCAGATATGAAACTGTTCCTGAGAAATATAGTCCTTAATGGGAGCACGGTGGCTCAGTGGTAGAGTGCTTGACTAGAGACGGAGGGTCCCTCGGTTCGAGCCTAACCAGCGTCACTGCGTTGTGTCCTTGAGCAAGACACATTTATCCTAGCTTAGTACTGGTTCATACCAGGAAGACCCGTCCCTTTATAACTGAAAGATTGTTGATGGGATGTAAAGAATCAAATCAAACAAACAAAATCAAACATAGTCCTTACAATCAACAAAGTGGTTTCAAGCTACCAACCCCCAAAAGGGAATGGTTGAAGAAAGTATTGGGCGACTTATCTCTATCAAGAGTTGAGTTATTCTAACTTAAGACCTCACTTGCTATCAATAGAAATCAGAGTACTAGTCCAACCCACTGTTTATCATGATATCAAGCACAGCATAAAGTTTTCTGTGTGGTCAGTTGGTTTGTTTGTTTGATTTGATTCTTTACGTCCTATCAACAATCTTTCAGTTATAAAGGGACAGATCTTCCTGGGTTGAAACAGTACTAAGCTAGGATTAATGTTCTTGCTCAAGGACACAACACAGAGACGCCAGTGAGGCTCGAACCTGTGGCCCTCGGGTCTGGAGTCAAGCACTCTACCACTGAGCCACTGCACTACCTGTGTAGTCAGAAGAAAAACCAAGCCAAACATCCAAAACTTTTAAAAATTTCATGTGAAGCCATATGGATAATTTTCTCAAACTCATATTAATTTGCCAGGCACAAAAGATTTTGGTACTTATCACATTGTCAAGCAATGAAGGCTCAGTGAGCCTGCGCAAATGCACAGACTCCCAGAACCTTTGCTGCTTGCACACACAAAGTATGGATGTAGATGAAGACTCAGACCAAAAACTAGATTTTGGCCCTGCTAGATACCTCAGTACGGGCTTTCTTGAACATGCAATACGTACCACAATCTCATGTGCTGGCTTATATGATTTTCAGCCCTTTACCCCATAGGGAAAACTTTTAACACTTTTGCAAACAGAGCTGACCAAGATCAGGCAGCTCTTGTAAGAGCTGCCTGATCAGGGTCTACTCTGTTTGCTTATGAAATTATGATATATCTGATCCTACACAAGTGGACCTGACAAGTAATTTCTTTGTTCTATGTACCAACATGAAAATTTATTTATTTAATTATTCATAGTGGGTAGGGCCTAGCATGAAGATTCATGGAGGAAAGGGTTAATTAATGGTGGCAAAATTGCTAGAGCAGGTACCTTGCTATCAATCAGCAAAAGCTTGGTTAGAAGCAGCAAAGCCATTCCCTGAAGATCACTAGAAGCTTTCTTCTCCCACCAACATGACAAGGATTTCCAGTGTGCTAGGATACACTCTAGTACTGTACTACCATCTCTGGAAATAGAAATACATATTTTACTGTGTATTATCATATGAAGTCGCGTCTCTGAGTGAAATAACGCCATGCAATAAAATATATAAACCACTAGTGGTCCATAACAACGTTGCTTACATAATCACAAATTTATAACATTTTTACGGCAGAAATGAGATTTCAAGGTAATCTTAATGTCATAAGATAAATAGAATCTAACATTCGCGCTCCTGTATTATTTATTGAATTTATTAAACTCGTTGCGAAAAATAGATAAAATGCTGGGTAAGCCTCGCATTTTATCTCTTTTTCCACAACTCATTTAATAAATTCAATACAACATGAGCACTCATGTAAGATCCTCTATCTATCTAATATAATGAACATATTTTTTACACACAAAAGGTAGAAAAACATTTGGAGACACACAGGAATAGCAAATGAGTTTCAAAGGGTTAACCAATTTAAGCCTAGCTTCCATTTTATTGGACCTAGTCAAAAAGTAGCGCATCTGATTAGGGTCTTTTCTATAAAAGATTGAACATCCTTAAACCTACAACTGGAGTATAAAAGCAGCATGATGGCTCTTTATGCTAATTCCATGCAATTTCAAACATGCTTCACATCGGGGAGATCTTTTTAAGGATTTCTTAGAATATACCTACGGTAACTCTTGTATTAGTTCGTACACTCGAATAATTCGTACACCATAAATTATTCATGACCGGTCAGCTCAAAATATCATGTATTAGTTCGTAAAGTGGTCATTTTTCATATTTGTAATTTTTAATAGTTCGTACACAACGTTTTTTCCGTTCATTTGGTCAATCTGTGTGTCTGTCTACGATGCTTTCTTTTGTCGTCGAGCACGCCAGTTAACAAACATATCAGTGAAACAGGAGCGTTTCGCCTGTCAGAGCGATCGTCAATGTCGCTTTTGCTCGTGCATCCAGCATTGAAGCATGCCAAACTTTTATTCAATGATAAACGCTAGGTTCAATGAACGTCGGACTGATGCAAATCGCGGAGATATTTTGTCCAGTCATGACAAAAATCAAATACATGTACACAACCACGCGCGCGTGCACGCAGTGTCCTACGTGTCTGTGATCATTGAGCCTTTCTGTGTCATAAATATGCCCAAGCGTCTTTTTTTTTGAATCACTGGATCCAAGCATGATGAAACCAGTGACCTATATCTTATATAGGTCACTGATGAAACCATATCGGCTGGTGTTTATCACAAATGTTATCAGCGAAGGCTCAGGGGAGCCTGTGCTTTTGTGCAATCTCGTCGGGTAACTCAAAGTTTTGGAGTGGATGAAGAATCTAGACACCTACGAACTCCCACTAATTAGCTGTGCGTTAAATGTGCGTGCATCAATTTCACTTCTAAGTTTCACCAAAACGCGCACGCAATAAGCGTAATAAAATAGCTATATACATTGTATATCTGATGGAACTTTTTATCAAACAAAGACGACACTGATGAGCCTAGCGTGGCGTCCTCATGAAATTGTATTATAGGTCTTACACATTAAATGATTCCAATGGATCATCACACGTACGCACAGACGCACAAACCAAGATGAAAAGTGATTTATGCATGCTTCTGCATCATACTTTACATTGGGCTGTCTATAAAACGAGTCAGTTCATGAGATTATGGTACCTCTCGCACATGCAACCAGCGAAGGCTCAGACGAGCCTGCACATCCGCACAGTCTTGCCAGGGGCATAAATACTCACATACAAGGAATGTTGATGAAGGTGCATGTCTAAAGTTAGGCTTATAGTCCCACTAACACCGCAACAATTGCTTGCTTTCAGATAAGAAAAAAATGGTCGAAAAAGCCTCTCGTTTACCGTCCGTGTATATTTAAATTTGCAACTTAGCTTTTTAACCCAATTCCGCGAGAAACTTTTTTGTATGCAAACAACAAAGGCGCAGATCAGCCAGCGCAGTTCTACCAATTATCTCTAGAAAGTATGATAGCTAAACCTGCTACATGCAAAAAATAAAATTCCTGTCAGACATGCGTGCGCGGATCCAGACAATTCCAAGGGGGGGGGGGGGGGGGGGGGGGGGGGGTCAAATTGCTTCTCGAAGGGGGTTCGTACCAGTTTTTCTTCTAGGAAACAAATGGCAACTTATGATTTTCATGGGGAGGCCCGGACCCCCTGCCCCCTCTGTCTCCGCCCATATCAGAGTTTCAAACAGTTTGAATTCACATATTTTTTTTTATTTTTTTTTACTGGGCCTGGTCAATTCACAAAACGTCTGCTAATTATATCAGCTGACGCCAAGGGCAAAGACAGCATGATCCTTTTTATGATCAAAGAGACCGCGCACATCAATTCTGGCCATGTGTTGTTTTAAAGTTTTGGGTCACACGTGATGATGGCCTTGACGCAAGAAAACGTACATTAAACATTAAACAGTGGCCCAGGCGTTATGAACAAGTCGAACAGGGTTCATGCGCGGATCCAGGGGGGGGGGGGGGGGGGGGGGGGTCGAGGCCCGACGGCCTGGACAATGTTTTTTAGTCATCAACTTATTTTACAGTTTACAGAGTGGATCCAATGGTTTTATTACAGAGGGGAGGAGGGGTCCAACTGCTTCCAGGGGGTGGGGATGTCCAAAGAAACCCATATAACTTGTGATTTTCCAGGGGGGGGGGGGGGTTGGGACCCCCCTGGAAAATCAGGGGGTCTGGACCCCCCTGGAAAATCACAAGTTATATGGGTTTCTATAGGGTTCAAGCAATTGGACCCCCCTGGAAAAAGTTGGAACCCCCCCCCCCCCTGGAAAATGTTGGAACCCCTCTGGAACCTTGAAAAATGATAGTTTTCTTCAACTTCAGTAAAATAAGCTGAGGACTAAAAAAAAATACGTTGTCAGGGCTTTTTTCGTCACATTGACCCGGACCCCCCTGACGAAAAATCCTGGATCCGCGCATGGAAAGCAAGGTGTACACGGGATAGCATGGTGTTCAAATAGCAGTGCAAAGACTAGCATGTGCATCCAACCCTGTTTCTGGCTGTAAAAGAGTCAGTCAGCCTCAAATCACGAAAGACAGATTTTCTCATGTAATGGCTTTTCCATGGTCAAGCGACCGAAGATGACAAAGTACGGGAATCTGGTTCTACATTGATTGCCATAATCATAATCTTAGAATGCTAACAGCCTAACACCGAGCTATATTGGGTCCGAGCTAACACGTAAGGGGGTGTGCGAACAAGCTGAGCATGTTATGTCGCCACAAGGAATACGACATATGATGAAGACTCGAACCAACCAACCTATGCAGAAATATAGGTGTTCATACAAAGCCTTTAAATGGAGTAAGCATTCGCAAAAACGTAAGTTGTAGGTCTTTTTACAATATGAAGGCAGATAAATGTACTACTCTGATTCATGAGAGTTCTGCGTTCCAGTTGTTCATATTTCATATTTAGAAGTCGCCATTTTCATTTTCAGTTTTCATTCCAAATCAATGAGTGTACGTGTACGTCTAACCTGTAGGACTGAATGTACGTACATGTATTGTCTTGTCTACTTCTATGCAGAATTTTCGAGGGTTCTAAGAAAATAAGAATCTACATCATGACCAAAAACGAAAGCTGCGATATACATTGCTCTGTTACGTTGTAGAGCTAGCCGTCGGTAGTGAACAGAAGTTGTATTTTTGTTAAGATTTCTCGGACCCAGTGGGTCCGAGTATGATTCCAATCAAGACAATCGTCATAGAACAAGTCCGACGTGACATCTCTTCCGTAAAGCAGGCCTATGTAAAGTTGGCCTGTAACCGGGTGATATCGCCGGGTATACCGCACATTGCAAGTGGGTCGGTTGAAACGGCACTCCGGACTTTTATGTTTGGTTGTTTATTTAAAATCTTTCACCATGCTATTAAGAATGTTAGTTTAATTGAAAATACTGATCAGACATTCAGCCTGTAATTAGGCTAAAAGGATAAACAGAAATTCCTCCCTCTTTGGCAATTTTCACATGTTTTTGGTCCCGTTTTTCGATCTTCAGAATTTCATTTTATTAGTTCGTACAGTCCCGTTTCTCAGAAAAATAAATTTTATTAGTTCGAACACAGCGAAAATTAATTATTTTTTACTGTACGAACTAATACAAGATTTACCGTAATGCATTTACTTCAAATTTGGTGTCTGAGTGGACAATCATATCCGAATCGATTATGCAACAAGAGTGTTTGCAAAAAAGTGTGTTTAAAATGCTTTTCTAAATAAAAAAAATATTTCTCAACTGTCAAATTTTGAATTTCCCAGGAGGAGCTTATTATTCATGAGATGTCATGACCCCTGATTGTAAACAAATGCATGTGCTGGAGAATCATAACACAGCTGATAGCATTCATTGCAGCAGCAAATTACCTGGGTTAATAGCCCATTCACTGATTATCAATGCTTTCGATTTTATTGCTGTTTTATTGCTCAGGAAAAATAACTATTATACATACATGTACCATCCGATTCATTCAAACAAAATTTATAATATTCATTTAGAATTTTACAAAAAAAAGATGCCTTTAACTCTTTACATGCTTAGTATATTTTTCATGATTTTTTGTCATCTGCTGATTTTTCTTTTCTTTCAAAATAAGCATTTTCAAAAAAAAATCCCTCAGAAATATTATCCGATGTCAAACAGTTTGAATCCGGATCAGGCCTGACATTTTCTTTGACCTGATCTGGGTCAAAACTGTTTGCAAAGGTTATCAGCAGACGACACTTCCAAGTAAATAGTATAGCACAGTAAATTCATAACTTAGTTTTTGCTTCAATATGTTGTCACAATAAGCTAATATTGCTAAAAACAAGACAAACTGAGGCAAGTCATTTCAAACTGTTAGACAAAGCTTATTTTTATGGTAAAAGCTCACAAAATATAAATGAAAAAAGGTAATGTACAATTTCCTACCTGACTTCCACCCCTGAGCTTCCCCCGATTACTTTCCATTTCATTTCAGAATCAGTGAACAACATTTTGTTTCAATATTTTTGTATATCAGGGCTTGAAAATTGTACACGTCCGCTCGTATTTACAGGTGGAAGTTCGGTAAGGGCAAGTGGAAATTGCCATTTGCTAGCCCGACAGGACGAGTAGATTTTTTTGGTTTTGTAATTATTTTTGAGGAAAAAAAAGGAACTAACAAGCATGTTTTACAGCCTGTAAAAGCAACGCTAACACAGTGAAGAAAGATCGTTAGGTAGGTTTAAAATGTCACTAAAATGTGACCGGATGTTTACACTAGTCATCAGTAAATGCAGCCCAGTAAAATCTGGTTGATCTTTGAACTAAATACCGGGACACATTGGTAAATCAATTTGGCGTAAGAGTTTGAAAGTATAAAGCCGACTTTCCGGATTTTATCTCTGTATACGAAAACGGGGGTCAGTCTGATTACTGCAGGATACCGCAGGCTACCACAAGGTTGATGGTCCTGATCTTGTGGAATACAATCCCACAGAAAGCATTATAAACTGGTTAAACAGTGGTAGAGACTATACATATTAAGGGGCACATATGTACTGGTCCAAGGGGTCCAAAGGCTGCTGCAACTCAGTCTGATGCAGATGACTGAATAGTCTGATCATGGCTGAAAGGGAATAGTGTAAACCACAGTTTTATTTGTTTTGACATATATTACTAGTCAGTTGATGTCACATGTCACCTAAAACTAATTGTAAATAAGTTACTGAATTATGTGTTTTGTCTCTTTTAAAATACCAGACTTAAGGACGAGTTCAACTGGAGTAAAGACGAGTGAAAAATTTAGACCACTTGCCCCACAGGACGAGTAGGCCCAAAAAATAATTTCGAGCCCTGTATATCCAAATATAAAACAGTAAATAATAGTATTCCAAAATAATGTTTTTGTCATATTCACACACAACTGGGAAATTACTGGAATTTGGCGGGAGATAAATCCCCAAGGATACATTTAGGTCAAGACATGTCAGGGAGATGCCATTATTAATGGGCGTTGTAATGGTAACTGCTCTTTTATTAGATTTTGATTCAACTTTTATCAAATAGGTGCAAAACTTTGTTTCCATGAAATAAGTATTTGTCATAATTGAAAGCTTTATAGTACAACTGTTTCAGTTGCTTACAATAACTAGATGAAGCAATATGTGTATCATGAGTTCCACCTGAATATAAAAAATGGAATGAACTGCCCCCTTAATGACCTAGCTGGTGCCATGGTAAGTTTTTGGGCAATGAAGTTGAGTCATTTTATCCAGGGTGTATCTAAGTAAATATACAAGGTCAGATACTATAGGTCTTTCTAAAATATAATTATGCAGAAATTCTCATTCTTCTGCAGGTAATATGAATCAGCTGATTACCTAACTGACCTTTCTTGCAGTTCAATAGCCCCAGTAAACCTGCTGGAACCATTATTGATTTTCTGGCATTTGATGGACAGCTGAATTTAATCTCTACCTGCAGATAAACACGCCTATAATCTGCGGTACCCTGGTACCGAAAGTTGCAGGTTTAAATGAATATGGCTATTAAGAAAGAAAACAGTGCAAACCCTGCTGGAATGCTGCTTTTCTCATCTGGGTCTTTATTGTTTCATCCATGTTCAAATAATTCTTCACTCACTTTTTCCTGAGCTCTCTGTCCCTGCTCAGCAAATCAACAGTTGACGTGAGAATGGTGCACACCCTCCTAGAGTCAGGCTCGGCCCTCTTCACCAGCAATGGTACCACCTCTTTTATACATGTAATACAGTACTGGCAGATAGAGGACCGGAACATAGAGAAGAACATGTCCCCATAGGCTTGCTCTGAGGCCTGGCTGGCACTACCTATCTTGGTCTTATCTAATACTGATTCTACTAGCTTCTTAGCCTGAAGTTAGATGAATGGAAAATTCTATGTAACATGGTCTAGGAAAGATTCTTTCTTTAACCAAAATAAAAATTAATCTGATTATCACAGAAAAGAAAAAAAACAACAAATTAAAATCAGGCCTCCAGATAAGAGTGCGTACTGGAAAATTATTTTTCTTATTTCTCAACCAAAACATATTTTATGGGTACTCAAAAGAACCGTCTCAATTAGATTGTTCTTTTGAGAACCCAAAACACATGTTTAAATTGATGGGTAAGGAATTAAATGCATTTTAGATGCACCAGATATCCTTATCTGGACCTATGTAAAATTGATAAAACTCATTTTAGTATAGCTTCTTTCAAATACTGAAATAAACAAAAAAGAATTGTCAACTAGAAATGTGTCCATAGGACATGGATGCCCACTCTATTGCCAAATTCGCATAATAGGGAATTGTCATTAACAAGGGCCATAACTCCTGAAGGCATGATGCGATATGGGTCATTCTGAAACTTGAAGACATTATGGTACTTAATAATGTGACCAAGTTTCATAAAATTCTGATAAAAAATATTCGACTTAGAGAGCGGACATCGTTTCAAATGGTGCAATTTCATAAACAAAGGGCCATAACTACTGAAAGCATGGTGCAATATGGACCATTATCGAACTTGAAGAAGATGTCTTGGTACTAAACAATGTGACCAAGTTTTATAAAATTCTGATCATAAATATTTGACTTAGAGAGCGGACATCGTTTCAAATGGTGAATTTTCATAAACAAAGGGCCATAACTACTGAAAGCATGGTGCGATATGGACCACTATCGAACTTGAAGAAGACATCATGGTACTGAACAATGTGACCTAGTTTCATAAAATTCTGATCAAAAATATTCGACTTAGAGAGCAGACATCGTTTCAAATGGTGAATTTTCATAAACAAAGGGCCATAAATACTGAAAACATGGTGCGATATGAACCATTATCAAACATGAAGAAAACATCATGGTGCTAAACAATGTGAGCAAGTTTCTTAAAATTCTGATCAAAAATATTCGAGTTAGAGAGCGGAAATTGTTTCAAATGGTGAATTTTCATCAACAAAGGGCCATAACTACTGAAAGTCTAGTGCGATATGGACCATTATCAAACTTGAAGAAGACATTATGGTACTTAACAATGTGACCAAGATTCATAAAATTCTGAAAAAAAATATTCGAGTTAGAGAGCGGACGACGTTTAAAACAGTGAATTTTCATCAACAAAGGGCCATAACTACTGAAAGCCTGGTCCGATATGGACCATTATTGAACTTGAAGAAGACATTATGGTACTAAACAAGGTCAGATATGGACCATTATTGAACTTGAAGAAGACATTATGGTACTAAACAATGTAAACAAGTTTCATAAAATTCTGATAAAAAAATATTCGAGTTAGAGAGCAGACGTCGATCGGGACGTACGTACGTAAAGTACGGACGGACAGACAGGGGTAACACTTAATGCCTAAGCCATTATCATGTCGGGGGCATAAAAATCAATTTGCCAAATGCCAAAATATGAGATATCAGATATGAATAAAAATTTTGTTAAAATTTTGTGTCATTTGATCGTTTGATCTACAATGTTTCAGATGTGAAAGTACTACGCATAAGTCTAACTTACAGGTAATCCTAGAGCAAAACACAATTTTAGCATCTCCTTGGCAACCAGAAGTGCTGTTGGGGTCAAGGTCACTGATGTTATATTACTTGTGGTCTTACAAGATATACCCTGCAAAGATAAAAAAAAAATATTTAAGCTATCGTCAAGTTCTACAGAAACAGCAGAAATTCTCAATGACAAAATCACAGAAGACATTTACAAATTTCATTGCTACTTTTAACTCTTCCCATGCTAGCAGTGACTTTGGTTGTCTGCTGGTAACCTTTGCAAACAGCTTGGAGCCAGATCAGGACCGATCAAATATCAGTTCTGATCTGGTGCCAAACAGTTTGACACTCTGATAGTGTTTGTGAAAGAATTTTTGAAAAACATATTTTGGAAAGTCAGCAAATGACAACAAAAGCATGAAAAATTACATAGCATGTAAAAAATTAAATTTCTACTCTTATCCTTCCAAATTATTTTGTCCTGACAAATGTTGCCTGCTTATAATGCCTGTTGCATATATTCAAAAGGGCTTCACAACACTGTTATCATGGAAGCAAATAATTTGAAGCTTGATCAGTCAGCAAAGAGCAGTTTGATCAAGCTTCAAATTGTTTGCAATACAGGCTACCAAAATACAAAAGCAGATGAGAGAGCAGATGGTAATTGTCATAAATGGTTTGGGCTTTCAAGTAATCTTATACCTGGTAAACATTTTCAAACAGCTGTTGGCTGAATTGATCCTGTTTTATCTTCTGGAAACTGGGTAGAAGCAGATCAACACTGTGTAGTTGTCCGTAACCTGCCAGTAACTGCTGCAGACGAAGATGGTCTATTACAGGGTCATCCAGAGACAGTGGTAGGAGACTCACTAAATTCCTGAAAATCATTAAATACATATCATGGTACTACAAAAGTTTGGCTACACTGATAGACAAAGTATACATTTTACAGAAACAATATTAAAATATACTTAAACGCAAAAGTTTCACAACTCTTACTAAAATGCTATTTCCTTCTTTTTGACCCAAATATTTCACTCAGTGATATTTTGATTGACAAGTCCAATGATTTGCCTTCCATACAACATGAAGATCAGACCAGTGAGACTTTCGATTGCAGATCTTAAACAAGAAATGTAAGGCAACCAAAATTTGAAAAGTCACAGAGATACAATACCTTACATTTTTCGAGTCACAGAGTTACAACCCCTTACATTTTATTCGAGTCACAGAGTTACAACACCTTACATTTTATTCGAGTCACAGAGTTACAACACCTTACATTTTATTCTAGTCACAAAGTTACAATACCTTACATTTTAATCGAGTCACAGAGTTAAAATACCTTACATTTTATTCGAGTCACAGAAATACAATACCTTACAATTTATTTGAGTCACAGAGTTACAATACCTTACATTTTATTCCAGTCACAGAGTTACAATACCTCACATTTTAATTGAAAAAGGTGTTTAACCATTATCTGTTTTCAAAAGCAGAAGGGCAGAAAAATCAAAGTAGTTTTATTTTATGCACTTGTTAAGGTCATTACATCAGAGTTAAGCCTTCAATATTTGAAGTAATTGGCCGTTTAAACACAACTGAACGTCAATATTCATGTTTTTTAATGCCACAAGTGAAAGCCTTCAACACAATGCATAGAAGACAAACAATTTTGATAAATTGGTTGACATTAACAAAGAAACGCAGTGACTTTGATCGTTGATAACTTTATTTGTTAAACCTTTAAATGTTTTCCGCCTGTTACAACATCTGGCTAACACATCGCTACATTTGTTTTTTTTTAATCAAGATAACTATCTTTATGCTAGACTTAAATCATTGAAATCAGGGTTCGTACGGAAATGGAAAAACAGAATTCCAGGACTTTTCCAGGACTATTCCAGGACTTTTTTTAATTTTCAAGAACTCAATTTCTTCCCAATTTTGTATAAAATAACGCAAAAAATGCACTTTTTCCAGCCGGAAACGTCGAAGCGAAAAGGCGCACTTGTTTTCTCTGATTCTGATTCCAGTGATGAAAATTGAATAGAATAGAATATGAGTCGTACCTTGCTCTTCGACGTGTATCTAGCGATTTTCACTCAGTTTTTTTTTTTTGCGATTTTCACAGTTTTTTTTTTGTGGATCCCATAAATCTGAAAGGACTCGTTGTAATTTAGATTTTTCAAAGACTAATTCATATTTTCAAGGATGATTTTACAAAATTCAAGGACAATTCTAGGACAAAATTCCAGGAGTTTTCCAGGACCAAGGTCAAATTCAAGGACTTTTCCAGGTATGTGGGCACCCTGGAATTACAATGACGTCATTATAACATCAGAATGAAGAGCATGATCAAAACAGATTTACGGTAAATCATTCCACATTGTGCAGGAGCATAAGATATGATTACATGAATATTCTAACATGGTCCATACGGAAGAAAACACAGATATAAAACGGTTGCAAAACTTTTGCATTTCCGTAAATAACCTGCTCACCTGTTTGTAAAGATGAAATCGCATGAGCACACCCAGAATATTCAAGTTGCTGCCTATTCTGTGCTTCTATACAATATTTCTGAATCATTTTAACTATTTTCCCACCAGTCACTACTTTGGAATGCGGCTCTTTCATCTGCTTATGTATTTAGGTAGCCTATATTGCAAACAGTATGGACCAAGATCAGACTTCTCCCAGTCCGACCTGGGTACATATTGTTTACAATATAGGCTACATAAGAACATAAGCAGAATAGAGAACGGACGGCAAAAGTCATGACTGGTGGCCTAAGGGTTAAAAGAACCATCAAGGCATATCATTGATAGCAAAGTAAGTACAGACAATTTTTGGTCATATTTTACTTGCAGACCAATTCCTTTTAACTCATATAGTGCTTTTATTACACTATGATATAATGCATATAAAAGAAAGTAACATATATAACTGTAAAAATAGGTGCCTTAATTAGTTACAATTTTACTGTTAGTCATTAGCTTTCAATTAAAAACAAGTAGCCCAATGGGCAACGATTGCTCACCATGGAGCCAGCATAATGTTTGGAGACACCATAATTTACGATGCTCAAAGGCAGATAACTCTGAACTTGAAACAGTGACCAGAAATTAATTCAAAAACGTAAGATATAATGCCGGTTCTACTTATCTGCAAGTATTAAAAAGATCTGAATAAAAATTGCATTGGAAACCTTGTGAAAGTGTAGTTTTCAGATCTTCAAGGGCAGCTAACTCCGTAGTCAGTTATGGGATCTGACCGAAATTCAAACTCATCCATACTTTTATGTATGTCCTGGTAACCTACAGGGATGAAGAAAATCAAATGAAAATGAAGGTGCTAGAGTGGTCACAACATTATATAGTTATATTTTAGATGCTCAAGGGCAGCTAACTCTGTAGCTGGTGGATGGGTGTGGCGGTAAATCAAACTCATTCAAACTTTTATGGAAGTCCTTTTAACCTACAAATGAGGAAGATCCATTCAAAAATGAAGGTGCTAGAGTGGTCACAACAGATCTCCCATTGTAAGTCTATGCAGATTTTTTTATCATGCTCAAGGGAAGTTAACTCCACAATCTAAAGTTGGTTTTACTTTAAATTAAACTCATCCAAGCTTTTATGGTTGTCCTTGCTACCTGAAAGAATGAAGACGATCCAATAATAAATGAAGGCGCTAGAGTGGTCACAACATTATCAATCAATTTTTAAGATGATCAAGGGCAGCTAACTACATAATAGGTGATGGGATCTTGACTGAATTCAAACTCATTCAAGCTTTTATAGTTGTCCTTCTTATCTGCAAGAATGATTATGATCTATTATAAAATGAAAGCACTAGAGTGGTAACAACAATTCTCCCATTATAAGTCTATGGGGATATTTTAAGATACTCAAGGGCAGCTAACTCCTCAGTCGCAGGTCTGATCTGGCCAAATTTTGAACTCATCTAAGCTTTTATAGTTGACCTTGTTACCGGCAAGAATAAAGAAGATCCAATTAAAAATGAAGGCGCTAGAGTGGTCACAACATTATCCATCAATTTTCAAGATGATCAAGGAGAGCTAACTCCATAATAGGTGATGGGATCTTGACGAAAATTCAAACTCAAACAAGCTTTTATAGTTGTCCTTCTTATCTGCAAGAATAAAGAAGATCCATTCAGAATTCAAATCACTAGAGTGGTCACAACGTTTCTCCCATTATTAGTCTATGGGGATTTTTCCAGATGCTCAAGGGCAGCTAACTCATAACTCCTTGGTTGGATCCTGCAGAATTTCAAACTCATCCTATCTTTTATGAGTGTCCTTGTTAGATGAAAGAATATAGAAGATCAAATCAAAAATGTAGACGCTAGAGCGGTCACAACATTATCGATCAATTTTTAATATGCTCAAGGGGAGCTAACTCCAAAATAGGTGATGGGATCTTGATGAAATTCAAAATCATCCAAGCTTTAATAGTTGTTCTTTTTGTCTGCAAGAATGAAGAAGATCCATTCGAAATTGAAAGCACTAGAGTGGTCACAACATTTCACCCATTATAAGTCTATGGGGATTTTTCCAAACGCTCAAGGGCAGGTAACTCAGAAATCCCTGGTCAGATCGTGCTGAATTTCAAACCCATCAGAGATATTAAGGGTTAACTTGTTGTCTGTAAAAATGAAGAAGATCCAATCAAAAATGAAGGAGTTAGAGTGGTCACAACATTATTCATTAATTTTTCTGACGCTCAAGGGCAGCTAACTCCGAAGTCAGTGATGGAATCTTGCCCAAATTCAAACTCATCCAAGCTTTAACAGTTGCCCTTATTGTATGCAAGAATGAGGAAGATCCATTCAAAATTGAAATCACTAGAGTGGTCACAACATTTATCTCATTATAACTCTATGGGGATTTTTCCAAACGCTCAAGGGCAGGTAACTCATAAGTCCCTGGTCAGATCCTGCTGAATTTCGAACCCGTTTGAGATATTATGAGTTTACTTGTTGCCTGCAAGAATGAAGAAGATCCAATCAAAAATGAAGGAGCTAGAGTGGTCACAACATTATTTAATTTTCCGACGCTCAAGGGCAGCTAACTCCGAAGTCAGTGATGGAATCTTGCCGAAAATCAAAAACGTTCGAGCTTTTATGGTTAGTCTTGTTATCTGCAAGAATGAAGAGGATCCATCAAAAATGAAGGTACTAGAGTGGTCACAACATTTCTCCTATTATAAGTCTATGGGGATTTTTCCAGATGCTCAAGGGCAGCTAACTCATAAGTCCCTGGTCAGATCCTGCCGAATTTCGAACCCATTCGAGATTTTATGGTTGTCCTTGTTACCTGCAAGAACAAAGAAGAACAAATCAAAAGTGAAGGAGCTAGAGTGGTCACAAGATTTTCCCCATTATAACCCTATGGGAGCTATCTGTTGCCATGGAAAGCAGAGTTCTGATCCGATCTTACCCAAAACCTAATGCAAGCAATCCCCTACCCCAATGATGCTTCTGATGAAATTTGATTATGATTGGCCAGCTGGTTTCAGAGATATTCATGTTTGAAAGTATGAACGGACGGACTCACGGACGCCGGCTCGAGTCCCATACTATAAGCTCACCCTGAGCCTTCGGCTCTGGTGAGCTAAAAATAATATTGAAATGTAAGAAAAAAAATAATTTCATATTATCACTATAGGAGTTACTATTTATTCAAATTACTGCAAACTCAAATTAAAAACTCTCTTGTCACATAACTTTGAGCTATCCAGTACTTACCTATCTCCTGAGAGGGAAGTTCTGAAATTATTGGCCATCTCAGTTTTAAAGGATTTACTGAACACTGTCAACGTCTGAGTCATCTGAAAAACACAAGATTATAGGAGTCAGCAGATGTTTTGGTTTGTTTGATTTGATTTTTTAAGTCCCAGTCAACAATCTTTCAGTTACGTGGGGATGGGTCTTCCTGGGTTGAACCAGTACTAAGCTAGGATTAATGTGTCTTGCTCAAGGGCACAACGCAGTGATGCCAGTGAGTCTCGAATCTGAGGCCTTTCAGTCTCGAGTCAAGCACTCTACCACTGAGCCTCTGCACTCCCTAGTCAGTGGATGTAATTTTGGTACTTAGGCCTAAATGAAATATATGTGTGGTTCCGGTTGCCGACCGTGCCTATTTAAAACCTGCGACCCTAAACATTAAAATGGTGTTTTTTTGTAAAAAAAAGAAAAAAAAAGAAAGACCGTTTTCCGTCGCTGGTGCCGCCATGTGCTGTGTTCAATCTATATGCCAATAGGGCCCATATAATCTATAAAAGCGTTCACTCAGAAAAAGAAGGGACTCTCATATAAACAGGTGATAAAACAGTCAAAAGTTACACGTTTTTTTCCGACTTCATCGGAACTCGACTGGTCACGAAAACTAATGACATTTGCAATTGGCCTTTAAAATACCAACAAAGATCGAACTAATGTGAAATATAGTGCTTTTTGGATATATAACAAGCTCCTTTATCTAGTTTTACCGATAAAAACATGAATATAAATTGTTAATATACGGAAAATAGATTGCAAAAAAGCCGAAAATCGTTACATATTTTCGTACCGCGTAAAATTCGTACCGCGCGATTTTGGCCCCAGTATCTATCTTTCTTCTTTACTGGCATCGATCAATGATGGTAATTACGCATAGGAGTGCTAATTTTGAAATTTGGAGAATAAACAACAAACTTTGACTGTGTTTGGAAGAAATGAGAGAGCCTTCAACTCCTCTGTTGTCTGTGTAGTGACTGCATTGGAGAAATAATATTTCAAAGTGGGAATAGTAAAGGGAAAAACCTATTCTTCAGGACTTTCTGATATTTCTTGGGGCATATTTCTAGTATCCAATGTGATAACCTGGTAACTTTCGAACTGTGGGCAGGTTCAAGTACTTGTCTTTATATTTTCAATAGACACAGCACCACAATGAACCCTATGGAGGAGAAGGAAAGAAGACCAATCCCTACACTACAGAACTCAAGAGATGGCCACTCAAACTCATTGAGCATTTTGCTAATCACTACTTGCATTTCGCCATCTGCAGGTCCAACGGGCAGCTGTCCTCAGAATGTTCTCAATTCAATCTAAGTTTTAGAGTGAGGGTTTCAAATCAGTGCTGCATACTCAAGATTATAGGACGAACCAAAGTTAAACAAATGCAGAAAAAAGGGCGAAATCCATCCTTGTGGCTTCAGCTGCTATACATCCCAAGGTGGTGGTTCTGTAGTTGTTGATTCATTTTTTATCATTGCTCCAGATGTTTGTGGGTTTTTTGTGTTTGGTCCTTGCTTATGTAATGCAGTACTTTATGTCCTTTCTAGTTTTTCACTGAGGAAGAGAGCGATGGTTGCTTTACTTTAATTGTGTTCTTATTGTCTTGTAGCGGTACATGAATGTATGTTATGTGTCTTTCCTCAGAGTGCTGTGGGTTGGTCTATGGTCTGTGATTGTGGCATTTCCTCAGTTTCCTGGCCTAATTCTCACTTGCTTTTTCGTGTTGTCAGTGATGTTATACCAAGGTATTTTATTGACTGAACATTTTCAAAGGTTGGGTTGTGTACGGAATAATCAAAATGAAATTGGTTGTGATGCTTATGCCGCCAAGTCACTCTCATAGAGTGACATCTGGCTTCATTTAATTTCATTTGCCAATCAGCTTCCCACTGTCCTAAGCCAGGGAGTTCTTGCAGGGTAAGACAGTCATGAAGTGAATATACAGGACCCAGTTATCTGCGAACAGAAGACCGGTAGACGTCAAACTTGTGACAATTGCCTTTCAAATGGGCCAATGGCGTGTTCTAGATTGAAAATAGTGAGTATGAACAGGAAATACCACAATCACAAACTGCAAACAAACCCGTGGCACTGTGAGGAAGAGTCACACAACAATCATGAGACACTGGGAAGACAAACAAAGCAAAGGAAATCAGCTCTGAACACTGCATCATGTGATGAGAAACACAGCACTACTGCATATAGAGGCATGATCATGTGTCATAATATAAAAAAAGTCAATTTATTATATCCATTATCGTGGTAGACATACGTACAAGGCATATTTTTTTCCTTTTTCTAAGGTGGACTCAAATGACTGGTTTCAGAAATGCAAAGTTAAACAAGCAAAACAAGAATTTCTGACATTAAAATATTAATTTATCTATAATATATCAAAATATGTTTAATGAATCCCTTGTACTACATGTATATTCTGTATCATATTTAAGGCCGTCATGCGATTTTAATGTTATGTCTTAATTTAATGTTAGGGCCTACCTACCTACCCTAATTTTTTTGGGGCATCCAACAGGAACCACACATATATTTCATTTAGGCCTTATGGTGTTGAAGAGCACCACAGACTCATATGCTTTTTAAAATTATGTTTGCTTAAGTCGTCTGCGGCTTATATTTGCTAATATTATCAACTATTGTTTGTTTGTTTGTATTGATACTTTACGTCCCATTCAACAATTTTTCAGTCATGTTGGGACAATTTGCTGTCATCAACGGTTGAACCAGTACTTTGTTTAACAGTGTCTCCAGAGTCTTGAACTGGCAACCCTTGGATTCCCAGTCTAATTCTCTACCAACTGAACCACTTGTACGCATAGAGGCAAACAGAGATGATCTGGGTCTACACTCTTTGTCGAAGATGGGGCTTCTAAAACATTTCAGCAGACAATAAAACTGACAACATTAGGTTAGAATACTGTTGATTGACCTAGCTAAACCTCAGCAACCAACCAACTGATGTCTTGTCTTAACCGTTTGTATACTAATGAATTCTTCCATCTGGTTTGACATAATAAACTGGGTATAGTCCACTGTACTTATCTAGGGGTGTCAGGTATTAATTTCTAAAAAAAATATTGTATTCTTTTGATTGAATGTCTTTTTCGTCCTTACAAACAGTGTAGACCCTGATGAAATGCAGCATCATGCTGCATTTCATCTGGGTCTTCACTGTTTGTAAAAGTACTCATTTAGGGGTTTCTCGAATACAAAGGGCAGTGTTGTGCTTAGGTCAAGATTTCTGGGGGACACAGGTGTCCCTCAATTTGAATTTCAGGGGGACATTTACAAATTCTGGGTACACACCAAATCTTACAAATTTTTACCTGTTAAATTGAATAGTTATCAGGAAATTTCTGTTCAATTTTCATTTAAATTTGATGACGTCGATAGTTTTGGCTCCAGAAGGGGTGTAGATGACAGTGAATTAGTTTCTGCCATTGCCCCAGTTTTGTATTCACCAGCAATTTACTATTTCTATATTATTTATCATAGGTAAATACCATGTGCCAGTCTGAATTGCGCTATTTACTTCCCTTTATTGGGTTACACTAAATACGGAAATGTAGTAAACAGCGAAAAAAATAACCAGATTTTCGAGGTGCTCCCTTAGGCCCGGTGCGTTTTTAAAGGACATTGGCGGTAAAATAACGGGAATCCTGCAATGCCGCGCTCTAGTCACAACACTGAAAGGGTTAATGTATATACCTCTTGTGGTAGGTTCTTCATGATTTCTACATCTCCCATGTTAAAACCCACAGCGGACGGTTCAACAACACAAGCACAGATCAGCTGCCAGAGGTTTGATGCCCAGATATCCTTGGGGACAACCTAGAAAATAGGATCTTATATTAATCCTTAATGGGCTAATCACGACTACAGCTGACAAAACTTTGGTATAATTGGTAGAGGTCCACTATGTGATGCAATATCAAATATCAAGGCTGAGGCCTTCTTGTTTCAAACAAGAAGATTTGTTTATGATTTCCCTATATATAATGAGCACTAAACCATCAGAAGCACGACTTCTTAATATACCAATGCATACCCCAATCATGGCAGCCTGAGTAAGAGAACATGAGCAAGATAAGAATTTCTATCCCAGGATAAAAATCTCAGGTATTCTTATCCTGTCAAAATAATACTTTTAACCCGGTAGCAAACACTAGTCTATGAACTCAGACTACTCAAATCGCCGGTTCGAGCATCATTTACCGTATTACCCCTTAAAATAACAAATTGTCCAGGTAATGGCCTTACCCGGCAACCACATACACACATGCCCAACCCACAACCACCAAACCATAGCGCGTATTAGAGCAACTTAAGGGCAGATCTTTCTTGGATATTTGGAATTGGTAAACTGGTTAACTCAAAGTCTCTTCAGGGCATACAACTGCATCTGAGCCGGTCTTTCTGTTGGTGTGCCAGTCGATGTGACGGCACAGCTGCAATATCAACAATGGATGGATTGTGGACCAACAGAATAGGATTCAACAGATAGGATGGATGCTCAACACAGATGAAGATTGGAATTTTGGAATTTTGTAAATGTTGCGACGTGTTTGTCATGCTTAACTACTAACTTGTCAGCGAAGCCAGGGGATGGGAGAGGTTACTTAATACCTCTTAGGCTTCTCGCAGACCTGCAAAACTCATCATCAGAATACTAATAACTAACCATTAACCACTAAAACACTAACAACTAAACCCTCAACCTTCCCACAACTTGCTCTGTATGTGATGGCCATGCTTATGCATGCCCCGCCAAATTAAGGTTAATATACAATAACGGTTTCACACGAGAAACCCGTTAGGTATATTATTCTTTGGAAGCCTCAAGCAAAATTTCAAGATAGGATGCTTGGAGAACTCAGAACGAACATACATGTTCTGAGTCTTACCACACTTGAGCGGCGCCCTTCCTCCTAGGAATAAGCCCCGTATCCCCCGCTTAAAACCCCTAAACAATCGGCCATCTAATGACGAATGGCCATCTTTTGGATATGGAGTTCAAAATTTTAAGGAGCAAACAAGTGAGATCTCTCATGGGAGCATCAATCACAAAAGAACACCGACTCCTTGCCACCTGCTCCACAAAATTGCAACTGAAATAGAAAAATAAAATTAAGGAGGCAAAACTTTATTTCCTAAAGCTTGCTCTAGGGAAAGCTAACTTCATAGACTGATGTCCGCGTCTTAGTAACACCGCCCGCGAGCACATGTATACAAGAACTGGACGGAAGTGCGGAGTGGAACCTGGATGTTGTTACAACTTGATACATCAACTTACAGCCCACCATTAGGGGGAGCGGCAAACTTAAACAAAAGTTAACAAAACTCCTTGCCCTTCCAGGCGGAAAAAAAAACACTTACACTTTCAGGAACAGTGGGGGTGACACTGTGCAGACGAAATTGTCACGTCAATCCCCACAAGATTGAAACCTGTTCTAGAGCATTTCCAAAATTCAAACTAATTAATTCCCCATACCTTTACTTAACGCAGATAGGCATAGGATAAGGGCAGGATACAGCCCGAATTCCTTTTTTGAAGCCAAATTGGGTGCATAAAACTGGATGTGCCGTGTGTGCTATATATGCCTCGTGCGCAGGGACCGCGGCACACCGACACAATAACCGAATAATAATAACAATAACTCAGACTACTCCTAAGGGAACTGTCTCATCTCTGGTCCATATTGTTTACAATATAGCCTACAAAAGTATATGAGCAGATAAGCATGATGGGTAATTTTTAATGCTTTTATTGTTGTCTGCTGACTTTTTTCAAAAACGTTTTTTCTAAAAAATTCTTCCAGGAACACTATCAAAATGTCAAACTGCTTGGATACAGATCAGGACCGACGGTCTATCCGTCCTGATCAAGGTTCAAACTGTTTGCAAAGGTTATCAGCAGACGACAAGTCACCACTAGCAAGGTGGATATATTTTATCTTGAAATTTATTGCCATATTTATGCATCCAAGACCCAGAAGTGACTGAATATATGCATGCGCACACTTGTCGCTTACACAGTAAGTATCATCTCCCTATCTACTGGCTCATAGGTTTAGATAAACAAAAAAAATTATGCCTAAAATTGAAAATATTTTCTTACCTATAATTTTTAGCATATGTTTTGGGTGCTCAAAAAAAACGTCTCACTGAGACGGTTCTTTTGAGTACCCAAAACATATGCTTCGGTTGAAAAATAAGAAAATTATTTTCCTGGTACACACTCTTAACTTAAGGCCAGCTGGCCCAAGTAAAGTTACTTACTGAAAGTGTCTCCTTCTTGTATTTGAACAGCATGATTGTCAGAAACCCTAGCAGTCTCACTATCACAGTACACTTGGCCCTGAAAATATATCATATTTTTGCTTGTTTGACTTGATTTTTTACGTCCTATAAACAATATTTCAGTTATGTAAGGAGGGGTCTTCCTGGACTGAACCAGTACTAAGCTAGGATTAATGTGTCTTGCTCAAGGACTCTACGCAGTGACATGCATGTGAGGCTCAAACTCGCGGCCCCTCAGTCTAAAGTCAAGCACTCTACCACTGAGCCATTGCGCTCACTAAAATATATCATATGAGCTGATGTGTGAAAAAATCAACAATTTGACCTTGGACCCAGTGATGACTCACAGCAGCCTGAACATCCATAGAGTCCCACTATTTGTTTGATTTGATTCTTTACGTCCCATTTACAATATTTCAGTTAAACAGGGACGGATCTTCCTGGGTTGAACCAGTACTAAGCTAGGATAAATGTGTCTTGCTCAAGGACCACAACACAGAGACGCCGGTGAGACTCGAACCCACAACCCCTTGGTCTCGAGTCAAGCACTATACCACTGAGCCACTGTGCTTCCTATAGAGTCCACTAGGCAGATGGTGGAAAGCTGAGGTCCTAAGCTACCAATTGAGCTCCCAGCAAAGACTCTGATCAGCCGGGGCTAATGCCTGGCAAATGCCCAAGCTGATCTGAGTCTTTGCTAGCTCAATTTCAGGGTCAAATTGTTGGTTCTGTCATGCGCAGGGTCATATTTTGGGATATAAAAAGGAAACAGATGCTAACTAGTATTGGTTCCTGAGAAAAGATGTCCCCCACCACAAACACCAATTTGACCAATTTAGTTCCACTGTGACCTTGAAAATTAGGACAAGGTCACCCAAACCTAATCAAGTCTTCATCATGCTCCAATGTTATATCAATGCAAATGTTGTTCCAATCTACCCATTAGTTCATGCGATCCATATATCTTACACACAAGAAAGCATCACGCCGATGCCAACAGGATCTGCACCAAATCAATAAGTTCCCATCCCCTTCAGTGGGGGGCATAATTACTAACTTTGATTTCATTCTATATTTGTTTTTAATGGCAGGCATCTTGATATGCCACCTCAAATGGGTAACTACAGCACTTGTGGATAAATATGAAAAAATGATCTGGGTACCTTTTTTAATCTGGGCCTTTAGTTTAGCAGTATAACTCCTTAGGAGCAGTCTGATCTAGGTTAATATTGTTTGTACTATAGGCTACCAAAGTAAGATGGCAGATGAGAAAACAGACAACATTTGAGCCGCAACATGAGATTTCCAACAATGTGGTATGTGCGACCAGCAAAGCCTCAGACCAGCTTGTGCATATGCGCAGCCGGATCAGAGCCTTTGCTAGTCGCTTGAATATTCTATGACTGTTAAGCTACTTGGAATTTCTAAGCTTAAAAGGAGGCTGCACAGGCTGGTCTGAGTCTACACTTGTCAAAATGCCACATTGTTGGAAGTACCCATGTTGCGGCTCATTTGTCATGTATGGCGGGAAAAGGGTTAAGAACCATGTACAGACCTGTTGAAGTCATCTTCTTCCTTAGGTGTGAAGAAATCTAGATGTGCCTTCTTTGAAAACAGCTCGACAACAGCTTCCATATCCACCATTGCAATGTTTACCAAAAAATATCTGAGAGAATCAAAAATGTGGTATTTACTCCCATCTTTGGTTTTGGCTGCAAAAATAAATACCATACAAAAACAGCATGAATTCTGCATTAATTTACAAGAAAAATAGAAAATTTACAGGGCTCACCCTGCCTTAGCCATTGTAGCCATTTGTAACTAAAAATGTAGCGCGGCTACAAATATAAGTCATTGGCTAAAAGTACACTCTAGGTGGTTCAAAAATGACTTATCTGTGAAAAAGTGTATTTTGATCAGCTTTTGGATTTTCCTATATTGCTTTTATTATTCCTTCATTTTTTATTAGTGTGCCATATTTTACTCTTTGAATGCTTGATTTTTTTCAATACCATCAGGGTGTCAAACAGTTTGGATCCAGATCAGGCCCGACGTTTCGTCGGGCCTAATCTGAGTCCAAACTGCTTGCGAAGGTTATCAGCAGATGACAAAAATTCCACTAGCTGGCAAAGAGTTAAATACAGAACAACTTCTTGATACTACTTTCTGGCTAAAACCTAGGCTTAAGTCAATTTCATTTGGCTACAAATGTTACCATTTGGCGAAATTGTTGGCTACAACAAATTCTGAGCCAGGGTAAGCCCTGATTTATATCATCACTAATAGCGACTTTGAACTTAGACTCTTAAGGTGGAGGCACCATGTAAGCATTATGGGTAGTCTACATAGTTACCCTATGAAATAAGATTACCAAACAGAAGCATCAGGTAAGTTTTACATTTTATTTTTTCAATAAAAAAAAAAATAAGTGAGAGAGGACAATCATTAGAAACAAGTTTAAGACAAAGGCCATAAGTCTGATAGCATTTTTTGAATTCTTTCAAAATTTAATAAGTTAATCCACTCAGTCTCTGCTGACAGAATTCACATAAAATTTTCAGTCTTATTTTCCCACCAATGCAGTGGCGGGTCCAGAGGGGGGGTTATAGGGAGTTCCCTCAACCCCCCCTTCCTGCCCCCTCTTTTTAAATATCCTATGAAACCAAATTATTTCATTTTCATGGGATATTTAAGAATTATGAGATAAAATCAGCAAAGTGACCCCCCCCCCCAACACTTTATACATATAAACCCCCTTTCCAGAAATCCTGGATCCGCACCTGCAATAAAGATAGATACAACAAAATTTGTCATCTGCTGCAGTTGAAAATGGTGCATTGAGGGTTAAACTAAAATGGTACATACTTCCAAAGAGATCGGCTGGTGTCAGTAAATTCTCTCCAAACACCCAGGTGTAACAGTCTAGGGCCGCTAGAACCATATCAAACCATGACAACGAGGATTGTAGAGAGAAAACACTAGAAACTTTGTCTAGAGTCGGGAATCCTTCAATACCATGTTTCACTCTTCCTGTGTGCCCACCACCTTCAAATCTACAGAAATATGGCTTGAATTACAAATCAGTCAACACCGAAATGGTCATTTCACGAGCCCTACACTTCAAATTTACAGAAAAAAATATTGTTTTACCAAAATCCTGACATTATTTTTTCATACTGAAAAATGTAGTCTACTGATTGTGTCTGCTGAATATATTCATCTGCTGATAATCTTTGCAAACAGTTTGGACCCAAACCAGAACAGACAGAATGTTGGTCCTGATCTGGGTCCAAACCATTTGACACCCAGATTATGTTCTTGAAAGATCTTTTTTTAAAAGTTAATTCTGATAAAAAAGCAACAAAAGCATGAAAAAAATACCCAGCATGCAAAGAGTATAGCTGTCACCTGCCTGCATAATATGAAATTAAGATTTCAGTGAAACATTTAAAACAAAGACAGCTAAGGAGATTACTCATATGAAACTCTTATCTATTCCCAACATTTATCAAGGTGTTGTAAACTTACCTCTGAATGAAATACTCTGAACCTTTGTCTGTACAAAAATGATGAAAGAATTTCACTGGTGTCTTTATACCTAAAACACATAGACTATACAGATTAGCTCATTGCTTGGGCTGGCTTTCATTTCAAGTGACTTCAAATGAAGAAACAGGAGAAAATTAGGATGGGCTTTTTAGAGGCTCTATCATAGAACCAGATAATCAAACTTTTAACATGTAAAACAGATCATTTTCTTTTTCATCATTTTAAACACAAAATTCAGGTGCTCAAAAGAACCATTGAGACAGTCCTTTTAGCACCCACAACATATAATTCAGTTGAGAATAAAAATAAAAAAAGATTTTTTTAATTATTCACTCTTATCTGGAGGCCTGTTTAATTTAAAACTTTGATTTGTGTCTGCTTTTCCATGCAGAAGTGTTGTATGATGTAAGGTTATCGAATGGACAGAATGTATCCATCTCTTTATGTGGTAGGGGCTCTAGAGAGCTCCAGGGTGCCACAAAGGCTTCCAAGAAGCTCTAGAGATACTGGTTTAATCTCCTGTGATAACAACTTATCCTGTTAAGTGCTTCAAGTTAACTTTGCAAGAGACTAGGTGTTCATGATTCCATGAAGACCAAAAATTGATTTTATTACTTATATTTACATTTTATACTAGCAGTAAAGTATCAATTTTCACCTTACTTGGCTGGTTTTCTGGATATTTTCAATGAAATCAGACATAACGGCGGTTTTGAAATAGCCAATATGCCAAATTTCCGTCATTAACGTCATGGCTATATGTGTTCAACATCATGCAAACGTCAGCATATAAACATTATTGGATGGCGCGATGTTGGTCTGCCTAAATGACACCTTTGTGGGTGTGGCTTAAATTGATCCGACATCTCAAATGTAAAGGGTCATTTAAAGACTCACAGTGGAAATGTAAACATAAACTAATGAGTCTGTTTCTTACGACAAATATATTTCACAGGTAAAAGATACACCTCAACAGATTCGAGAATGTGAATTAAAGGAAGATATAAACAGTTTATGAGAAAATGTTACCTATCACCTATGAGTAAAGTCACTCTTTATTTTAACTTGCATGTTGAACTATCCAGTCAGGCTACAGGTCTTATTTTTGGTCAATCTACATCTAAATCCCTACTTAGTGCATATTTGTGTTGACGCAACAATTTTTCAGTCAAAGCCGGACCTTTCCCGGGTTGAACCTTTACTAAGCAGAGGATAAAGTGTCTTGTTCAATGACACCACACATTGCCCCTATGAGTCTTGAACAAAAGACCCCTCAATCTCAAGTCTCTAGCACTCTACCACTGAGCCACAGCGCTCCTCACTTGGTGTATGCCCACTGTGAAGACTGGCAAGGCTGTACTAATGCCAAGGCTTGTCCAAACTTTCACTTATCGCCTATACAATTGCACCAATATCTCATTGGCTAACTACAGTATAGATTTACCTGGAACAAGTGTACAGAGCTGATAGGACAGCTTCATACAGGCATGACGACACTCTGTCTGTGGACGTCCACACTGTCTTGTCAACCATCGAACAGCAATATCCAGTGTCCGTTCTGACCAAGCTCTGTGGAGATAAAGTCTCATAAATGAAAATTCAAAAATTGTTATTTCAACATTTGAACAACCCATGTTTTTTTAAAACATTAAATATTGAGCTTGATAATATATTTGTGGTTGCTATCGGAAAACATACAATGATGCAATAATTTTCTGCCAGCAAAGAATGATGTAATACAGAATACTCTCTTCAACTTTACTCTTGGTTTGTTTGTTTTGTTGCTTGACGTCCTATTCAACAGCTATGGTCATGGTGGGATGTCAGTTCACCTAACCACACTTTTTCCGTGGGCAAGCTTGAACAAGCAGTTAACCAGTACTTTGTGCACATACTTTTGTTTTTAACTGACAACAACCCTTCTTGGATAAATCAGCAGAAGGGAGGAAAATGACCATAGAAATTATTTCATGATTAATCTCCATGAAAGTATGGGACCAGGCCGGGATCAAACTCGTGACCCCTGGATCTGCAGTCTGACATGTATCTGCAGTCAGACAAGTTACCGACTGCACTACTGGGCCTGGTTTTGCTCTAGGGTGGACAAACCTAATTACTCTGATAAGATAAGCATGTGCAAACAAAATAGTCCCAGCTCAGACGGCTCCTATAGGAGCAGTCTAATGAGGGCCTATTTGTTTGGTTTCCTGGGAAAAGTGTTCATTGGTAGCTAAGGTGAGTTAGTCTAAATTATCAGTTGGAACATTTCATTTTAGAAAATCAGAACTTAAAGAGTTAAAGTCAACAGAGACAGCATTAACTTTGAGCTATCATCATTCGAATTAAAAAGAGTTGGTGTAAAGAATAACCCAAAGCTCATCATTTTCACTGTTCCCTTTCAAAATCTATGATCACAAGACACCTAACTAAACAAAATTAGAAAAAGATTGGCTGATAAAATTACAGTCATAAAATCTTCTCTAAATGAGTGTGGGGGACTGATTACAACATAATATTACCCTACCTAGGTTCTTTCCTCAGTTTATTTGGATTTCTCAGAAGAGCAGCTTTATGTCTTATTATCTTCTCTAAATGTTCTAGAGCTTTACAGCATTGTTCTTGAGTGCCTACAATATGAAAGTGTGAACAAAATGTACATAAATACTCAGTCATAGCTTAGCTAAAGTCACTTTAAGTTTCTATTCAGTTCTTATTGATATGTTTGTCAATTATCTTCCTCAAAAATAAATGTTCAAGAGCTTAACAAACATTTCTTGACAGCACAGAGGCCTAGTGTTAGAGTGCTAGGCTTGAGATCGAAAGACTCAATGGAGGCACTGTGTTGCTTCTTTTAGCAAGACACTTTATTCTCTGCTTAGTCTTGGCATGACTGAAAAGTTGTTGATTTGGATATAAAGCATCACGTCAAACAAAACTCTAAATAACAGTTTTAAGGGGAGTGAAGTCCTTTGTTTATGCAGTCGGCTCATTCGCATTTTCCAATTAGGATTTAATATGAAGGGCTATTGCTGGGATGAGTCCAAACCATTTACATTTAATTTTATGTCACATAAGTTGCACACTGGAGTTCCCTGGGAGGACCTCTATTTCTTGGTCATTGTTATATTAAAGTGACGTAATTATGTTTGTCACATTACAGCATATTCAGGAACTTCTGGAAACCTTTTTGGATCTTTTTTTTTTAATATAAAACTGCAATATTAAATGGTGAGCGAGAAAAAGAATCCATAAAGTGTGTGGGGGTGGGATAGAAAAATCTGTTCCTCGCGATCCCCGTTTGTCATCACTTGGCAAGCCTCCTGATGCCAAACGGTGATCCTCAGGAACAATTTTAATGTCTGATCACTTTCTATACCACCCTCACACTCACGATAGATTCTTTTAGTCAATGATCTTGTCTCTTGACATGGAAAGAAGCCATGAAGAAGGGGTTGAGGGTAAATGTAGGTCCAGCATGATAGACGAAATACAGAACGTCCAGCCTGATCTGGATCCAAACTGTTTTACCACTCTTATCGCATTCCTGAAAGAATTTTTCTAAAAAGTTTATTTTTGAAAAAAAATCAGCAGACGACAAAAAAGTGAGAAAAATTTCCTAGGGGGCAAAGAGCTAACAAAAAGATAAACAAAAAAAGATCTTACCTAAAGATTTTTCATCTCCATGAGCAATTGATAAACTCTCAACAAAGTGTACTAACAATTCAAATGTAAACATGTTAACTAAAGGCTCCTCCTCTCTGAAAAGAATAACAGACTGTCAACCATCTTCCTTCATGAATATTCATGCTAAGCTCCACCCACTATGAATAATCATATAAATAAACTTTCATATTTGTGCATTTAAAAAAGAAATTACTTGTCAGGTCCACTAGTGTAGGAGCATATCTAATCATATTTCCGTAAGAAAACAGAGTAGACTCTGATAAGGCAGCTCTTACAAGAGCTGCCCGATCTAGGTCTGCTCTGTTTGCAATAGTGCTAAAAGGCGTCTCTATGAGGTAAAGGGTTAAAAGTATTCAAGACCCGCTAACAGATATTTATCATGTGATGTCACACTGAGATATAATGCCATGTATTAAAATCGATGAACAACTAGTGGATTACGTATTTTGGGAACATTAAGAAATGACGCCTATAAAAATGCCACAAATATAAGCAAAATTTTTAATAGCATTTAGACACAAACACACTATTTCAAAGTAATTTTAATGTCAAATGATAAATAGAAGCTTACATTTGTGCTCTTTGATTGTTGAATTTATTAAACTTGTGATGAAAAAGCAATAAAATGTCCTGCAAGCCTTGCATTTTTCTCTTTTCCCCCACCTTGTTCAATAAATTCATTTATTCATGAGCACTCATGTTAGATCCTCTCTCTGTATCGTTAACAGGAACAGTGAAAATATCTCCTTCAAAAAGATCAGACTGAATCTATAACATTCTGGAAACAGTAGTAACACGATAAAAGCTCAAATTTGCCCCCCCCCCCCTCCCCAGTTTCTCCTGCAATAAAAATCAAAAATTATATATATTACCACCCCTGCTTAAAGCATACAATTATTAACTCTTTATCCCCTTGTCGTATGCTAATAACTTTTGCAAACAGTTTGGACCCAGATCAGGCCCGACAAAATATTGGGCCTGATCTGGATCCAATCTGTTTGACACTTACAGTGAAACCTGTCTTAAGCGGCCACTCAAAAATAGACAAAACAAAGGTCTTAAAGACAGGTGGTAGCTTATTGCAGGTCGAAAGTATTGCAGAATGCTCCTTGGAGCATTCTGCAATACTTTTGACTTGCAATAAGTGATTATCGGTCTTGAAAACAAATTTTGGTGACTTCTTTTGAGTGGCCACTTTAGACAGGTTTTACTGTATATGGTATTCCTGAAAGAATTTTTCGAAAAGTTAATTTTGAAAAAAATCAGCTTACGACATAAAAGCATGAACAAATTTCCCAGGGGGCAAAGAGTTAAGCATACAATCTTTAATTGACCTAAAAATGCCTTGCTTAGAGTGAACATGAACCCTTACCTGAACACAGTGTAGATATTGTTGAATGCTAAAGCAGCGCCCAGTCTTTTGAAAGGATTTGGATGCAGGGAATAGCTGTACAACCTCTTTAAAACTGACTTTGCATTGGATGGATTGGTCTCTAAAGCCTGAAAAATATTTCTGCATAGGTCAAGATAAAGAATTTTTTAAATCGTAAAATTGTGAGTAATTTCTTACCCATCAGATTTAATTTATGTTTTGGGTGCTCGATAGAACTGTCTCAGTTCTTTTGAGTACCTGAAACATATGTTTTTGTTGAAAAATTAGTTTTAAATAATACACAGTGACTCTTTACTGGATGCCTGAAGTGTCATTATTCAAACATGCATAAACAGCTATCGAAAAAACCTGACAGTCTAGTTTTTGGTATCTAGGGTGCAGCCTACCAAATGTCTCATTGGTTGAAAGTGAGAAATTTCTAAAATCCTGAACTTTTGAAAGTCAAATCTTCATACTTGAACTTTTCCAACAAAATATTACCGATTTCAAGCTTAAATGTTATAATTGTCTTCAGATAGTTATTCCCTAATTCAGAGCCTAGAAATTGACGGACTAGGTAAACTATACCTTGGTTGATGTCTGCTTGATAGACCACTTGAGGAATTCATGTAAGCATCTGGCACTGAAGTCTCTAAGGGCTGTATCTGATGCTTGAATCATACCATCCTGAAACAGATTAAAAATTACATAATAAAGACAATAAAGTCACTAACCCTTAATGCGCCAATCACAACTAAAGTCGTCTGCTTTTCTCGTCTGCTGAAATGTTTAAGAAGCCTTTAGAGCAAATAGTGTGGACCCAGATCAGACTGCTCCTATGAGCAGTCTGTTATGGGTCCACGCTGTTTGCTTCTATACTTAATAAGTCAGTAATGTTAGGCAATTATTTGCAGCAGACGACTTCAGCAGATGGCATTTTCAGATGCATTTTTTCTTGGCGCTTTAAGGGCTAATTTGTGTTGGTATAATTTGAAGCTAAGAAAAAACAAGATGGCAATGAAAGCCCTATATCACTCATATCAGTTCTGGCTCAGGAGATGATAAATAAAAATCTATTCTTAGCTAAGGTGGCAATTTTTTAAGCAAAGTAGAATCATTTAAAAAAAACTTTGGAAGAGAGCAACATAAGGAACATTTTGTGTGAAATTATATTGAATTTAGGCAATCTGTTCATGGGTCGATGTTATTTAAAGACCTTTCTATTTCAAGCTCCGGTGACCTTTCTGTCCAGGTGAAAAAGTCTATTTCAGCAAATTCGGTGGAAGAATAATGGGAAATACTGGATTGAATTAATTTTTTTATATGGACAATAGGAGAAGGAATTATAGTGTATTAAAGAGTTTTCTATTTTTAGCTCTATTGGTCATTTTGTTCACAAGAACAAAAAGTTTTGTGCAATTTTGGTAGAGGGCATTATGAGGAATATTTCTATGAAATTATTTTGTACTAGGCTGTTGATTCAGGAGATGTCATCAAAGAAAAAGTTTCTGGGGGAGGCACTAAATAAGACTAGTGAACAGTCTTGTTAAGAGACTGAAATATTGATACTTACATACACAGCATCTATAAGGGCAGCTTTCTCTTCATTTTCCTCTTGTTTACCACAAGTGAACCAATGAATCAACTGCATTGTTAAAGGTTCAAATAGTTGTTTAGCTACCTGGACAGAAATATTGATACTTACATACACAGCATCTATAAGGGCAGCTTTCTCTTCATTTTCCTCTTGTTTACCACAAGTGAACCAATGAATCAACTGCATTGTTAAAGGTTCAAATAGTTGTTTAGCTACCTGGACAGAAATATTGATACTTACATACACAGCATCTATAAGGGCAGCTTTCTCTTCATTTTCCTCTTGTTTACCACTAGTGAACCAATGAATCAACTGCATTGTTAAAGGTTCAAACAGTTGTTTAGCTACCTGGAAAATACAACAAGTCCTTCATTTTAAATACAAAGGTATTTAGTTATACCATGGATGTAAGTATATTATGAGCCCCTAATTCTTTTACACATATTTTGGTATTAATCCTTAGCCCAACAGCCACAACTTCTGTCATCTGGTTCTCTTGTCTGCTTAGGTTCTTAGGTAGCCTATATTGCCAACAATATGGACCCAGATCAGACTGCTCCCTTAGGAGCGGTCTGGTCAGGATTCATAGTGTTTGCTTCCATTATGAATCTAGTCTAAGATACGGTATTCCATTAGTTTAATTGTTTGTGCATGGCAGATTGCAAGTCAGCAATATATCAAAAGCCATGAATCTAGATTTTTGCAGACTTATTCTTTGATATATCGAAATAAATATAATAGTAGATTCAGGTTATTTCAGGTTTCATTCAGTAATGCATACAAATTATCTGTCAGCAACATTCCATTCCAAAGAAGCACCAAGTATTAGTTGCTCTAAAGAGATTTTTTTACAAAATACTGATGGCCAAACTCTGCTGATGATTCTCACAGGCATTGCAATGAGAAATATGCCTTAACTCTTAAAGCACCAATCATGACTGCAGCAGACAACAAATTTTGCGACATCTTTCCTAATTTATGAAAAAATAAGGTATGATATTTCATGAGAATCGTCTGCCAGCAGACCATTCTCATGAAATATCATGCCATATTTGTTATTTTGAAAAAGCGGCAAAATTTGAACCTGTCGTCTGCTGCAAATTATAGGTGGCGCTTTAAGGGTTAAATAAATAAACCGGCCATTCTTACCTGTTCAACATCACAAGCCAGCTTCAACATGGCAGGAAAAAGTTTAATGTACAGCCCTGCCATTGATGCTCTCTCCACTCTAGTTCCTGGCTGCTGAGCGCTCCTCCCCAGACAGTATATGATCAGAGAATGCAGGAGCTCGCAGGCAGCCACTTTGGTCTGGCGATCACTTGACTTGGTTGCCAACTCAATGATGTGTGGTAAGAATGCATCTGAAATAGGTTGAGAATAAGATTGGTGAAAGTTAAAAATTTCCAAATTCCAGAAATCTAGAACTTCAAATCTAAAAACTTGCAGTATTCCTACTAAATATTGACAATTTCAAGTTCAAATGGTACATTTTCTTTGGAAAAAATAAAATTGAAAAAGATTTTATAAGAGAAGCTATCATGATCTGCCTAATTCAGCATTTTGAACTGACTTTCTATGGAAAGTCAGCCTCAAAATCCTGAATTCATGGATAATCCTGAACACTTTCACCCATGTTACCTAGGTAAATGTTGGGTTTCATGTCTTCAAAGGGCACCTCGAACTTGAGATGTTGTTGGAGGTCCCAGGCTATGGCTTTCCCTGAGATCTCTTCGTCAGTGTTAGACAACAGTCCCATGTTTACACTACCACAAAGATGGCCGTATTGCTGTCTTACCTAGGTAAATGTTGGGTTTCATGTCTTCAAAGGGCACATCAAACTTGAGATGTTGTTGGAAGTCCCAGGCTTTGGCTTTCCCTGAGATCTCTTCGTCAGTGTTAGACAACAGTCCCATGTTTACACTACCACCAAGATAACCTTAGTCTTGTCTTACCTAGGTAAATGTTGGGTTTCATGTCTTCAAAGGGCACATCAAACTTGAGATGTTGTTGAGAGTCCAAGGCTATGGCTTTCTCGGAGATCTCTTCATCAGTGTTAGACAACAGTCCCATGTTTACACTACCACCAAGATAACCTTAGTCTTGTCTTACCTAGGTAAATGGTGGGTTTCATGTCTTCAAAGGGCGCATCAAACTTGAGATGTTGTTGAGAGTCCAAGGCTATGGCTTTCTCGGAGATCTCTTCATCAGTGTTAGACAACAGTCCCATGTTTACACTACCACCAAGATAACCTTAGTCTTGTCTTACCTAGGTAAATGGTGGGTTTCATGTCTTCAAAGGGCACATTAAACTTCAGATGTTGTTGGGAAACCCAGGCTATGGCTTTCTCCGAGATCTCTTCGTCAGTGTTAGACAACAGTCCCATGTTTACACTACCACCAAGATAACCTTAGTCTTGTCTTACCTAGGTAAATGTTGGGTTTCATGTCTTCAAAGGGCACATCAAACTTGAGATGTTGTTGAGAGACCAAGGCTATGGCTTTCTCGGAGATCTCTTCATCAGTGTTAGACAACAGTCCCATGTTTACACTACCACCAAGATAACCTTAGTCTTGTCTTACCTAGGTAAATGGTGGGTTTCATGTCTTCAAAGGGCACATTAAACTTCAGATGGTGTTGGGAAACCCAGGCTATGGCTTTCTCCGAGATCTCTTCATCAGAGTTAGACAACAGTCCCATGTTTACACTACCACCAAGATAACCTTAGTCTTGTCTTACCTAGGTAAATGTTGGGTTTCATGTCTTCAAAGGGCAATTCAAACGATGTTGTTGGGAAACCCAGGCTATGGCTTTCTCCGAGATCTCTTCATCAGTGTTAGACAACAGTCCCATGTTTACACTACCACCAAGATAACCTTAGTCTTGTCTTACCTAGGTAAATGTTGGGTTTCATGTCTTCAAAGGGCACATCAAACTTGAGATGGTGTTGGGAAACCCAGGCTATGGCTTTCTCTGAGATCTCTTTGTCAGTGTTAGACAACAGTCCCATGTTTACACTACCACAAAGATGGCCGTATTGCTGTCTTACCTAGGTAAATGGTGGGTTTCATGTCTTCAAAGGGCACATCAAACTTGAGATGCTGTTGGGAAACCCAGGCTATGGCTTTCTCCGAGATCTCTTCATCAGTGTTAGACAACAGTCCCATGTTTACACTACCACCAAGATGGCCTTAGTCTTTTCTTACCTAGATAAATGGTTGGTTTCATGTCTTCAAAGGGTACATCAAACTTGAGATGTTGTTGAGAGTCCCAGGCTATGGCTTTCTCTGAGATCTCTTCATCAGTGTTAGACAACAGTCCCATGTTTACACTACCACCAAGATGGCCAAGATATTTCATAATTCTCTTCTTCATTGTTGATAATTGAGACTGGTAGCTCTGGAAAAGAGGTAAATTTCTGAGCATTTTATCAGGGTGCATACAGGCAAGTTTGAGTAAAATTCAAGGACTTCTCAAGACTATCCTACAGTTTTCAAGGACTAAAATTTTAGAAAAAATCCTGATCTAAGTGTTAAAATTCTACATAAAAAATGCTAGACTGGGATAATGGAGAAATTAGTACTAGAAAAGTAGTATAAAATTGTTGTGCCTTTATTTTGTGCAGCATTTGCTGCACCAAATAATTGGCATAGCAGTATTATACTGATTTAGATCTTTATCAACAGTGTTAAGTCCTACAGAAAATAGAAGAATTCAAGGCATTTTCAAGGCATTTGAGTGATTTTCCAGTACTTTTCAAGGAATATTTAATTTTCAAGGTCTTTTCAAGAAAGCCCTCTATATTCCAGTACTTTTCAAGCCTGTGCGAACCCTGTTAATCATCACACAAAGCAAGTCATCAGCGGGTTAACCCTTTGCATGGTACGAAATTATGCATATTAAAGTGTCGTCTACCAAGGTTGTCTGCTGCATTTAGTTGCTAAGTTCACAGACTAATTAAAGCATACAGACACAGTGTAGACCCTGATCAGACTGCTCCCACAGGAGCAGTCTGATCTGGGTCCACACTGTTTCTTACAGAGACTTTTTAAAATGACCAGCAGACCATATTTAGTCACAATGAAAAAAGTCAATAAGCAATGCTTATTAGATACCCCCCGCACAGTAAGATTCAGTGAAAAACCCTGCACAGTAAGATTCAGAAGGCACCATCTATGCATATTCAAAAGCCTTTTTAGGGAAAAATGTCTAAGTTCTCATAGCTGTAATTTTGTCAAAAATTATTTTTTCTGAACCCAACTCCTTCATGCATATGTTCAATGTGTCTACATTGTATATGCAAAGTATCAAATTGCTCCATCAAAAGCTGTAGTAGGAGTTGATCGGCCCATGAAGGCACCATCTATGCATATACAAAAGCCCTACTAGGGAAAAATTGTTAGTTTTCACAGCTGTAATTTTGACAAAAATTATTTTTTCTGAACCAAACTCCTTCATGCATATGTTCAATGTGTCAACATTGTATAGGAAAAGTATCAAATTGCTCCATCAAAAGCTGTGGTAGGAGTTGATCGGCCCATGAAGGCACCATCTATGCATATACAAAATCCCTATTAGGGAAAAATTGTCTAAGTTCTCACAGCTGTAATTTAGTCAAAAATTATTTTTTCTGAACCAAACTCCTTCATGCATATGTTCAATGTGTCTACATTGTATAGGCAAAGTATCAAACTGTTCCATCAAAAGCTGTGGTAGGAGTTGATCAGCCCGTGTATGGCCTATAATAGCATAAGCATAAAACCCTATATTAAAAGCCATTTAGAACTACACAGGGAAATAGCTCTAATAGAATTGGCCCCTAGCCCTTACTTTTTTGTCTAAAGTATTTGTCTTGCATATATGAACATGTTTGCAAGGTTTGATGAAAATCCAGCAATGACTCTTCAAGTTATTAAAAAAACAAAACGTTACGGACGGACGGACGGATGCACGGACAACGTGAAAACAGTATACCCCACCACCCGTGTATGGCCTATAATAGCATAAGCATAAAACCCTACATTAAAAGCCATTTAGAACTACAAAGGGAAATAACTCTAATAGAATTGGCCCCTAGCCCTTACTTTTTTGTCTAAAGTATTTGTCTTGCATATATGAACATGTTTGCAAGGTTTGATGAAAATCCAGCAATGACTCTTCAAGTTATTAAAAAAACAAAACGTTACGGACGGACGGACGGATGCACGGACAACGTGAAAACAGTATACCCCACCACAAACAAAGTTTGCGGGGGGTATAATTAGCAGCCGAAGTGTAAACACTGAAGTTTACTTCTATGTGATTAATTACAGGTCAAATTTTTTTACCCTATTTGTCCCTTTAAGAGTCTGCAGTGTGTAGAAATTGTTAAAACTGAGCACCTTTTAGGAATGGTTAGAATCAGACTAAAGAGCATCTAGGAAAAAGGATTTAACACTTTTGGGAACTCATAATGTCATGATAACCTTGACAAAAATGCAATCTTTCATCAATATATTGTCCACTTTCAAGGAAAATCCCATTTAAAAGGTCATAGGATAAACAGAATCTTACACTTTTAGTCATTAAATGTGAAATTCATTAAATCTTCTTAGCTTTGTTAAATAAATTTCATATGAAATGACCTCAAAATCCTCAACAACACAAGTACTATTGAACAATCCAACTGTCGGCAATTATGTGTTTACAAAATTCTAATTATTTACTTATTCATCATCAGTTTCAAAATTTGTTTTGGGTGCTCGAAATAGCGGTCTCATTGAGTACCCACAACAAATGTTTGGAATGAGAAATGAGAAAAATAATTTTTAATTACACACTCTTATCTAAGGCCTGATCAAAATATCCTTACCTGTGCAGAAGTATCTTTCTTTCCTTTGATGAGTCTAACCGATAGTTTCTTCCGACCTCTTCCTGTTTTACTCTTAGTCACATTCACGCTAACATCATCTGCTCCTGTTGATAGAATATTTCTGAATTCAGACTTAACCTTTTGTATACTGGAAACCCTTACACAGGTATAATTTTGACATTTCACAGGGTGTGCACTATTTGCTTAGACAAAAACAATCTTCAGAGAAACAGATGTTATTTGGAAAGTCTAATCTGTAACCCCTCAGGGGACAAAAATTCCATTTGTCCGCTCGTTATTACGAGTAAAATCTAGAATGGACAAGTAATTAATCTCAAAACACTTGACCTGTAGGACGAGTGCTTTAAAGGGTGAGTGCTTTGGAAAGAATTACTAGAGGAAGTCATATCACATATTACCCACTTGTGTTCTTTATTGCCTATGCTTTTAAAGGACAAATGCATGTGTTTGCAGGACGAGTGAAAATTGTAAGTAACTCGTCCTGCAGGACAAGTGCAATATTGAAATATTGTTGTCCCCTGCCCCTAAATATGTAAATTGAACTATTGCATCAAACCAGATGGAGGAATTCACTAGTATAAAAAAACGTTACATAAAATGTTTTGGCCAGCCCATGAAAAAATAGTAGTGCCTAATTTTGCTCAAAGTTGGCATGCTGAATACCATCTGCTCCTACTTCCATACTTTGTGTAAGCGAGCAGGGTAGACTTACCCAGAATGCCACAGGTTGCCTATGTGTGAAGTCTCATTTTATTTACCCCTTACCTGACTGACCCCTTAAGAACAATTGGCTATACCAATCAAATTAATTCATGATCATCTTTATCTAAATGTATACATAACTTATAACAATCAACACTTTTTGTTATTGTTTCAACAAATGTTTAGTTTTGGTAATCAGATTTTAATCCTCCACAAAATAAAAGACGAGTCAGAATTAGCTAATGAGCCAGTACAAGTAGAAACCAATAAAATGATCAGTGTGCTCAGTGACATTGACCCAGTCAGATGAGATTCTTCACTCTGTCATAGGTTTAGATAAACAAACTTTTGAGCGCAAGATTGTAAATGTTTTCTTACCTATTAGTTTAATCATATGTTTTGGGTGCTCAAAAGAACCGTCTCATTGAGACAGTTTGAGCAACCATAACATATGTTTTGGTTTAGAAATAAGAAAAACACTTTTTCGATACAAACTATTAACTAAAGGCCTGCTCTGTACTCATCAAGGAGCTAAGTTTTGTGTGTTTGATTTGATTTTTTACGTCCCATCAATAATTGTTCAGTTATGTAGGGACGGGTCTTCCTGGGTTGAACCATGATTAATGTGTCTTGCTCAAGGACACAACACAGTGACACCTGTGAGGCTTGAACCCGCGGCCCCTCAGTCTGGAGTCAAGCACTCTACCACTGAGCCACTGCCCTCCCTTTAAGGAGCTAAGGTATGGACTCTCATCCAATAAAGAACTGGGATGTGTGCATAAATGCACAGGTTTCATATTTTGTACATTTCTCACAACTGTAACAACAAAATAGAACTAAAACGTAAAGAAGTTTCATTTTTTAAACATGTTGTCAGCTCAACTTGAAAGTAATGGTAATCGATTTTGACTAAACACTTTTATCACATGATGTCGCGTCTGGGAGTAAAATAACGCCATGCAATAAAATTGATAAATCACTAGTGGTTTACAGATTTAGTAACTTAATGTAATGACGTCCATTATAACGTTGCGTAAAAGATGGCAAAATCTTCACATTTTCAAGCCAAAAATGAGATTTTTTAAGTAATTTTAATGCCATGTGATAAATAGAATCTATTATTCATACTCCTGTATTATTGAATTTCTCAAACTCGTTGCGAAAAAGTGATAAAATGCTCGACAAGTCTCACATTTTTTCTCTTTTCCTCAACTCGTTAAAACATGAGCACTCATGTAAGATCGTCTAAGTAAAGAATGGCAAATCTACCTACAACAGATACCAACCGGCCCTATGGAAATTTTGTACATTTTCTTTTATTAAAAAAAAATCACAATTTTGATGGGTATGGCGGCCCTTGGTTTGAATCTTTAAGAAGAACAGGTCCTCATACTGCCACTGGCACCAAACTCATGATTACTCAACCCATAGGGCCAGTTAAGCAAAAAAAAAATTAGCGTAAAATTGCGATTATTTTCTTATCCATCAGTTTAAACATGTGTCTCATCCAGACGGTTCTTTTGAGTACCCACAACATATGTTTTGGTTGAGTAATAAGAAAAAAAATATTGAGTTACGCTCTCATATCTGGGGGCCTGCTTTACCCCCTTCTAATTCACAAATTTATTTGCTATTTTATGAGAAGCATATAGCATACCTTGATCTGTTGTTTTCAAGAAACTATCCAAGCAAGGCAGTATTTTAGGATAGAAAGGCAACATCACATGACTAGGTAAAGATGAAGACCAGAATTCCAAGGCATCCATGGCAACCATAGCTAGAGGGAGGTAACTCAATCCAAGGCTCAATGTCACCTATGGTAAGAAGAAATCTTGAACAGTGTTACATCAAGCATCCATTATAGGTATTAAATACAGAAAAAAGAATTACAAGACTTTTTAACCCCATCCAGCCACTATTTTATGTCCTGATGATGTTGTCTACTTTTTACGTCTGCTGCATATATTCAAATGAACTTCAGACTAGATTTTTTCATGGAAGCAAACAATATAGGCTACCTACGAACATAAGCAGACAAGAAGAGCAGAGGACAAATGTCCTAAATGGTGGGCTTAGGGTTAGTAATCTTTACCCCCCCCACCCCCCCCCCCCCCAATTTTTCTTAATCATATTCATTTATATAGTCATTGTTATGTTGGTGACACCATCATGTTATGTCGCACCTCAGCATCTTCAGGAACTTCGGGAGTCTTTTTTTTCAAATAAAACTGTGGAATTTGCCAATGAGCAAGAAAAGAATCTATTATTCACAAGTGTGAGGGTGGGATAGAAAAATCCTTCCCTCAGAATCAGCATTTGTCATCACCTTGCAAGCCTCATGATGCCAAACAGTGATCCTCCGGACAGATTTTTCTATCCCAATCTCACTCTTAGATAGATTCTTATTATGTTAGCATTCCATCATTAACCCGTAAAGCGCAAAAAAAAAGTGCATCTGAAAATGTCGTCTGCTGAAGTCGTCTGCTGCAAATAATTACCTAATATTAGTGATGAATTAAGTATGGAAGCAAACAGTGTGGACCCAGAACAGACTGCTCCTGCAGTCTGATCTGGGTCCACACTGTTTGCCATAGAGGCTTCTTAAACATTTCAGCAGATGAGAAAAGCAGACGACTTTTGTTGCGATTGTCCAATTAAGGGTTAAATTCAGGCTCCTGACTAGTTATTCAAGTGTTTCAATAAACTTAACAAAGACATTTTTAAAAGGAATATGGAGATCTGTTTTTTTTTTAACTTCTTGGAGCTGACTTAGTTACATTCAAACAACAAAGGCGCAGACCAGCCTGAGCTTCTGTGCAGTCTGTTCAGTGCCTTTGTTATTCGCTGTCTGGAAAGTATATCTCAAACTTGCTTCATACATAATTTCAAAATTCTAATGTACTTGCAAATCTAACAAGACGCCTGATTGGATAACGTCATAAATTTGCGGCAGTTTATCCTGCGATATACCGTTGCAAACTCGACATCATTACGTAAAGTCCCTTTGCATTGGTTGACAAGTGAATACAAGCAGCTGGGAAGTGGTTTTATGCAGCTGGAAGCCCCAAGACGTAGGTGCAACATAGTACATTTTCACTGTTTATTTGAAGGAAAAATGTTAACAGTGCATTAGAATGGAGATAACCATATTCAAAATTTTCATTTGGGGAGATATATTGTCGGATATAGGTTCGGAAAAGTGTGTTTAACAGCTCCGCTTACGTGTCGCTGTAAAACTAAATTTTCTACCTCCCAAAATGAAAATTTTGAATACAGTTATCCCCTAATTCTAGCTAGTCTGTGTAGTTGAGCAGGGTGGTTTTAGCATGACCTGGTCGGAAACCCTGAAGACAGGTTTTCTCGCAATCAGGCCCCAAAAAAGGAAAAAAAATTTTATTGTCAGCAGTGAATACCTGAATAGCAGGAACAACATCCTCCATCTGTTCTGAGATCACTTCTTTAGGGAGAGATAAGATGAAGGTCAAACATGAGGCTAGAAGGTCATCTCTGTATTGCTTCATTCTCACGAGAACCTGGGGGAAAATACATAATAAAGATATTACGTGCCGAAATTAACAACAATGGCGGACTGCGAGTTCAATTACCGACTAGCAATTAGCAAGTCTTAGTGTTGTTTTGCGAAATGATGGGGAAATCAATGTCATTGACCATGCAAGAGTTGTCAAAACATTCCGAGACCCTCTGTCAAGTTTGAGCGATTACTAATCGGTTATATATCGAAATGCAAGGACCGATTATCGATTAGCATTGTGGCTTCGATTAGCCAGCCCTAATCTACACTGTGAGTTTGCCAACGGATCCATTTAGGAGTAGTCAGTATACAAAGGGTCAACATGTCATTGAAATGCTGATGTCAGTATATAACTTTTAGACATATTCATGAACCACTGATTGCTTGCCTTACGAACTGTGGAAATGAAAAGGTATACATGAAAAAGAATCTATCATGTGTGTAACTTACTGTAAGGGGGCAAAATACCCTTCTTGCACACCAGATAAGGATATCCGAGATTTTACCTAGGTATAGAAATTCTTTTCTTGCACACCAGAAGTTTTTTTATTTTATTTTTTACCTGTATTAGCAAAGCTTATCTCATTTATCTATAAATCGTAGACCAGTGGGCAAGATAAGAAAGTGATTGGCATGCAAACATTTGTTGATAAAAGATATCCAAACAGTCCAATTAGCAAGAATCATGTTTTATTCAAATATCAAAGGAAGATACAGTAAAACCTGTCTTAAGCGACCACTCAAAAAGAGCACAAAAAATTGTTTTTCAATACTGATTATCACTTTAACGCAGGTCAAAAGTATTGCAGAATGCTCCAAGGGGAGCATTCTGCAATACTTTCGACCTTCATTAAGCTACCATTTTCTATTAAGACCTTTGTTTTGTCTATTTTTAAGTGACCCCTTAAGACTGTTTTACTGTACAGTCAAAAACCCACCTCTTTAGAGAATTTTTTCACTAGCATGTAGCATGTCTGTTTCTGCTGGCTCCCCTCCTGTGCCTCTGTATCTATCTCCATAGGTTCTACTTTCACCTTTGATGGTACCGGTAGAAGGATGTTCTGATTCTGAAAACATACCAGAGAATTCTTCAGTCCACTCCATTATGTCATAAATAACTCCGGCCCCGAGGTTATCAACTTTTTTCCATGCTCAACTCAGCTGAGCACGAAATTCATCCTGCTCATAAATGTTAAAATGCCAACAATTGTTGGCATTTCAACATTTATTAGCATGATAAATACAACACCTGAGAGACTTAAACCAAGGAACATCTTCATTTGTCGGTACTTTAGTTTTTATGAGCAGTTGAAATTCATGCTCAGTTAAGTTGAGCATGAAAAAAGTTTTATAACCTCGGGACCGGATAATGTCAACCAATAGCGATTGAGTGACTTCATCTCAGACACAATCAAAGATATACATGGTTTCATCGCTTTAGAAAAGAATAACATAAGTTTCCAGCCTTCATTCTAATCCTTTTACACTCTGTAACTTTCATACAAAGGATCTTACATGAGTGATCATGTCATATGAAATTTATTAAATGAGCCTTCGGGGAGTTTAACAAATTTAATATGAAATGATCACGAGTGTAAGTTTCTGTTTATCATATGACCTTTTAAATGTGATTTTATAAATGCGATTCTATCCCCGTCAGTTTGTTTATTCTAATAAAAATTTGCATTGATGTAACGGACTTCGTCATGACGTTGCTTGTTCCGCCGAAAATGTTATGTAACGTGTGGTTGTAACACTATTTATGACATGACGTTATCCACTGAATAACAGTAACGTCATATGATATATATTTGTATGTGTATATTACCAAGTAGAAATAAAATGGGCCTCGATGCGAGATAACCTGTCTTTGGGGGCTTGCGAACAACAAAGCCTCGAACCAGACTGCTCATCCATGCAGTCTGATCAGCACCTTTGTCATTTGCTTAATGCAAAGTATTATATCTAGACTTGCATCAAACGGAGTTTCATTTTTCTAGCTGGTCCATGTAGCTGAACAGGCAGGTTTGAATATCACTATGTCAGAAACCACGAAGACAGGTTTTGTCGCGATGCGGCCCAAATATGTTTAAACCAATCGCTACTCACAGAATAGCAAATGAGTTTTTAAATTAGGAGGTAAAATAATAATTTTGTCGTCTGCTGCAGTTATTCTTGACGCCTTGTCTTACCTGAAAGTAGTTGAGCTTGTTGGCAATCTTCATACTGACAGACAGTAATTTATAGAAACCACTTGCTAATGGATTTCTGAAACAAAGAACAAATGGAACCTTAAGCCTGGAAACATAATGTTTCAACAATTATTTTACAAAAGTAAAAGGTGGAGGGGGGAGGGTACCACAATAAAATAAGGGGGGGGTTACTTAACCCATACAATTTTTTGTCGTGCCCCATCCTTAATCAGGGCATGCATTACATATAAAGATTTTTTATCACAACCGACCCACGCATCAAAAAAGTTGTAGTTTGCCCCCCACCTCCCACTCTCCCCCATTTGGTCTGGTCGTTTCTTGAACAACCCTTAGCTGATATACTGTGTAGCTAGATTATGATGAAGGGTACATGTAAGGCTATTGGGTTGTGCCTGATGATCAGCTTAAAGATCTTTTTCTCTTTTATCTATGAAATGTAATTGTAACACAGCTATGACTTCTTAGTCTTGTATACAATTATGACCATAGAACATTCTTTTGCTTTGCATTAATGTTTGTCCGCACCTTTGTGTAATGCCTAGTAGCTGTCACTATGAAGTGGTTAAGGCTTCACTTAGCCAAGATATTAAGATAAGAGTGTCTAATTAAATATTAGTTTTCTAATTTCTCGACCATATCATATGTTGTGGGTACTCAAAAAAAAAAGGAACAGTCTCATGTCTTAACACTGTTAAAATTGATAGAGAAGAAAAAAATTCACAATTTTACGCTCAAATATATTTAAGCCTATGTAAATGGTACAACCCTGAAAAAATGCTTTATCCTCTTATCACTGTGATTATCAACTGGCTATATAGGTTCCCAGTGTAATGGGCCAGCAAACAAGATGTTGATATTTTTCTCATATTCCTAAAATTACTGTTCAAACAAGCCTGTGCAGCTTCAAAGTGGGGCTATATGTCTGAGCCTTCATGATCTTCCATATATTGTGTGTGAGAGTAGCTAAGGCTCTGGAGAGTCTGTGCGGAAGCACATGCTCATCTGAGCCATGACTGCTCATTGATGTTATAAGTACCAAATTCTCATGTGCTGGGTCTGTTAGCCAGAAAACCTGTCTTTGCAATCCGGTACCGCTCAATTGCAAACCAATCTACTGAGCAACAGTGACTAGCTAGAATCTTGAAATTAAGAATGTAGCAAGTTAAGCTAATATACTTTCTAAAGAGTAAATAACAAAAATACTGATCAGACTCATCTGCCCCTTTGTTGTTCATATGTATGACGATCAGGTTTCCTCACAATGAGGCCCTTATTGTAAAAACCGTCCCACAGCTTTAGATCATTTATGTCCGCCTACAACTGTAAGTATTTTCTTAACCATCATTTTTAACATATGTTCTTGGTGCTCGAAAGAACCGTCTCATTGAGACAGTTCTTTTGAGTACCCACAACATATGTTTTGGTTGAGAAATAAGTAAAATATTTTTGTTACACACTCTTAACTAAAGACCTGCCCTCCCTACTTAAACTTTTGCCTAATGGGAAATTTTGCATGATTTTTGTTCGTCTGCTGATTTTTTTTCAAAATCAACTTTTTTGAAAAATCATTTCAGGAATACCATTCGAGTGTCAAACAGTTTGAATCCAGATCAAGCCCAATGTTTTGTCAGACATGGTCTTCATAAAAAGCACTTGAAAAGTTTATCAGCAGACGACACCAGTAGGTAATATGTTAAGCAAGCTGATATCTAGACTTACTCTGTGGACATAAGAATCACTCTATGTGTAAAAGTAAACACCCAGCAATCAAACTTCTGATAGTGTTTCACTGGCAACAGATCTCTGAAATAGGAAATAGTAAACTTTTACAGTAAAACAGCATAATATTATAGCTTAAAAGTTTGTGCCTCAGTCAAGATTTTTTTTTTTTTTTTTTTTGGGGGGGGGGGGGGGGGGTGCACAGGTGTCAAAGGGTTATTTACAAATTCTTGGGGATAAAAAAAATAGCATTCATATTTCTGCATACCTCTTGTAAACTAGTAAACTTTCCCAGTCATTCTTTCTTTTTCTTAATGGATTTTGAGCTCAATGTTGATGGTTTGGGTTCAACAGGGAACAAACATGACTGCAGCTTTTCTGCAGTCACCCTGGTTTTGGCTTCATCTCGTAGTTGCCAACATTGAGATTTGAACCTACAACCTCTTGGTAACGATCTAGGCAATCGACTGTCAGTTACAGTGCATCCTTTTTTATTTAAATTTTTGTAGAAATAAAAAACGTCAAGCCAACATTTAGGAAATAAAAATGTTTTAAGTAATCAAAATGACTGTCATACAAAGACAGATCCTTTGGGTACTCCATCAAGTGTTTTTATATAAATATTCTATATAGAAATGTGTGATTTTGTTTGTGTTGATGCTTTACATCCCAGTCAACATCTTTTCAGTCATGTCAGGACATTTTCCTGTCCTCCTTGGTTGAACCAGTACTAACCAGAGGATAAAGTGTCTTGCTCAAGGAAAAAACACAGTGACTCTGTCTGTGAAATGTGATCTTAAGCTTTGTGAGCTATTGTACGAATTTTGGTTTGTATTTGCAACCAAACTTTTAAATAGTGAAATTCGTACTAAAACTGTTTTTTAGTGATATGTTTATCACACTGATGCTTGTTTAATACATGTGATCTTCAAGACAAGTTTGACTGTACCTTCAAATATTAACAAAGAATTCACTTACTTGCAAAAGTCTACTAAGTTTATAAAGATCTGAAAGTCTTTAGGTTTCTTGGCCTGTACACCTAACAGTGGGTCTGCACTGGACAGACCAGACTCATCAGGATCTTCAGACCCACCTGGCTCCTCTTCACCCTGTTATAAGCAGGAACAAGACTTAGGCCCGATTAAGCAAAATTTTGCGCTTAAATTGTGTTTCTTTCATTAAATATCAGTTTAAACATGTGTTTTGGGTGCTCAAAAAGAACCGGTTCTTCTGAGTATTGAGACAGTTCTTCTGAGTGCCCACAACATGTTTGGGTTGAGAAATAAGAAAAATAATTTTCAATTACACTCTCTTATCTAGAGACCTGAGTGAAGAATAGAGGGAATCTGCAAATCCAGATTTCTTTCCTTATCTTTCCTACCCTGAGTTTGCTACGATTTAAATTTAGGAGTTTATAATATGAATTAATGATGTATAACTTATTCTGAAAAAAAAATGGAATCAAAAGCAACAGTAAATAAATTAACTGTAACAGCTTTTGTTATCAAGTATAAATCTTTTTTTCATGCTCAACTCAAATGAGCATGTCAACTCAACTGAGCATGTCAACTCAACTGAGCATGAAATCTATCCTGCTCATAAATGTTAAAATGGCAACAATTACATTTACAGCGGGATAAATACAACATCTGAGTGTTTGATTTGATTCTTTACGTTCCAAACAAAATATGAGTGTAAAAAGCAAGAAAATATTAATTTTTCAATGCTTTAGTTTTTAAGTGCAGTTGAAATTTCATGCTCATTTGAGTTGAGCATTAAAAGTTTTATAAGTTTAATAACCTCAATACCAGATGTTGTGTTAGATGTGCAAGTGCAGGAGCATTAGGATATCAATTTACCTCTACAGGGGCTGTAGAACTTAGATCCAGTTTATCCAGAATTTTCAAGATGGCTACCATCAACTCATTATACAGAGCTTCTGTTAACTGATGTCTGGTCTCTATACTGATGTCTGCTGCTGCAAAATCCTGAAAAAAATGGCAAGAAAATTATACGCTCTTAACCCTTAATGCGCCAATCACAGCAAAAGTCGTCTGCTTTTCTCGTCTGCTGAAATGTTAAGAAGCCTCTACGCCAATCAGTGTGAACTCAGATCAGACTGCTCCTATAGCAGCAGTCTGTTCTGGGTCCACGCTGTGTGCTTCTATACTTAATTGGTCAGTAATGTTAGGCAATTATTTGCAGCAGACGACTTCAGGAGACAACATTTTCAGATGCATTTTTTTCTTGGCGCTATAAGGGTTAAACCCACATACCTAGCGTCCCATAAATGGGACATCAGCAAACCATGAAGATCCTGATTAGATGCTGCAATGTGCAACACCTCATCAAGGTCTCTACTGTTTTCCACTCATTGAGTAACTGGAATAGTTTGAAAATGTCAACAAGCATGCCTTTATAAAACAAAATCCAAATTAGAGTCAAGTTTGGTGTCCCCAAATGACCATTTTTCTACCCCACAAAATACCATAAATAAACATTTGATATTTTACATACAGTAATTTATCTACTGACAGTACAGAAATAGTAAGAAGAAAATGATAATTAGAAATCTGTTAAGCATAGGAAAGAAAATACATTATATCATTGTTAACCTATATAAGCCTGACACTGATTTTTGGGACAAGGACAGACCCAGATCAGATACCACAGAATGATCTAGACATATACTTTTTTTAGATGGTACCCCTAAGATTGTAAAAAAATCTTGTCCAATTATTAAGGATGGGAAAGTCAATTTCGCAAATTTAGGTGGGAAAAAAGTAGAACCACTTGTCCACACTGAAAACTGGGTCTTAGTTCAAAGAAATAGTCATGGGTTGGGCAATACCTTTATCTTTGCAGCATCTAACATTCCTGACCAGGTCTCCATGAAGTCTTTATAAGTAATCTTCCTGGTCTGAAAATCCTCCTGAGCAGCATCCCCCTCATTTTCTGTATCTACCACTGGTACATGTGAACATGTTCTAATTAGGCCTTGAAAAACTGAGAAAAGAAAGAGTAAAGCATAGGTTTTGATAAACAAAATTTTTGAGCACAAAATTGTAAATATTTTCTAATCCATCAGTTTGAACATATGTTTTGGGTGCTCAAAAGAACTGTCTCATTGAGACGGTTCTTTTGAGTACCAACAATATATGTTTTCGTTGAGAAATAAGAAAATTAATTTCTTGGTACCAACTTTAGGCCTGTTATAAAGACAATGAATACCAGACACCCATATCTCCCGGAGGGCTGATATAGGTCAAAGGTTAATATAGGGTATGATATGAAAATTCTTTTTATAATTAATCTTCCTTGTCTGAAAATCTTTCTGAGCAACATCCCCCTCATTTTCTGTATCTACCACTGGTATATGTGAACATGTTCTAATAAGGCCTTGAAAAACTGAGATAAGAACAAGTAAAATATGATAAGTGTTTCTAGAGAATTTAAGATTCCGTCATGAATGTCCATGTAGGATAGAGAAATCTCTCCTGAGGGGTCACAATTTAAACCCGAGACTTGGATGTCCCTGGTTCGTCCCCAAGGCTGAGATTTCTGTCCTACAAGGACAGGCTCATGATGGATTATTTTCCCTCACTTCTCAGGTATTTTTGTCAGAAAATGAAGTCTATAAATTCTAAATAAGCAGATGACTAGAAAAGGAAAAGGGCTAAGATATGACATTTAATACTACATACCAAATCCTGAGATAATCTGTTTAAAGGCAGTTCCTTTGGGCATAACAGCTAGCAGCACCCAAAGTATGGCCCTCATACATACAAAATGTTTAGACGAGTGAATGTTAGGAATATTTTCCAGCAATAAGACTAGCAGGTGCTCCAAGGCCAGGCTATGTGCATCGCTAACTTCCTCCATATGACGGATAATGCTGGCCAGTGATTCGAGGTAACTAGCTAGGTTGAAGAGACGATTTTCAAATTCCTCTGATTGGCTGAAACGGAAAATGACAGTTAGATGCTTGAAAGTTCTAATTTTCAAATCCTGAACAGCAGAAATTCAAATATTAATGCGTTCAGTATGCTTATGAAATTTAACAATTTTAAGTATAATTGGTCAACTGTCTTTAGATAAAATTAAAATAAATCAGAGAACTCAGTATTTTGAGGCTGACTTTCCCCGAGAACTCAGTATTCTGGAAAGTCAGCCTCAAAATACTGAGTTCTGAAATTCAGCCTCAAAATACTGAGTTCTCTGATTTAGTTTCATTTTCCCTGGAAAGTCAGCCTCAAAATCCTGAATTTAAGAATAATCCTGGAAACTTGCACCAATGTAATAAGGTATTGATTGAAGATGCTGATTGGTATACTTAATGGAACAATGGATGAACTGTTCACTCCTAATGACCCACACCTTTACCTAACACAAATAGGCGTAGGATAAGGACAGGATACAGTCTGAATTCCTTTATTGAAGCCTTAGTGGGTGCATAAAACTGGGCGCTTTGTGCATTCTCCATATGCATTTGTGAGGGAGCACATTGCGCCGACATTGTAACCGAAATAGTAGTGATAGAACTATTCACTCCAGATATATGTGCAGTTCAGCTAACAACATGATAACAATCACGATACGAAGGTAGGGAACGTTTTCTAGATGTTTTTCCTTGAAAACTCTTTTTTATCAGAATGCATACACATGTATAGCTAGCTCTTCACTGAACAGTACATTCTTGCATATTTCTTTTTCAGAGTATTAACCCTTAAAGCGCCAAGAAAAAATGCATCTGAAAATGTAGTCTGCTGAAGTCGTCTGCTGCAAATAATTGCCTAACATTACTGACGAATTAAGTATAGAAGCAAACAGCATGGACCCAGAACAGATTGCTCCTATAGGAGCAGTCTGATCTGGGTCCACACTGTTTGCCATAGAGGCTTCTTAAACATTTCAGCAGACGAGAATAGCAGACACATTTTGTTGCGATTGGTGCTTTAAGGGTTAAAACAAGCTGTTTTTTTTAATATTCAAGTCATTAGCATCATGAATATGCACCTACCCTTTACTCCATAGGCTATTTTTTAGATCATGACATCATTTTCTATTTTTAGACAACATTGAAAAAAATCAAGAAAAATTTAAGGTTGTACTTTTGAAAACATTATGGAAAATGGAGCATTTGCTCTTTTGGAGCAAATCCTCTATTTTCCATAATATTTTCAAATACATCATATTTCAAAGGCGCCAAAAGGCGTTACTATGGAGTAAAGGGTTAAACCTCCAAGTAGAAAGTGACAAACCAAATATTTTAAGCATGGCCTTATATGAGAAATGTGGTTCAGTTGGCAGAGTGTTAGACTTAGGGCCTGATGTTGTGTCTGTAGACGGGCCCACTGCGGTTAAGCTGTTGGACTTCTTTTACTCCGGTATTCACTTGTATAAAAGTTGAGTCCTTATCTTTGTTTTTATCTCCTTTTTATATCTCCATTTGTATTTACTAGGAGATGACACATCCATAAGTTAAAGAACTTTCATGCGAATCAAACATCTATTTGTCTTGATCCACATCAGAAATAAGGATGAGGTTGGTAACTTGGTACCATAAAACTAGTTTAAGCCCTCCAGTAAAAAATATTTTTAATGACCATTTCAAGGCGGTGCTTCTTTTGTGCATCCTTCTTGTTATTTATGTTTCGAGTCTGTCATGCTGTCATGTCTGTTCCTTGCAGCCTTGTGGTCACCTGCTGGGAAAGGGCTAACCTCTTGGCTCTCTTATATGTGATGTTTTCTTGTGTTTTTGTCACTTTCCCATGTGGTGTCCTGGGTCAGGTGTGGTACTTGATTGTATCTATTCCTGATCTTTGCCTTCTTCCTCACTTTGGAATTGAAGGGTTGCTGGTTCGAGCCTCACCACTGGCAGAGTCACTGTGTTGTGTCCTTGAGCAAGATGCTTTATCCGCTGCTTTGTAATGGTTCAACTCAGGATGACACGTCTCAACATGACTGAAAAATTGTTGACCGGGACATAAAGAATCAAAACAAACAAAACAAAATTACCCAAGAAACTGTTGCTCTGTTTTATTGAGCATCTCCACAAACATAAACTGTACATCTTCCTCCTTCAAGTAACTCTTACATGGCTGAAAAGAATACAATAGGCAATAATTAGTGTTATCTTCCCTGAATTCTTGGACAAGAACAGCATGGGATATCATGTAAATTCAGGGCTCATACAGGGAAGTTTGAGTGAAATTCAAGGACTTTTCAAGGACTTCTCAAGATTATTTTAGTTTTCAAGGACTAAACGTTTCGGAAAAATACTGAACGAAGTGTTAAAATTCTTCTTCAAAAATGCTAGACTGAGATAATAGAGAAATTAGTACTAGAAAATGAGTATGAAATTGTTGTGCCTTTATTTGGTGCAGCATTTGCTGCACCAAATAAAGGCACCACAATTTTATACTGATTTAGGTCTCCAAAAACACTATTGAATCCTCCTCTAAATGGTAAAATTCAAGGACTTTTCAAGGCCTTTCAGTGTTTTTCAAGTACTTTTCAAGGCAAATTTAATTTTCAAGGACTTTTCAAGACAGTCCTGTATACTCAAGTACTTTTCAAGCCTGTGCGAACCCTGAAATTGTCCGCTGAATATAGTCTTTTTTGATTGCTTAACTTTTTTATCATATGACTTCATTGGTATTCAGTGGATAATATCATACCTTAAATAATATTAATATGACCACATGTTACATAACACTAAGTAACATCATGATAACTTCCTTGAAAACCATGCATATTTTCATTGAAATAAACAAACTTTGAAGGCGATAAAATCGTATTTAAAAGGTTATATGATAAACAGAATCTTACACTCGTGTTCATATCAAATAAAGTTTATCAAACTTGCCAAAGGCTCGTTTAATAAATTTCATATGAAATGACCACTTGTGTATGCTGGGAAATTTTTCATGATTTTTTGTCATCTGCTGATTTTTTTTTCAAAATAAACTTTTTTTTCATAAATTAATTCAAGAATACCAGCAGAGTGTCAAACAGTATGGATCCAGATCAGGAACAATGTTCTGTTGCACAAAGAAAATGTTATCAGCTGAGGACAGAATATGTCAAAGGCAGGTATACTTTAAAGTGAAAACCATAACTTCATCTGGTAATGTGTGGATCCAAAGAGGGGAACAGAGTCCGGACCCCTCATGAAATTGGCAACTAAATTAAGAAGATCCAGAAAACAGCTTAAAATTTGCAATTTTTGTTCATTCTTTTTTATTTTTGTGTGGGATTGGCTGGCATCAGAGCACAATCGAAATAGGCTTATAAAGCACTTCATTATACAGTTAAACCTGTCTTGAGCGGCCACTTGAAAATAGGCAAAACAAAGGTCTTAATACAAAATGGTAACTTAATGAAGGTCAAAAGTATTGCAGAAAGCATTCTGCAATACTTTTGACCTGCATTAAGCGATAATCTGTGTTGAAAACCAATTTTTGGTCTTCTTTTTGAGTGGCCACTTAAGACAGGTTTTACTGTATAATGAAGTGCTTTAATAGCCTATTTTGACTGAACTCTGATGCCGACCAAACCCACAAAAAAAAAAATAAGAATGAAAAAAATTGCAATTTATAAGCTGATTTCTGGATTTTTGACTGTATTTTAACACATTTGGCTAATCTGACAACAAAGCTGACACAGAGGGCAAAGTAGGTGCCTTATATTGTTTCAGGGTTCAAACTGGGCCCTGACAGTAGGGAGAAGTGAATTCTCCCTCCAGGAAAATTAGGGAAAAGCGACAGTCAGATATGGAGAAGTTATATCGCAAAATTATGGCATTTTCTCTCAGTTTAGAAGCAAATTAGCCATTACACATACTATTGCCATTAAATGGAAGGATAATATGATGCAGTTGTAGTAGATTGTCACCACAGCTTGTGTTTGTGTGGTGACAGAATGAAAATGAATCTCTCTAAAAAAAAAATGTGAGACTACCACTTCTTCCTGGGTCCCTTTTAGGATGAAATTTCGACCCCTATGCCAACTATTTTGCCCTAGTCACCCCCTAGCTTATTTCCTGTTTTTTTGCTGTCAGCTTTTGATGAAACGAAAATACTAAATTGTCTATACTTACAGCTGCCAGTAGACCATATCCTCTGATAGCCAAGGAAAGTTCTTTCCCACTGGCACTGTCATTGTGCATAATTTCTTGAAACTGGTGAACAAAATACTGAAAAGAACAAAAGCAGAACTACAGTGCAAGTGTCTAAATAGCAATGTCATTGCGAAGTACAATAAACCTGTGTAAAACGCCAATCTGAAAAAGACCAAAAATTGGTTTTCAAGACCAATTATCGCTTAATGCAGGTCAAAAGTATTGCAGAATGCTCCAAGGGGAGGTCAAAAGTATTGCAGAATGCTCCAAGGGGGGGTCAAAAGTATTGCAGAATGCTCCAAGGGGAGGTCAAAAGTATTGCAGAGTGCTCCAAGGGGAGCATTCTGCAATACTTTCGACCTTCATTATTCTACCAGTTGTCATGAAAACCTTTATTTTGTCTATTTTTGAGTGGCCATTTTACACAGGTTTTACTGTATTTCTTGTAAACCTGATGAATAAAATACAGAAATGAACGTTTAAGCCCTAGTGTGTGTCTTATCATTTTGCATTTTGCTTGAAACTGGTTGTCAATGCAATACTGATATGGACAAGTTAATATTTATCGTACATAGGTGAGTTTCCAAAGTGCCAATACCTCGCAAGCACCCATGATGTGCATAAATTCTTAAAACAGGTGATCAAGATAATTCAACCCCTTAAAGAGCCAAGAAAAAAAATGCATCTGAAAATGTCGTCTGCATTTGTCCTCTGCTGCAAATTTTTGCTAACATTATTTAACAAAGTTAAGTATAGAGACAAACAGTGTGGATCAGACTGCTCCTATAGGAGCAGTCTGATCTGGGTCCACACTGTTTGTCCATAGAGGCTTCTTCAACATTTCAGCAGACGAGAAAAGCAGACGACTTTTGTTGTGATTGGCGCTTTAATAGTTAATTAATTAGAATATTGATGCTCTTTTAAAAATGCCAAAAAGAAAAGAGAAATTAATTGACATTTGTTTTGAAAAACTCATTTTAAGCGAAATATGCAAAAATGTATCTTCTTAATATTTCATCACTTTTTTATTTTTCTATTTTTCTACCATCACAAACATACATACATATGATAATGTTTTGTTTGGTTTGATGCTTTACATCCCAGTCAACAGCTATGGTCATGTCGGGACCAATATGAATATACCTTAAATATACTGGCCCCTTCTTTCTTTCCATCTTTGGCTTTTTCTACCAGCATTTCTGCAATCTGTAAATAGTATTAACAAACACAAATTAAAAACTAGCAATAAGTATTGTTTTCAGAGAAAACAGATGTCCCGCCACCATATATCTTGCACACAAGCTCTGACCTACCAAGCTCTCCTGTGAGCTTGAAAATTAAGGTGTCACAAAAATGTGATAAAGTCTTCATAGTGCCTCAATGCCCAACAATGGTTGGCATTTTAATATTTATGAGCAGGATAAATACAACATCTAAGCGTATTTAAGCAAACAAATCGTTTTCAGTATTTATTTTTATGAGCAGTTAAAATTCTGCTCAGTTGAGTTGTAACCTCTGGGCCAGTACCGTAAAAATTTATCATATGAAGTCGGGTCTGGGACTGAAATAACACCATGCAATAAAATCAATTAACCACTAGTGGTTTAGATTTTCGCGAAACATAATGATGTCCATAACTGTTGCGTACATAATGACAAAATTATAACTTTTTTTACGGAAGAAATGAGAATTCTAATCTAAATGTCATATGATAAATAGAATCTAACACTCGCACTCTTGTATTATTGAATTTATTAAACTTGTTGCAAAAAAAGAGATAAAATGCTTGGCAAGCCTCGCATTTGATCTCTTTTCCCCAACGTGTCTAATAAGTCAATAAAACATGGGCACTCATGTAAGATCCTCTATTTAGAATGTGACCTCAGTGACCTGCTAAGGTACTTCCAATTAGCCTCACCATAAATCCTTTCATAAGAGCCGCGGCACGAGATTTCCAACAATTAGACATTTTGACAAGTGTAGACTCAGACGAGCCTGTGCAGCCTCCTGTTAAGCTTAGAAACTCCAAACAATGTTCAGTCAGTAGCTTAACAGTCATAGAATATTCAAGCGACAAGCAAAGGCTCTGATCAGTATGCGCGTATGCGCAGGCTGGTCTGAGCCTTTTGCTGGTCGCACATACCAAATTGTTGGAAATCTCATGCACTGGCTCAATTAAGAATTCAGAAAACAATGAATCTGGATGTATTTGATATCTTAAGGGGCTTACATGTCAGACTTACCTGTGTGAGAAATGACTCTATAGCCTTCATACCAAGAATCAGCATCTCATGGTTTTTGTGATGACTCCAATATGACATTTTATCATATAAATTCTGAAATAGACACCAATGCTGAAATCAACATAATTCAGAGATAATATTAGAACATTGATGATTAAAAACCTTGTACTATTCTTAACAAAAAGGTTGCTTTTCATTATTATGCATTAGGATCCAAAAAGTTTTTCACCCACACAATGAATCCACATTGTTATATAGCTAATAAGTGTTTACTATAGAAACTTGACGTGTTTCAATCGCTGACAGTTGTCCATTTTACCTAAGTTTAAAATGTTGTAATGCGGCTGATCATTCACCAATCACTTGCCTGTGGGCTTCATTCCCATTAATACACGGCAGCAGAGGGCTTCATTGCCATTTAAGCCCGGTGTGCAGACCAACCACTGGCCCCAGGCTTCATTCCCATTAATACACAGCAGCAGAGGGCTTCATTGCCATTTAAGCCCGGTGTGCAGACCAATCACTGGCCCCGGGCTTCATTCCCATTAATACACAGCAGCAGAGGGCTTCATTGCCATTTCAGCTTGGTGTGCAGACCAATCACTGGCCCCGGGCTTCATTCCCATTAATACACAGCAGCAGAGGGCTTCATTGCCATTTCAGCTCGGTGTGCAGAACAATCACTGGCCCCGGGCTTCATTCCCATTAATAGACAGCAGCAGAGGGCTTCATTGCCATTTAAGCCCGGTGTGCAGACCAATCACTGGCCCCAGGCTTCATTCCCATTAATACACAGCAGCAGAGGACTTCATTGCCATTTAAGCCCGGTGTGCAGACAAATCACTGGCCCCGGCTTCATTCCCATTAATTCACAGCAGCAGAGGGCTACATTGCCATTTAAGCCCGGCGTGCAGACTAATCACTGGCCCCAGGCTTCATTCCCATTAATACACAGCAGCAGAGGGCTTCATTGCCATTTCAGCTTGGTGTGCAGACTAATCACTGGCCCCAGGCTTCATTCCCATTAATTCACAGCAGCAGAGGGCTACATTGCAATTTAAGCCCGGTGTGCAGACCAATCACTGGCCCCGGGCTTCATTCTCATTATTACACAGCAGCAGAGGACTTCATTGCCATTTAAGCCAGGTGTGCAGACCAATCACTGGACCCGGGCTTCATTCCCATTAATTCACAGCAGCAGAGGGCTACATTGCCATTTAAGCCCGGTGTGCAGACCAATCACTGGCCCCGGCTTCATTCCCATTAATTCACAGCAGCAGAGGGCTACATTGCCATTTAAGCCCGGCGTGCAGACTAATCACTGGCCCCAGGCTTCATTCCCATTAATTCACAGCAGCAGAGGGCTACATTGCAATTTAAGCCCGGTGTGCAGACCAATCACTGGCCCCGGGCTTCATTCTCATTATTACACAGCAGCAGAGGACTTCATTGCCATTTAAGCCAGGTGTGCAGACCAATCACTGGACCCGGGCTTCATTCCCATTAATTCACAGCAGCAGAGGGCTACATTGCCATTTAAGCCCGGTGTGCAGACCAATCACTGGCCCCGGGCTTCATTCCCATTAATACACCCCAGCAGAGGACTTCATTGCCATATAAGCCCAGTGTGCTGGAAAGAAAGGTATATAACAATGACAATATAACATTCTTTTCCGTATTAACGTTTGCCAGGCCCTTGTGTAATAATATGTTGCAGCCAGAACAGCTAAGGGGTTCAGGCTGCAACACATGATCACACTCGGGCTTGGCAAACGTTAATACACAGAAAAGAATGTTTTATCCTCTTATTAATAATGAAATGGTACCACTAAACTGTCTGGAAATCAGACATTGATATAGCATTCAAAACTTTAACCCTTAATGCGTCAATCGCAACAAAAGTCGTCTGCTTTTCTCGTCTGCTGAAATGTTTAAGAAGCCTCTATGGCAAAAAGTGTGGACTAGGATCATACTGCTCCTATAGGAGCAGTCTGTTCTGGGTCCATGCTGTTTGCTTCTATACTTAATTTGTCAGTAATGTTAGGCAATTATTTGCAGCAGACGACTTCAGCAGACCACATTTTAAGATGCATTTTTTTCTTGGCGCTTTAAGGGTTAAAATTACTCAATGTGTGCTAACAAGAGCATGTGAGTTATTAGGATGATAAGATTGTCTTTACAATAATCTGGTAATCTACAGTAAACTCTGTGTAAAAGGGCCACTCAAAAATAGACAAAACAAAGGTCTTGATGACAAATGGTAGCTTAATGAAGGTCGAAAGAATTGCAGAATGCTCCCCTTGGAGCATTCTGCAATACTTCTGACCTGCATTAAGCGATAATTGGTCTTGAAAACTTTTGACCTGCATTAAGCGATAATTGGTCTTGAAAACCAATTTTTGGTCTTTTTGAGAGTGGCCATTTTACACAGGTATTACTGTATTCTTCAATGAGGAACTGATTAAACTGTGAGGCATGCCTGGCAAACACGCTCAGCCTGTCAGCCTGTCTTACTTTCATACTTTAATATACAGTTTTTACCTGGTATTCTTCAATGAGGAATTGGTTAAACTGTGAGGCATGCCTGGCAAACACTCTCAGCCTGTCAGCCTGTCTTACTTTCATACTTTGATATACAGTTTTTACCTGGTAATCATTAATGAGGAACTCGTTAAACCATGAAGCATGCCTGGCAAACACTCTCAGCCTGCCTGACTTTGGTACTTTAATATAGATACCTGATAATATTCAATGAGGAACTGATTAAACTGTGAGGCATGCCTGGCGAACAATCTCAGCCCAGCTCTAGGAACATCAAACCTTGTAAACTCAACTTTTGGGTCAATAGCATTCCTGGCATACTTGAATATCTCATAGGCATTTCTAGATCCTAAAATGAATAATAGATTCAAAGGGGAATAACTTCAAAAATATATTTGCATAAGTTATAGTTCTTGAACTTTGCACATCCTCTGATACTTTATATTTCAAGAAAGTTCATGGCAAAATCTTGAATGGTTTTCATTGAATGGGCATAATTTAGATGCAGATATATAAACTACTGTGGCAAAAGTACATCTATCCATTATGTAGGTGCAGTGTTGTGACATATTTAGGGAATAACTGTATTCAAATTTTCATTTTGGGAGGTATATCCTCAGATATACAGTCAGAAATTTAGTTTTACAGCTAGCGGAGCCGTAAAATGTGATTTCCAAACGGATATCCGACGATATACTTTCCCAAATGAACATTTTGAATTTGGTTATCCCCATTCTAATGCACTTCTGTAGTTTTGACTCGAATCGGAGCGTTGAAACCGCATAAAGCCGCACGTCATCCAATGCAATGAGACATAATTAATGAAGTCAAACTATTTCCGACAGTATATCAAAGGATATACTGTCGCAAATTTTTGACGTTATCCAATCAAATGTCGCATTACAAAAGCAAGTGCATTAGAATGTTTTTTCACTCTAGTTGACTCAGTAGCACAAAAGAGTGGTCTTTACCTAATACAAGATAGAATAGCACAGTGTCTATTGGAAAAACAGAGGGAGGTGGGTGGCGGGGTAGGTTAAAAGGGAGCATTTTATTTAATATTTGATATTTTCCTTTCTTTGTCTATACAAAAAAAATCCCTTCTCCTTCTAATAGAAAGGGTGAATATTTTAAAAATTGAAGAATTCCCTGCCTACAATAGACACTGATAGCAAACAGTGAAGTCCATGATCTGTTCTGATCTGGGTTTGCACCTTTTGTCTCGTACTTAGTTCAGCCGCACAAAAAAAAAACACTTCAAAGTTTGACCCTTGTGTTTCAATATATTAAGAAGTGCATGAGATTGTGGCATCTTTTACATATTTAAAAGACATGTCTCCCCATTTGATGAAATAAAGGATATAATTGAGCCGTGACATGAGATTTCCAACAATGTGGTATGTGTGACCAGCAAAGCCTCAGATCAGCCTGCGCATATGCGCAGTCTGATCTGAGCCTTTGCTAGTCACTTGCATATTATATGAGTGATGAGCTACTAACTGAACATCATTTGGAGTTTCTAAGCTTTAAAGAAGGCTGCACAGGCTCGTCTGAGTCTGCACATGTAAAAATACCAAATTGTTGGAAGTCACATGTCATATTAGCCTAAGTATCAAGAGTGGTAGGGTGGTGCACTCTGCTGCAGATTTCAGAGATGGCCCTATCGGCATGACAAAATTTGTTTCACTTGAGGCAAATTTAGGCTGGGGTAAAGCCTTTTAGTCTATCCTTTTCTTCTATTCCGTCTCCCTCTCTCTGGGAGGAGTCCCCGACATGAAATATTGTTCACTGGGAGTTTGAGTCTTAACTCAATCAATCACATCAAGTAACAAGAACTAACATCTAATTTTATCAGCCTACTAAAACAACATTGAATTTTCTTACCTTCTTCAGCAGACTCTGTGAAGTTGACTAGACTGCAACACAATCCTTCAAGACACCCAGAGATGATTGAAAATTCTGGCTTACGAGTCTTACTCCCAATCTATCAATTGATAACAACACTATTATAGTAAAACCACAGGTTTAGATAAACAATTTTTTTCAGCGTAAAAATGTAAATATTTTCTTACCCATCAGTTTTAACATATGTTATGGGTGCCCAAAAGAACCGTCTCATTGAGACTGTTCTTTTGAGTACCCACAACATATGTTTTGGTTGAGAAATAAGAAAATTAATTTTTCGTTACTCTCTCTTAACTAAAGGCCTGGGTACATTTCTCTCTACTTTCTCAACTGCATACAATCAATACTATTTTAATTCAAATAGCATATATGCATCATGTGAAATGTTTGTTTTGTCCCGCTTTGAGAACCCATATACATTAAAACCTGCCTTAAGCAGCCACTCAAAAAGAATACCATAAATTGGTTTTCAAGACGGATTATCCCTTAATGCAGGTCAAAAGTATTGCAGAATGCTTCAAAAGAGCATTCTGCAATACTTTCGACATTCATTAAGCTACCATTTGTCTTTAAGACATTTGTGTTGTTTTTTTTTGAGTGGCAGTTTAAAACAGGTTTTACTGTACAGCTCAAAGGTCCTGATATAAAACAAATATTTTGAGTGTAACATTTAAATTATTTTCTTTTCCAACAGTATCAACATTTGTTTTGGATGCTGAAATGAACCGTCTCATCCAGTTGAATAAGTTTCAAATTGCACACTCTTATCTAAAGGCCTGAGGCTAACTTGCAAACAGCCTGGTCCCGAGGTTATAAAACTTTTTTCATGCTCAACTCAATTTAGCATGAAATTTCAACTGCTCATAAAAACTTAAATACGGACAAATGAAGATGCTTCTTGCTTTAAGTCTCTCAGATGTAGTTTTAAAAGTGCTAATAAATGTTAAAACACCACTAATTGTTGGCATTTTAACATTTATGAGCAGGATAAATTTCGTGCTCAGCTGAGTTGAGCATGGAAAAAGTTTAATAACCTCTAGGCCTGGATTAAGATCAAACAGCTTCTAATCAGAATCTACACTATTTTTCATGCAGCATGAGATACCATTGTAATGATTTAACTCTTTCCTTGCTTGCTGCAGCTTTTGTAGTCTGTTGATAACCTTTGCAAACAGCTTGGACCCAGATCAGGACCGATGTCCCTCCTGGTCTGGATCCAAACTGTTCCACAAAATTCTGTTAGTCCTGATCTGAATCCAAACTGTTTGACACTCTGATAGTGTTCCTGAAAGAACTTTTTTAAAAGCTCTTAATATTGAAAAAGTCGGCAGACAACAACAAAAGAATAGAATTTAACCAGCATGCAAAGTTTAATCGCATTCTTTGGTTGATCATAAGTGGGAGTGACTACATTAACAAATGAGCTGCCCTCAGCTCTGAGAAAACCTACATTTTGCATGTGTGAAAACAAAGGCACAGATCAGCTAACCATGAAGCCATGGGAGAAAATTCAAAATTTCAAAAATCCTAAACTTCGAAACTCCATTCTTAAAACTTGCAGTATGCCCACTAAATATTCTCAATTTCAAGTTTAAATGATAAATTGCCTTTAGAGAGACTGAAAATAAATCTGAGAAGCTATTATGATCTCCTTAATTCAGCATTTAGAGGCTGACTTTCCACAGAAAGTCAGCCTCAAAATCCTGAACTCATGAATAATTCTGAAAACTTTCACCCATGTGCAGCTGATCAACTAACCATGCAGCTGATCAGCACCATTGTTTTCCCTACATAGATAGTACTATCCCTCTACTTTCTGTATCCTATATTTCAAGCTGCTAGCCATCCGTTGTGGCCATACAGACCCGGTTGTACTGGACTTGGTTGGAAAACCGGAAGACAGGTTTTCTCATGATGGGACTCAAATATAAAGCATGTGACGTTATTTTCTACTTTCCTTCTTGCAGAATCCTACAAACATTCATCAAGTTACCAAGCGTTACTTTTGATTCCTGAACACTGTTGATTCAGGACTTAAGTTAAAGAGTGTGTACCAAAACATAATTTTCTTATTTCTCAACCAAAATATATGTTGTGGGTACTCAAAAGAACCGTCTCAATGAGACGGTTCTTTTGAGCACCCAAAACATATGTTAAAAATGATGGGTAAGAAAATATTTACAATTTTAGGCTCAAAAATTGTGTTTATCTAAACCTATGCTGTTGATTACAGTCAAACATACCTTAGAGGCCACCTCCTTGAAATGGTTGCATGTCTTAACCCGTTTTATAACTGGAAACCTAGGTAGCTTCCATCAGCCAAGAAAAAAGACGGCAAAATTTCTTAGCACTCCCTGACCTCCAAATGGCAGTTTCACATTTTGCTATTCAAAATAAAATATCTATCAGACCTACCTCTGCCTTTAGAGCACCAAGATATATCCCTGTAAGCCTGTCAGCATACTGAGTCATATACTCAGGATAGACTTCTGCTATCACTCCTAGTAGTATATAAATCTTCTCACGAACTGAAAAAAGTATTATCAACATATTTAGCCATTCTTAATGGGTTAGGGAGTATTCAACAAAATTTCAGAAAACAAAATGGAGAAAATGCAAAATCAGAAACTATACTGAACCACACTTCTAATGTAAAATCAAACTGAACCTTAAATATTATATATATTGTTTCATCCATTGTAACGCAATTTTTATCAAGAATTAAAACACGTATTGATGAAAATGAAAGTAGAGCTTCATCGGTCAATTATTCCCTTTTAATCATAACCTGATTTGGTGAATGTCTGCCATAACCCTAGAAAGGTACAATGATTTCTACAAGACCTCGTATATTAATTAAAGTTATATTCATGAAACATTTTGCGTTGAAAGTGTGGGTCAGTATATATAAATGCATGTGAGACAGCTCATATCAGGGCTCCAGATAAGAGTGTGTATTGGAAAACTATTTTCTTTATTTCTCATCCAAAACATATGTTGTGGGTACTCAAAAGATAAGAGTGTGTATTGGAAAACTATTTTCTTTATTTCTCATCCAAAACATATGTTGTGGGTACTCAAAAGAACTGTCTCAATGAGACAGTTCTTTTGAGCGCCCAAAACACATGTTTAATTTGATGGGTAAGAAAATAATTACAATTTTACGCTCAACAAATATCCTTATCTGGACCTATGTCATATGAAATCAGAACCATCTTATCAAAGCATCATGGCTTGTTGAATGCCTTTTCAGGGCTCCAGGATAATTTATGCGACTGTGGATAGATGTCAGCAAAAAAAAGGCCAAGCTTGTTTGGAGCCAGGCCATAGTGGCTGCTGTCACCTGAATTAATTTCACAACCAATCAAAATAATTGCCACAGCAAGCCTTGGCTTTCAAATCTAAACCGGGCCTTAAGTTAAGAGTGCATACCAAAAAAATAATTTTCTTATTTCTCAACCAAAACATATGTTGTGGGTGCTCAAAAGAACCGTCTCAATGAGACGGTTCTTTTGAGCATCCAAAACATATGTGAAAACTGATGGGTAAGAAAATATTTTTTGTTTGTTTGATTTTATTCTTTACGTCCCATCAACAATCTTTCAGTTAAACTAGGACGGGTATTCCTGGGTTGAACCAGTACTAAGCTAGGATAAATGTGTCTTGCTCAAGGACCACAACGCAGTGACGCCAGTGAGGCTGGAACCCGCGGCCTCTCGGTCTCAAGTCAAGCACTCTACCACTGAGCCACAATTATACACTCAAAATTTTTGTTTATCTATGTAAACACTGGTCATCAGGGTACTATACCCCTAAATCAACCATTACACTCCAGAGCATGGTCTTGGCCATAGCCAGACTACGGGTATTCGCTTCAGCAAAAGCTCAGACTACTGCCAGACTATCACACAAAGCAAACTCAGCCGAAAATATTTTGGATTTCCTGTGACCTTGATAATTAAATACAAAGGGCTAACCTCTTGGCTCTATTGTGTGTTGTGTTTTGTAGTGTTTTGTCACTTTCCCGTGTCGTGCCCTGGGTCGGGTGTGGCTCTTGATTGTATTGATTCCTAATCTTTGCCTCCTTACTTTTTTTTATTGAAATTCTCTAAACAAATACTTTTTATGAAAGCAATAAAACCATAATTCAAGATTGTTCCAGAAATTTAACCCTATTGCACTCACAACTGCCAAAACTATGGAGATTTGGCCTTGCTTAGTGCAATAGATTTAAGATGGCTAAAATTGGATATATCATATAACTGTGGTATATTTGATCTACCTAAGCCCTTAGAAATTAGTTTGAAATCGAAACTTATTAAACAAAACATATGTTCTGGGTAGCCAAAAGAAACGTCTCAATTAGACGTTTCTTTTGGCTACCCTGGTCATATGTTAAAACTGTTTGGGGTTTTTTTTGGTTTGATTTGATTCTTTAAGTCCCAGTTAACAGTTTTTTAGTCATGTTGGGACAGGTCTTCCTGGGTTGAACCCTAAGCAGGGATTAATGTGTCTTGCTCAAGGACACAACATAGTGCCGCCAGTGAGGGTGGAACCTGCAACACACTCAATCTCGAGTTAAGCACTCTACTACTGATCCACTGCACTCCCTATGTTCAAACGGGCGAAATAGAAAATGTTCACAATTTTAGGCTAAACATATTGTATATCTGGACCTATGCATACCTGTTGGTGTGAGTTTTGAGGCAGCTTTAGTGAGTTCTGTGAAGAACTTGGTGATAAGTTTATCTATCTGTAAGTCTTTCCCGAGAGGTGATCCCACTGTTAGCTCCAGTAACTGTAAGAATACTAGATTTTGTTTGTTTGATTTTATTCTTTACGTCCCATCAACAATCTTTCATTTAAACAGGGACAGGTCTTCCTGTGTTGAACCAGTACTAAGCTAGGATAAATGTGTCTTGCTCAAGGACCACAATGCAGTGATGCCGGTGAGGCTCGACCTGTACCCCTTCGGTCTCGAGTCAAGCACTCAACCACTGAGCCACAACTCTCCCTAAGAATAGTAGAGTAATAATAGCTTTCTAATAAATGGTTAGTTAGATATCTGCAGAAAAGTAAAGTAAGTAAGGGTGCAAAGATCAGGAATCGATACAATCAAGTACCACACCTGACCCAGGATACCAATGGGAAAGTGACAAACTCACAGTAGACACCACAAACGAGAGCCAAGAGGTCAGCCCTTTCCCAGCAGGTGACCACAAAGCACATATTAACAGACGCGCACAAAGACATAGCAAACACAAGACAGGACAAAAACATAAAAGATCCGAAAAAGAAGTACCGCCTTGGAACGGTCAGTAAAATATTTTACTGGAGGGCTTAAACCGGTTTAACAGCGCCAACCTCACCCTTAATTCAGATGTGGATCAAGACACATAGAAAGTAAAAAGTATTGCAGAATGCTACCCTTAAAGCATTCTGCAATACTTAAAACCTTCACTAAGCGATAATTTGTCTGGAAAACCAATTTTTGGTCTTCTTGTGTGGCCGCTTAAGACAGGTTTACAGTAAATTTACGCGCACAAAGACACAGCAAACACAAGACAGAACAAAAACATAAAAGATCCACAAAAGAAGAACCGCCTTGGAAGTCAGGAAAGCAGAATAGAACATTAAACGGTGTCCTAGATTTTAACCTCCAGCCCCATAAAGTGGCACAGTACCTGGGTTGGGAGTCATAATGTGAATGCCATCCTGTAGGGGTACAATGGTCCAAATATGAATGCTTTCTGTCAAGTGGCTACTGAGATATAAACCACTTGAGAAACTTCAACCAAAATTTTGTTGTAATTTCAACAAACATGACAGAATGAAGTACATATGAACAAACATATAAAAGGATGAACGAAAAGATGGAAATTATAAACCCCTCACTTTATTTCTCAAACTCAGACATTTTAACTTCTTATAAAACTATCCTAAAAATTTTGTTATGCTGATAAGATGTTTAAATTGTAATCATGAAATGGCAAATAGGGTTTCCAGTTAACCCTGATCAGACAGCTCCTTCGGTAGCAGGTTGAGCTGGGTTTACAATGTTTTTAAAATCAATCATAACCCTTAAAGTACCAAGAAAAAAATGCAACTGAAATTGCTGTCTGCTGAAGTCGTCTGCTGCAAATAATTCCCTAACATAACTGACGAATTAAGTATTGAAGCAAACAGAGTTGACCCAGAACAGACTGCTCCTATAGGAGCAGACTGATCTGGGTCCACACTGTTTGCCATAGAGGCTTCTTAAACATTTAAGCAGACCAGAAAAGCAGACAACTTTTGTTGCGATTGGCTCATTAAGGGTTAAAAATCAAAATAAATGACATACAATTTCAATTCATCATTATTCTTATTTCATGCAATTTGATGTTTAAATATCAATATATTTCATTGGCTGGTAAAGCCTGGTATAAAACAGGGATATTCCTAGGCCAAATCTGTGTCCGAATACCGGCCCCTTCCTAGTTTAAAAATGAGCAGAAACTCCCAAAATGGTGTTTTACATTTCTAATCCCTTAGCTCCATATTTTGGTAAAAAAAATCATGAAAATTGGACAAAATATAGCAAATTTAAGATGTTAACATTCACATTATAGTGCAAAGCTTCAGGAGTAATTATAAAAGCCAAAGCCACATGCTATAGCTTTTTACTGATAATTTCAGTTCTTTTTGACTGAATCTATATGATTTTATTGCTTTTTTTTCCCCAAACTGAACAGGCCCCTGGCCCTGACTTCAGAAAGGTAGGAAAATTCCTGTAGTAGACTATTTTGCTTCTGATAACTCCAAACTGTTCCATTATTATGTGCATGAAATAGGGTTTTGATCACAGAATTGGAACTTAACTATAAGGAGTGCATCAGTGATTTGCCATGCTTATCACATTGATAAAAATTTACAAAAATAGACTTCATTCCTTTTAATAATGAAATCTTCTATGATGCTTAAAGTTTAAGTATAATAGAAGATGTTCTAATAGTTTCAACACTAGCTGCCTGCAAAAAAGACCTAGACTAGCAGTGAAGGCCCAAATTAGACTGCTTCTGAGGAAGCAGTCTGATCAGGGTCTTCACTGTTTGCTATTCTGACAAGTATTTTGTGAACCAGCTTTTATAACCATTATTTTATTTTGAAACAGAAAAAAAGTGTTTGTATTGTTTGTTTGTTTTGTTGCTTTACGTCCCATGTCAACAGCTATGGTCATGGCGGGACGGTCAGTTCACCTAACCACATTTTTTCCTAGGCAAGCTTGAACAAGCGGTTAAACAGTACTTCGTGCACATACTTTCTCTTGTAACTGACAACAACCCTTCTTGATTGATTCAGCGGAAGGGAGGAGAATGACCATAGAAATTATTTCATGATCAATCTCCGCGAAAGTACGGGACCTGGCCAGGATCAAACTTGTGACCCCTGGATCTGCAGTCAGACACCCATCTGTCGCCAGACACTTTACCGACTGCACTACGCGCCCAGAAAAGTGTTTGAAATTTTGCAATATTTACCATAATACACAAAATGTGTAAGGCCAAATAAAAAATAGACCACTTACTTTTTTCATTTGGCCTAATTTAAAGATAGGGCATTAGACATTAGAAGACTTACTCTACTGAGGACGGGCATGGCAGCATTTTTGACTTTTGCAAATCTGTCTCTGCTAAACAGTGATACACAAATATCCTGAAAAAAAATAAGTACAAATGACAAACCAAATAATACAAAGATAGATTTCTTCAGTTTTATTCAAAGACTAATAAGGAAGCACAGTGGCTCAGTGGTAGAGTGCTTGACTCGAGACCGATGGGCCGCGGGTTCGAGCCTCACCGGCATCACTGTGTTGTGTCCTTGAGCAAGACACATTAATCCTAGCTTAGTACTGGTTCAACCCAGGAAGACTAGTCCCTACATAACTGAAAGATTGTTGATGGGACATAAAGAATCAAATCGAACAAAACAAAACAAAGACTAACTAGAGCAGAAGTCGATGGTACACCATCGCAAATACCCGCTTTTTGACCTATAACCTTTACCTTGGGGTCAAGGTCACACAAAATGTCGCTCAGTACCTTCAACATAATATGACCTATGCACCTGTAAAGTTTGAAGTTGCTATGTCCAATGGTTAAGGAGACGAAGCATTTACAAAAAATTCAATATTTGACCTTTGACCTTGCCCTTGGGGTCAAGGTCACACAAAATGTTGCCCAGTACCCTCTACATCATGTGACCTATTCAGCTACAAAGTTTGAAGTTGCTACGTCTAACCATTTAGGAGGAGATACATTTACAAGAAAATACAATATTTGACCTTTGACCTTGACCTTGGGATCAAGGTCACACAAAATGTTGCCCAGTACCCTCTACATCATGTTACCTATTCAACTACAAAGTTTGAAGTTGCTACCTCTAACGGTTTAGGAGGAGATACATTTACAAGAAACGTGACAGACGGACGTACGCACGGACGGACTGACGACCGGCCGACTTTGACACGAAATTAATGTACCCTTTTTTCTAAAGAAAAAAAAGGGTATAATAACATCTCAGACCTTTAGTTAAGAGTGCGTACCAGAAAATTAATTTTCTTATTTCTCAACCAAATTGTATGCTGTGGGTACTCAAAAGAACCCTCTCAATGAGACAGTTCTTTTGAGCTCCCAAAGCATATGTTAAAACTGATAGGTAAGAAAATATTTACAATTTTCACTAAAAATTTTGTTTTTCTAAACCTATGCATCTACAAAAATAACTTAGTCCATATGAGATATTTTATTTGGTAAATCTTAAAGTGGCTGTATAAACAAATTACATTGCATCATTCTCCCCAGCCGCTGAAAATACAAAGACTTGTTTCTGTAAATGCATTGGGCTTTACTATAAAGCTTTAGCCACCAAGGCCACCAATCCAGCTCCTTCATCACATATACCAGTTGGATTAAACTCTGTTTCCTAGTTTTGAGAGCAAAATTTAGAAATCAGGCAATGCTATTCGATGAGGCACTCATTGAACTTTTCTACACTGGTATTGCTGTTAAATAGGCCTTGAGCTGGCTATAGACCCCCCTCCCCCCCCAGGGGGAATTTTGTACACTATGATTTTCTGAAACTACATTATATAAGACACAAAATAAAAGATGTTAGCCCTCTGAGAGTGGCAGCGTTAACGTGTAACAGCACGTTATATACGTTACCCCCCCAAATAGCATTAAACATCCCTGATAATGTCTCAACCATGACATGTTAGTACATATTTGCATGCTGACACAGGTTTATGAACTTCTAATAACACAGTTACATATTTTTAGTATTAATTTTATGAATGTCTTGAGTAATTACCGTTGTATACGTTACTTAGTGTTTCCTGCGTTATTTCCGAGTATCAGTATGGTATTCATTGACTATACGTGTATTACATCTGTCACAGAATATAGTAAATCGATAAGGCCGCTACTTAAATGATTTAAAGTTCTTTATTATGGCCTCTTACACTATTTTTCAGGTCCATGTTATGTATGTTACCTTCAAAATAGCATTAAACATTTAAGTTAATGTCTCAAACAAGCCCTGTTTATACTTATTTGCATGCTTGCACAGGTTTATGGACTTCTTTAAGCAAGGTTTACCTATTTTTAGTATTCATTTAATAAATGCCTTGAGCTTTAACTGTTATGTATGTTACCAAATGATACATAAGTTATTCTGAGTATCTGTATAGAAGTTGTTGACCACACATGTATAAAGTCTGTCAGAAAATTTAGAAAATTTATAAGGCTGAAATAAATTGAAGTTCCTTTATTTATGGTGACTTAAACTAATAGTATAATGTGATCTATCAACCTTCGCTGTTTGTTCACACAAACAGTATAGATACCATGCATTCAAATCGGAAGTTCTGAAAGACAGTCACTGTGAAACAGCTAAGTTCTGGGCAAGGTATATGGATATGATTCAGATGGTGTTGACACTGATTAGGGCTACAAGGAAAACAACTTTGAATTGCATGTCATCTCTATCTGTATGCCTTGTTCCCAATGTTCATTGCAAACGATCACAACAACTACGCACAATATGTACCTGTGTAACTGATTACACTCATAAATTTGATACACATCGCAGAAACAAAGAGCTTCTCGAACAAAATGGGTTTAGTGTGTCACAACCATTGGTTTTTTGCTTGAGAAATGCTTTTGTCATGACTATCAGGCAAATAATAAAGAGGTATTATAGGCTTCAGCAAAACTAGAACTACTCTTCGTACTACAGATGGAATGGTGTATTACTCATCACATCAGAGCTCAATATATTGAAACAACTCTTCAGTGCACTGAAATGAAGTATTCAATCTGCTCAGATGCAAAGTAGAATGAGTACTAGAGGCAGTTTCAGGCTTCACCAATCCTTTTAGTTCTAGTTTTGAAGACAATGAACTGTACTTTTTGTCTTTCGGTGTGCCCGCTAATAAGCGTGGCATAGCTAAGGATCTTATTGAGGCTGATGACATTGGCAGGAAGGCTGTTTCAGACTTCATTGACTCACTTTTAGCTAAAAACAATCTGTCTTTCGCATCCCCCATTAAATGCTGCAAGCTACATGTTATAAACTTTTGATGCTTGCGAGGTCAAGCAAGAAGAAATTGCCCAAATTACAAAACGCAAACAGCCAGATGAGAGCTTAAAAGAGCGTCTTTGGTAAGCATGACCTACTTTCTATTGGACATAATGTTGACCTTGAGTTGACACTGCCACTCCTTCTGGGACCTGTACCATGGTCACTGTCAACTCCTCATAGAATGTACACCAAAACTGACAGGTCCAAACTTCAGCATGGCTTGCAAGCACACATTGAACCAACATTAGATTGGCCATGTAGTGCTGCACATAGCGTTGATGTTAATGGCGTAACTACAGAGCATAATAGCTTTTGTTGTCACCTTCATGGATCTGATGGCACCAGTATTCAACCAGGCACTAAAGGCAGGGCATGTTGGTTTTGTCACTGATACATATATACAATGTAAAAGCAGCAGTCTATAAAGTCTTACAAACATTCTCGCAGAGGATAACCTGGGTGTTTTGTTCAACAATGGTTTATGCAACAAAACATGCACCTTCTGAATGTCAACAGCATTGGCCAGAATATGGGGGAAGAGATCTACAGTCATACACTGTTTAACAGATAGTGACACTTCCAATGTGTTAATACCACAGAAAGGTTATTCCTATCAAACTGATAGAAAACCCCTCCCCCACTAGTTCATCAACATTCTAAGAAGGGTAGGAAAACAATTAAAGAATTGCTCTAGGCACTCATCAGTGATATGAAGCCCTAACATGTGCTATTTATGTAATTGTGAATAAGCTGCAGTATGACACGTTTCTGAAAAAAGTACCAAAGCCATACTCGTATACTGACTATTTCAAATGACATGAACATGAGCTTCCTCCACCCTGCTTTTCTGTCCTTAAGATGTACATACAAAGATTGAACTATCAAGTCTTTCCCATGAAAACAAGTGAGGCTTTCCAGATATTGACAAAATGTGTGGAAAATAAATGGGAAGGAAATCGAGTACCTCTGGGTGAAAGAAATATTGATTGTACCCTAACAAAAGAGCCACAGAATTATATTTCACATTTTGTGTAATATTGGGTTACCATGTTCAAAACTCAATAACTCAAACCTTATAAAAGATAGAAACATAACATTTGCAGTTTCCAAAAGGTACATAAACATTCTTGAATACAAAATGAGTTAGTAAGCACATTCACATTAAACAAATATCAAACTATATAAGTTTCATAAATCATTTATATAGAAATAATGAAAAAAGTAACATACGTAACACTTTGGGGTGCATATTTGTTTTCAAAGGTCCATATCTGTGATGCAAAAATAGCTTACTTGGATGATATAGCCAATTTGGAAATCTTACCTTATGGTTTGCACTTTTCAGAAGTCATGTCATTTACTAAAATTATCAAAGATGTTGTTGGGTAATATATATAATTGGCTGTTGGTACAGGGTAATGGTGCCATTACCAGAGTGCTAGCATATTGCAAAATCCTTGCAAGATAAATCTGATAGAGGAGTAATAAGTTGTATAGGAAAATTCTTTAAAACCCTTGGATAATATATGAAGATTTGCTCTAGAACTTCTACCTGATGGGTTTTCTTTGATCTTTTAAGTTGTTACTCGCACATTGCACTGAAGGTTACAAACTTTCCATGAGTATTATGTCAACTATATTTGATGTCTCTATAAAAGAAAAGCGGGTGTATGTAGTTTATGTTTTCAGTTACTTCCTCAGCAAATGAGCCAGAGTAAAAAGAAGTACATGCACCTGTGCTAGCAAGCAAATAAGTACAAGCAGGTCGTATTGGAGACCATATCTTGAATGTTTAATGGTATTCGGAAAGTAACGTATGTAACCTGGGCTGTAAAATAGTGTAAGACACCATAATAAGGAACTTTAATTCATTTGAATAGCAGCCTTATAGATTTACTATATTCACTGACGGATGTAATACATGTATAGTCAATAACTGTCATACTGATACTTGGAAATAACATATGAAACACTTTAAGTAACATATACAACGGCAAAAACTCAAACCATTTATAAAATAAATGCTAAATTTATGTAACTGTGCTATAAGAAGTTCTTAAACCCGTGCCAGACTTCAAAAAAAGTGTGAATATGTCATGTTGGAGACATTATCAGGAAAATTTAATGTTATTTTGCGGGTAACGTATGTAACATGATGTTACCCGCTAACGCTGCCACTCTCAGAGAGCTAACATATTTCATTTTGTGGCTTATATAATGTAGTATCTGGTAATCATAGTGTACAAAATTCCCCCTGGGGGGAAGTGGGGTCTATAGCTAGCGTGATGCCTGGAGAATTACATTTTACATTTTTCTGTAATATGGTGGTACCATGTTCATCATCTAATAACTCAAAAAGTATATAAGATAGAAACGTAATATTTGCAGTTTTGAAAAGGTCAATAAAATATCTTTAATGTAATACCAAATTAATGAACATAAACTGGTTTAATGAAATTTTAAGACAAACTATGTTAGATGTATTTATCATTTAAAAGGGGGTACAATGAAAAAATGTAACATACATTACATCTGGGGTGACTATATTTGTTTTCAAATGCCATAATCTGTGGCCCAGTAATAGCTTATTTAGAAAATATAACCAATTTGGAAATCTTACTTTATCTTTTGTAATTTTCTGAAGTCTTAAAAAGAATTTTAATTAACAAATATTTTGTAGGGTAACGTATGTAACAGGCTGTTACAGCTTAACGCTGCCATTGTCAGAGGGCTAACATGTTGCAAAATCCTTGCAAGACATTGGGCTTTAAGAAAAATATGGTCTACAAAATTCCCCCTGGGGGGGGAGGTAAACCATATCCAGCCAGTGGCCTAAAAGAGACTAGATCTGTAACTATGAACATTTTTCGAAAAAATATTTTCTTTTTAAATCATTTGTAAAAATAGAATCAAGTTATGTTTTCACAATAAATATATTCAGTACAGCTGAAAGTGCATGGAACAGTGAATTATCTTATAAAAACAGGCGATTTTTCTCTTGTTAGGAATTATTTACGTCCCTCCAGTAATTCTAGACAGTTGATTTTTAACATAAATGCTGTTGTTTTGATAGATATAATTTGTTAAAATTTATGAAAATGGTAAAACGTTTACCTGAATTTGAGTATTTTTACTGTATTCTTGAAAAATAGAAACTTTATTTCCAAAATTAAAATATCAAAAGTTACAGACTATGCAGCTTTAAGGGGATATTCTGCTTGGCAGTTAAACTGTTCAAAAAGTTTAGTAATGAAGAACAAGTAGCCCAATGGGCAACAATCGCTCACCTGAGAGCCAGCATAATGTTTGGAGATACCATGATTGATGATGCTCAAAGGCAGGTAACTCTGAACTTGAAACAGTGACCAGGAACTAATTAAAAAAACAAGATATTATGCCAGTCCTGGTTATCTGCAAGTTTTAAAAAGATCTGAATAAAAATGGTGAAAGTGTATTTTCAGATGCTCAAGGGCAGCTAATTCTGTTGTCAGTGATGGGTTCTGACCAATCCAATCTTTAATGTATGTCCTGATAACCTACAAGGATGAAAAAAAATCAAATGAAAAATGAAGGCGCTCGAGTGGTCACAACATTATACAGCTATATTTTAGACACTCAGGTGCAGCTAACTCTGTAATTGGTGGTTGGTTGTAGCAGATAATCTAATTCATTGAAGCTTTTATGGGTGTCATTGTTACCTGCAAGACTGATTAAGATTCATTCAAAAATGAGGGTGCTAGAGTGGTCACAAAAGATCTCCCATTGTAAGTCCATGCAGATTTTTTATAACACTCAAGGGCAGTTAACTCAACAGTCTGAGGTAAGTTCTACTTAAAGTTTAAACTAATCCAAGTTTTATGGTTGTCCTTGTTACAAGAAAGAATGAAGAAGACCCAATCAAAAATGCAGGCGCTAGAGTGGTCACAACATTATCCATCACTTTTTAAAATGATCAAGGGGAGCTAACTCCATAATAGGTGATGGGATCTTGACGAAATTCAAACTCATTCAAGCTTTTATAGTTGTCCTTCTTATCTGCAAGAATAAAGAAGATCCTTTCAAAAAATGAAAGCACTAGAGTGGACACAACATTTCTCCTATTATAAGTCTATGGGGATTTTTCCAAATGCTCAAGGGCAGGTAACTCATAATTCCTTGATCTGATCCTGCAGAATTTCAAGCTCATCCAAGCTTTTATGTTTGTCCTTGTTAGATGAAAGAATGAAGAAGATCCAATCAAAAATGTAGACTCTAGAGTGGTCACAACATTATCCATCAATTTTTAAGATGCCCAAATGGAGATAACTCCAAAATAGGTGATGGGATCTTGACGAAATTCAATCTCATCCAAGCTTTAATAGTTGACCTAATTGTATACAAGAATGAAGAAGATCCATTCAAAATTGAAAGCACTAGAGTGGTCACAACATTTCTCCCATTATAAGTATATAGGGATTTTTTCCAAACGCTTAAGGGCAGGTAACTCGTAAGTCCCTGGTCAGATCCTGCTGAATTTTGAACCATCTGAGATATTATGGGTTTACTTGTTGCCTGCAAGAATGAAGAAGATCCAATCAAAAATGAAGGAGCTAGAGTGGCCACAACATTAATCATTAATTTTTAAGATGCTCAAGGACAGCTTCCTCCAAAATATGTAATGGAATCTTGACATAATTCAAACTCATCCAAGCTTTAATAGTTGTCCTTATTGTATGCAAGAATGAAGAAGATCCATTCAAAATTGAAAGCATTAGAGCGGTCACAACATTTCTCCCATTATAAGTCTAGTGGCATTTTTCCAAACGCTCAAGGGCATGTTACTCACAAGTCCCTTGTCTGATCCATCTGAATTTCGAATCCAACCAAGATATTATGGGTTTCCTTGTTGCCTGCAAGAATGAAGAAGATCCAATCAAAAATGAAGGAGCTAGAGTGGTCACAACATTATTCATTAATTTTTCTGACGCTCAAGGGCAGCTAACTCCGATGTCAGTAATGGAATATTGCCAAAATTCAAACTCATCCGAGCTTTAATAGTTGTCCTTATTGTAGGTGAGAATGAGGAAGATCCATTCAAAATTGAAAGCACTAGAGGGGTCACAACATTTCTCCCATTATAAATCTATGGGGATTTTTCCAAACGCTCAAGGGCAGGTAACTCATAAGTCCCAGGTCAGATCCTACTGAATTTCAAACCCATCTGAGATTTTATGGGTTTCCTTGTAAGATGGAAGAATAAAGAAGATCCAATCAAAAATGAAGGTGCTAGAGTGGTCACAACATTATTCAATATAGCAAGAAGTGAGCAAAGCTCACATACCCCCGGCGGTAGCCATCAGACGTTGTAACACTTTCAGAGAAAAGACTAAATTGTCAAAGATATCATAATCCTAGATCAAGTAGTTTCTGAGAAAACTTTGATGAAAAATGTCCATATGTGTTGTATAAGAGTGATAGAAGGAAAAATTAAAAATTTGAAAAAAGAAGGCAAAATGAGGATTAGCACCTTACTTTTCATTTACACAATACACTTTGCCTATCTGAAAGTGTACACAAAATTTCATAATCCTAAATCAAGTTGTTGCTGAGAAAACTCTGACAAAAAACGTCCATATGTGTTATATAGGAGTGACAGAAGGAAAAATTGAAAAAGAAGGCAAAATGAGCTTTAGCAACTTTATTTTCATTTACACAATACACTTAGCCTACCTGAAGATGTTCACTAAATTTAAAAACACTGGCTCCAATAGGAGGGGAGAGAAAGAAAAATGAATAAATAAAGGGACTGATGAGCAATATGTGGCTGTTCTTTTGTTACACAATACAACGCATCACTATCAAGCTTTGTACCAAATTTCAGAATCCTAACTCAAGTAGTTGCTGAGAAATCTTTGACAGAAAAAAATGTCTATATGTATTATATAAGAGTGAAAGAAGGAAAAAATGAAAAATTGAAAAAAAAAGGCAAAATGAGGATTAGCATCTTAATTTCCATTTACACAGTACACTTTGCCTTCCTGAAGGTGTACACAAAATTTGAAAACACTGGCTCCAATAGGAGCTGAGAAATCTGTGACAGAAATTTCCATTGGAGAGAAAGAAAAATGAACAAATAAAGGGACTGATAAGCAATATGTGGCTGTTCTTTTGTTACACAATACAACTCATCACTATCAAGCTTTGTGCCAAATTTCAGAGTCCTAACTCAAGTGGTTCCTGAGAAATCTTTGACAGAAAAAAATGTCTATATGTATTATATAAGAGTGAAAGAAGGAAAAAATGAAAATTTGAAAAAAGAAGGCAAAATGAGGATTAGCATCTTAATTTTCATTTACACAGTACACTTTGCCATTTTGAAGGTGTACACAAAATTTGAAAACACTGGCTCCAATAGGAGCTGAGAAATCTGTGACAGAAATTTCCATTGGAGAGAAAGAAAAATGAACAAATAAAGGGACTGATAAGCAATATGTAACTGTTCTTTTGTTACACAATACAACTCATCACTATCAAGCTTTGTACAAAATTTCAGAATCCTAACCCAAGTAGTTGCTGAGAAATCTTTGACGGAAAAAAAAGTTTACAGACAGACAAACCAACAGACAGACAAACCAACAAACATAATTACAGAAAAGGCAAAAACTATATACCCCCTATATACTTCGTACCGGGGGTATAATTAATTTTTCTGACGCTCAAGGGCAGCTAACTCCAAAGTCAGTGATGGAATCTTGCCCAAATTCAAACTCATCCGTGCTTTTATGATTTTTCTGACGCTCAAGGGCAGCTAACTCCAAAGTCAGTGATGGAATCTTGCCAAAATTCAAACTCATCCGTGCTTTTATGGTTGGTCTTGTTACCTGCAAGAACGAAGAAGATCCATCCAAAAATGAAGGTACTAGAGTGGTCACAACATTTCTCCCATTATAAGTCTATGGGGATTTTTCTAGACGCTCAAGGGCAGCTAACTCATAAGTCCCTGGTCCAATCTGGCGGAATATCAAACCCATTCAAGAATTTATGGTTGTTCTCGTTACTTGCAAGAATAAAGAGGAAACAATCAAAAATGAAGGAGCTAGGGTGGTCACAAGATTTTCCCCATTATAACCCTATGGGACCTATCTGTTGCCATGGAAAGCAGATTTCTGATCCGATCTAGCCTAAAACCTAATCAATCAATCCCCCACCCCAATAATGCTCCTGATGAAATTTGATAATGATTGGCCAGCTGGTCTCAGAGATATTCATGTTTGAAAGTGTGGACAGATGGATGGACGCCAGCTCGAGTCCCATACTATAAGCTCACCCTGAGCCTTCGGCTCTGGTGAGCTAAAAATGACATTTTATCAACTTCAACACAGATTCTAGAATCAGCTTACATGTATGTGCCAGGGCACACTATTTGAGGAATGTCAAGGTAAACATCAAAAAACATCAAATATCATTTTCTGATTCCTAAACTTTTGAATTGGTTAGAAAAATTACGATTTTGCTATATATAAGGTCCATCTCATTCATAGGAAACAGGTCCTTCTTCTTCATAACAGTACCGATTTTAGGCAATGAAGGAGCTGGATTGATGGCCGTGCTATAGTTTCTGGGAAGGAAATTTTCATTTGTTTTTCATTTCTTTCTCAGGGCAAAATCGGGTGGGGTAGGGAGTGGTTGCAAACCTGGTGATAAACCACAAAGACAGGTGTTCTTGTGATGTGACCCATACATTACTACAAAATACTATTATTGGACTCAGACCAGAATTTAGAACTGTAGTTCCACTGTGTAGCTGGGCATGCTTGTTTGAATTTACGATCATGATTTCAAACATTTTTTTTTATTTCTGTTCTCAAATAAATTGATGTTTATCAGGGCTGAAACTAACAAAATGCTTGTCAGAAAAGTATATAGGGAAGACACTGATCAGACTGCTTCTTCAGAAGCAGTCTGATCTGGGACTGCCCTGTTTGTCAGGCCATTTCTGTAGAAATTCTAGTACATTTATCGTATGCAATTAGCACCAAAATCTTATATTCTGGCCCAATCCATTTATGCATAAATTTACCATTTTCTTGCTCAATGAACTATTTCAGGTTCATGTGCCAGTACAATTGTAAGCTGTGCATCATACAAATTACTGAGGAAAATGAATCACTTTCCTTTATAGGGCTAAACTAATGTACTTGGTGGGAGAGTTATATTTACCTTGATATCAACAGCATATGGCAGGATTTTCTTGCCCACCTTCTCAATAAACTCAGACAGCAACTCCAACACCTTGGCTTTGGAAGCTTGTAGCTAATAATGTACTTGTTGGGGAAGTTATATTTACCTTGATATCAACAGCATATGGCAGGATTTTCTTGCCCATCTTCTCAATAAATTCTGACAGTAACTCCAACACCCTGGCTTTGGAAGCTTGTAGCTAATAATGTACTTGTTGGGGAAGTTATATTTACCTTGATATCAACAGCATATGGCCGGATTTTCTTGTCCACCTTCTCAATAAATTCTGACAGTAACTCCAACACCTTGGCTTTGGAAGCTTGTAGCTAATAATATACTTGGTGGGAGAGGTTTAATAACCTTGATATTAACAGCATATGACAGGATTTTCTTGTCCACCTTCTCAATAAATTCTGACAGTAACTCCAACACCTTGGCTTTGGAAGCTTGTAGCTAATAATATACTTGGTGGGAGAGGTTTAATTACCTTGATATTAACAGCATATGACAGGATTTTCTTGTCCACCTTCTCAATAAATTCTGACAGCAACTCCAACATCTTGGCTTTGGAAGCTTGTAGCTAATAATGTACTTGGTGGGAGAGTTATATTTACCTTGATATCAACAGCATACGGTAGGATTTTCTTGTCCACCTTCTCAGTAAACTCTGACAGCAACTCCAACACCTTGGCTTTGTAAGCTTGTAGCTAATAATGTACTTGGTGGGAGAGGTTTAATTACCTTGATATTAACAGCATATGACAGGATTTTTCTGTCCACCTTCTCAATAAATTCTGACAGCAACTCCAACATCTTGGCTTTGGAAGCTTGTAGCTAATAATGTACTTGGTGGGGAAGTTATATTTACCTTGATATCAACAGCATACGGTAGGATTTTCTTGTCCACCTTCTCAATAAATTCTGACAGTAACTCCAACACCTTGGCTTTGGAAGCTTGTAGCTAATAATATACTTGGTGGGAGAGGTTTAATTACCTTGATATTAACAGCATATGGCAGGATTTTCTTGTCCACCTTCTCAATAAATTCTGACAGCAACTCCAACATCTTGGCTTTGGAAGCTTGTAGCTAATAATGTACTTGGTGGGAGAGTTATATTTACCTTGATATCAACAGCATACGGTAGGATTTTCTTGTCCACCTTTTCAATAAACTCTGATAGCAACTCCAACACCTTGGCTTTGGAAGCTTGTAGCTAATGAATAGAACACAGAAATAAATATCTAAGGTACTATAGATTTGGAAATTTTTGTGGGAATTTTATTTTCGTAAATAGCATTTAAAGACATATTAGTGATGTGAAAAATTTGCGACTAAGGCTAGGTTTACCTTTACCAATAAACGACAGAGTGATTTTGCCATTTCGTGAGGGTTTTATTTTCACGAAACTGCGAAGTTTCCCGAAAATTAAGTCCTCGCGAATATTTCCATATTTACAGTATTATTCCCCATTTGCATACTAATGAATTCAATCCATTAATATTCAAATGGGGAATAATACTGTTAATATGGATCATTCTTCCTTCCGGTTTGATACAATAAACTTGGGATAGTCCATTGTACATATCTAGGGGTGTCAGATTATAATTTTCAAAAATAGTGAATTTTTTGTTTGAAGATCTTTTTTATCTTAACAGTCACTATGTAGACCATGATGAAATACCGCATTATGCCGCATACCCTGATGAAATGCCGCAATATGCAGCATTTCCTCTGGGTCTTCACTGTTTGTTAAAGTACTCATTTAGAGGTTTCCCAAATACAAAGGGTTAAAGAGGCAGTTTGTTAATCAAAAATAAAATCAGTGAGTTGTTCAAAGCAAACCACATGATATAAAGAGAAAGCAATTGAAATATTCCTATATCTCAATCAAAAAGTCAAACAGTTTGGATCATGATCAGGCCCGACATTTTGTCGGGCTTGATCTGGGTCCAAACTGTTTGCAAAAGTTACCAGAAGACAACACTAATAGGTAAAGAGTTAAAACAATTACCTCCTCAATGGTGATAGCCTTTGAGAGAAATACAACCAACCCATACTCCTTGTCAAACAGACAGGAACAACAGAAATCTGAAATCAGAGACAAAAGTTTGAGCAAAAAAATGGTTTAACTTAATACATTCCTGTCATTTTAGTTCTTGTCGTAATATTGCATGAGTTTGGATACAATACAGATCTCACTTGGACCCCAAAATTTTAGGAAAAAAAAGAGAAAAAAGTCTTTTTATCTAAATTGTTCTATGTTTCTTATGCTACAAAAATATCAATCTGTTGTTGTTGTTGTTGTTGTAACATGAGTTAGCAGGAATCAGGTAAACGGTTGATACTATTTACACTGTGGAAGTTGACAATAAGTTGTGAACATACATTAAGGCCAATAACGATATAATAATACTTGTCATACATGTAGGGCTATAATTCTTGACTTGCCTTCTGAAATTTGAGTCTGACACTGCCCTCTGACAATGTGTGAAATATCATTTCCCTCCTTTACTTTTGGAGATGCTTATTCTACCAAACATTAGCATGAAGAGAAGAAAGTCTGTAGGTTATGGACCTGGTATCATGCACTTTGTATTTCTGCTCTCATCATAGGTCCAGTTAACCATTCGTATTCTGATGGATTTTCCCATACACATAGATACAGATAAGGAAATTTTATGAGCGTAAAATTGTAATTATTTTCTTACCCATCAATTTAAACTTGTGTTTTGGGTGCTCAAAAGAACCGTCTCATTCAGGTGGTTTTTTTGAGTACCCACAACATATGTTTTGGATGAGAAATAAAGAAAACAGTTTTCCAATACACTCTCTTATCTTGAGGCCTGCATACATATTGATACAATAAGTATGGGACTGTCTAGCTTGGGTTCCAGTCTGATCATTTTCCCCTTTTTTATTTTTCCGTTTCTTGGTCAAAAATGACAATATCTACTGAAACTATTTACGGACTATCGATACCTTTGATGTGTTATCTTTTATTACCTTAATTTTTTAGAATATTAGCATAAGAAAATATTGTCCAAAATATATTGAGGACTGGATCCAGGCAAGGGACTGCCCATTGTGTACTTTAAGGGGTAAATTTAGAATTTTAAAAATTATGATATATTTCTGTCCCTGAAGGATGTTTTAATCTTAGCAAACAGTGCAGACCCTATTGAAATACAGCATTATGCTGTATGCTGCATTTCATCTGGGTCATCACTGTTTGCCAAAGTACCCATTTAGGTAGCAATGACAGAGGAATCAATGAGTCTCTCCCTATATATCCCCATTATGACCCAGTCCAATTCAACCCAGGATCTTACCATAATTATTCAACAAATAAGAATAAACTAAGAATAAATAAAATCTTAGAAGAACAAGCTTTCCGATAATATCAATTTTATTTACCTGTGTAATATACTTGTTGCGCTATCGCAATTTCAATTTAGGCGACATTGTACAATTTTCAGAAAATGTGTCTAATGGCGGTCACCGACCTCGATCATATGGCTATTTTAATAATACATAAAAAATCATCCAATCATCCTACAAGAAATATTTTCAGCTTGCATTTATGAGGATAAACATAGAAATCATATCATTTTTAAAAAAAAACGGAAATATCCGGCAACCATGTGACTTAAAATCGCACTTAAAGATTGGTCAACTTCTAGGCCGTATATTTCCGTTATTTCCCGACAGAACTCTGTGGAACTCACAGCAAGATGTTTGCCTGGGCTTCCGCAACAAATATAGTGTAAATCTAATAATCTAAATAAATAAGCTAATTTGTGCTAATGTGCTATTTTTAACGGTACTACAACCAGTAAATGACACTGTCAGTATTGGAAAAATGACCGATGTGCAGTGATGTGTATTGCGTCAATACACAACACAGGTAAACAAATTTGATCTATTTTGATATACAGATTTCTGAAAAGTAGTGATGTTCAAAGCAGCATCACTTTCTTATTTGTTAACAGATTTTGACAAATCAAGTAGCCCTGTCTTTCTGAAGACTTGTACGTTATGACTGTGTAATTTTCATATAAAATATTAGATTTCTATAAATCATCTGTTATTGCTAATTTAGGGATTTCCAGTATGCAAAGGGTTAAGCACATTTTTTGAGCGTAAAAAGCGATTATTTTCTTAGCCATCAATAAACATGTTTTGGTTGATCAGAAAACTGTCTCAGTGAGACGGTTCTTTTGCATACCCACAGCTAGGGCCGGCACGATTAATCGAAATATCAGTTAATGTGTTGATATACATTAGAAAAAGGATTATCTATATTACAATTAAAAAATTGGTTACTTTCAATGACCGTTCTGTTTGTTTATTTAATCAAAATTGAAGCGTAATTGCCTCGTGTGTTGTTTTGTTTAGACCAGAAGTGCCTTGAAGTAAACAGTCGGTGGGTATAAATTGCTGTAATGAAGTAATAAAAACGTACTCTACAGACTGAATCAACAACTGATTGTCAGAAAAAAGTTGTACTTGCGCTTCTCTGTTTTAAAGTAGTATAAAATTTTAAAATATTCGTCAGATAAACAATTTAGTATGCAATTTTTTTTTCTCTGCGGTAAATTCGGATCTGGAAGCTTTAAATTTACCGACGATTTACAACAGGTCTTATTTTACACAAAAGTGTTTGTATCATGCATACTTAGACTTCCTTTTTCATTTTGTATGACGTCACACAATGTGACAAGAACAATGGCCGACAGTTTAATTGCCGACTTTTGCCAATTAGCAAGTCGATTTTCTTCCAACAGAGTGGATGGAGACTTGTTTTGAGCAAAGATGCCAACTTTTAATTCAAACCCGTTGTCTTTTGAATATACAACACACACTACTTAGTGTTGCATAGCTAAATGATGGGGCAATCAATGCCAGTGACCATGCAAAAGTTTCGGAGACCTTCTTTCAGGTTTTAGCGATAACTAATCGGTTATATATCGAAATTCAAGGACAGATTATCAATTAGAATTTTGGTGTCGATTAGCCAGCCCTACCCATAGCTCCAGATAAGGATTGGAGGCAATTGGGTATTTACCCACCTCTTTTTGGCTTAATTGGGTATTTCAAATTTTAAATTGGGTATTTCAAGTTTTTGTATTGGGTATCTATCTGAAAGCAAATAAGCAATGAAACCGGGCCTTGTTTCTCCTGACTTTTTTGTTTATTTTCGGTTTCACTTTCAGAAAGCACACTTGCAATATTAGTATATCTGAGATCGATATTTCCAACTTATTTCGATAATCCAACGTATCTATCAATTCACCTTTGATTCTTCGAACCACCAACGGGGTATTAGAGTTAGTTACGATATGATATTATTCAATTGCTCTAAGGCTTTTTCCTCCACGTTACGCCATTGTTATTGAAAAGCGAGACGAATGTCGTAATCGTGTAAATATTGGGTATAGATAAACAACGATAAGAATGTTCCTGGACTGGTTTACAATTTAATTAACTAGATTCGGCGCCACGCCGTGTATAAATTTATACCCAACAACAGCTTGTGATGCGAAAAACAACAGTTGCAAACTGAATACTATAGCGTCATACGCTACGAAAAGTTCGGAAATGAGTATCAAGAATTTTTATTGCGTTTTTGTACGCACAGAAATGAATTTAATTGCGTTTTCAGGTCCACGAAATTGTGTAAATACGCAATATGCAGCATTATCTGGAGCTATGCCTACCGACAGCATATGTTTGGGTTGAAAAATAAGAAAATTATGCACTATTATCTAGGGGCCTGACTCTAATTCAGGATATAAATTTAATTTTATCCCCTTCACTGAATACCCTTTAAGAAATATTTCTTTAAAAAGTTTATTCTCCCATAATTGTATTATGTACTTTGTCCCATTGTTTTCATTTAAAGCTTTGACTGGCACAGCCAGTTGGCATCTTTCAACAATATCAAAGACCGAAGCTAGTACCTCAAATTCACGGCACTAGGTGGTGCCTTAGATAATAGTTTGTGGTTTCTTTTGCCAGAAGAGTTCCTTTGCAGACCGACCCGATTAAGGGTGTCCATACCAGGTAGAGGAAAGATTTTTATTTATAGATATACTATAAATTTATAGTACATCTATAAATGCATAGAAAAATCGTTCTATATATTTATAGAATCACCAGGTAAAATTGCGTGAAAATCGTGCCTGTTGAAAACTGCAACGCCATATTTGGAAGAATGAACATCGATAAGGTAAGAATTCATAATGTACATACTAATTTTATTAGAAAAGCCTATTTTTTGAGAAAACACAATCTACATTAATTGTCACCATCAACTTTGAATTTGCTTGATCACGTGATGAGGCTGGATCTAGACTGGTCCAGTGGTGGCTAGATTGCACTTTACCGGACACGATTGATTTTGACTAGGTTTTTAAGGCCTGTTTGCTTCTAAATTATTTCTTGAAACGTTTGATATGGTTGGATAGTATAACCGGAAGCAATTAAGGGGGTTTGGGGGCACATGCCCCCATTTATCAGGTAGAGGAAAGATTTTTATTTATAGATATACTATAAATTTATAGTACATCTATTAATGCATAGAAAAATCGTTCTATAAATTTATAGATATCACAGAAAGGTCGTCCCTAAATTTGTTTTAAATGAAAACCGCATTCCGATTGTGCGTTCACAAATGCGTTTAGGGTTAAAGATACACTGTTGTGCCGTTTATTCTGGCCCAGAATGTGTAAAATGTGAAATAGGCTGCATGCCAAAAAGCATGATTGCTAGTTCTCCTGTTTTACTGAGTCTTTTTTTTTTTACTGAAATAGCTGATAAAAAGCGGAAATTTGTTGATATTCTGGGACAGAGGTTTGTGCGCCATCTTTAAATTCGTAGACTGGTTTACAATTAATTACACGTAGATACTGATGCTGACCTCAAATAAGTACAGTCTTCAAGAAAAGAGTTTCTTCTCCTGCCAACTAACTGCCAATGTATTATTGTTGTGTAAAATGATCAATATCGACATATGCCCCTTTTGGACATGAGTGGTCCAATTAAATATGCACATCTAACGTTAAATGAGAACTTTTAAAACTTAAAACGGATCCAGATTTATGCCATCCAATTTATCTGGAGCCCACTTCAAGATTACTCGGATCGTGTTGCACATGTTATACTTGTTCAATGCGATACTCGCACAGTCTAAGTAACACTATTTCAGAGCTTATTGATTATTTAACAGCAAGCTAGACAGTTAAGTCACAGTATTGTCCATGCTTGCATGTGCAACCTCAGACTGTACTTGATCTCACCCTTTAACATTCTGAAAGGGCTTTTGGCAAAATGGTTGTGCCGACCACTTAATTTTACATCAGAACTTCTTTAGCTCAAAAACATTTTTGACCATGAAATTTGTTCAAGGTAGGGTAGTTCTAGCCACAGAGAGTTAATATTTGCACCAGATCTGGACGCTTTATAAGGATAATATTTTTGACCTCGTAGTTTTACTATGGTCAGTATTTTCATTTTTGCGACGACGATTCATGTAACTACTGGACCAGTCTTGATCCAGCCTCATCACGTGATCAAGCAAGTTCAAAATGGAAGACGTAAGTGTGGAAGCTGATAAAAACTTTAAAAAGTAATAGAATGTTTACAAGTTTGGGCAAAATTAAGGGCTTGTAGCCTGCATTGATGGTGACAATTAATGTTAATCGTGTTTTCCCAAAAAAATAGGCATTTCAAATAAAATTATTATGTACATTATGAATTCTTACCTTGTCGATGTTCATTCTTCCAAATATCGCGTTGCGGTTTTCGACATGCACGATTTTCACGCAATTTTACCTGGTGATTCTATAAATATATAGATCGATTTTTCTATGCATTTATAGATGTACTTTAAATTTATAGTATATCTATAAATAAAGATAAAGATAAAGAAGCCTTATTTAACGTCGCTTATAATGTAACAGACAACATTAGCTCATGAGCTATTCTGCGACATAACAATTATATCTTTAACAGATACTTACCTGTCTTTATCTCCCTAGCACAACCCCTTTTATGGGAGCGTCAGCAAGGGAGCTGCTAGTACCATTTTTACACCTTTGGTATGGTGCGGCCGCGGGATTCGAACCCACGACCTCCCGCTCCGAAAGCGGACGCTCTACCAACTGAGCTATCGAGGCGGTAAATGAAAATCTTTCCTCTACCTGCATACCCTGGAGTTCCGGTCAAGACAACGGAGCAGCCTAGATCATTGAGAAAGGAACCAAAAACATCTAAGTCTCATCACCGTAGTTTTAAATCAGTAAACTATTATATTTTTTAAAGTCGTAGAAGCAAAAAAACTGGTTATTCACGACCGTGCGAAATATGCTCAATACGAATCCAGAGGGTTGTTTCCCTTGGACGCCAATTTTATGCTGAGTCTTGAAATATTTGCTAAAATACACAATGACATGTACCAATATCTTTTTCTGAGAGTTCTTGTATACATATTTGATTCAAATCAGCTATTATTGCAATACTTTGCTCTTTCTGAGCGGCGTCTCCGGATAAACAATTATGCAGAGACCGCAAATTGTCTTCCAACAAACTTGCCGCCATTGCAGTAATAGTCACGTGAACAAACAATCAGGATCTGGCTAACTACCGACAGGCGGTGTACATACCGAGGGTACCTCATACCCTCTACCTCATACCCCTTACCCTCCCCTACCCATAATCTCTATCCCTACCCATAATGTCCATTCCTACCAATAATCTCTATCCATATCCAAAAATCTATCCTACCCATACCCCCTACCCCGTTCCATCCCCATCACCATCATCATCATCATCATCATCATCATCATCATCATCATCAGCAGCAGCAGCAGCAGCAGCAGCAGCAGCAGCAGCAGCAGCATCAGTAATTGCCTCCCTCAATACTTGAGTATTCTCGCAATATGGTGGAGGATGTCCACCCGCCACGGATAAAAGAGGTATATACTACAGCAGCTAAAAACAGTTTAAAACAAGGCATGACGTTTAAAGGGTGTGGATGGCCAGATGGTTCTGGAAGGCCTTCAGCGTTGTCTGGCTTACTGCAACCTGAGGGAGTTGGTTCCACAATATTACAGGCACTGATAAATAAATCAGCTGACTATGGTTCCATTGAAAGGTTTGAATTCTAGCTTGTGAAAAGTGTTGTATTAAAAACTGTCCCAGATAGTGGCGATGATGACTATGTATGGACTCTCAACGGTGAACCCATGCCAGTTGTGACAGAAAGCATGCATGTTGGTCTGCTAAGATCCGCCAACACAGAGTCATCGTTTGTGAATAAGAATATAAAATAAGCCAGAAGAACCCTATATAGTCATATGCAATCTGGTTGCCATGGTGATAATGGGTAGGATCCTGAGACAACCATACATCTGTTACAAACATACATTCTTCCTATTCTGGTCTATAGAATGGAAGTGGTGCTCCCAAGAGGAAACATTTAGATTCCCTTGAAAAGTTTTACAAGATGTATTTGAAACTACTTCTCTCTGTACCAGTAACAACAGCTGACCCAGTGGTTTATATCCTATCCGGAACAGTTCAGACCGTGGCAACTATACATAAAACAGCTCTAGCATTTTTGGTAACATCCCTCGACTAGCTCCTGAGTCAGTAGAGAAACAAGTAGCATAAGGCTACCGCCTCGATAGCTCAGTTGGTAGAGCGTCCGCTTTCAAAATGGGAGGTCGTGGGTTCGAATTCCGCGGCCGCACCATACCAAAGGTGTCTAAAATGGTACTAGCAGCTCCCTTGCTGACGCTCGCATAAAAGGGATTGTGCTAGGAAGATAAAGTAAGGCAGGTAAGTATCTGTTAAAGATATAATTGTTATGTCGCAGAATAGCTCTTGAGCTAATGTTGTCTGTTACACTATAAGCGACGTTAAATAAGGCTTCTTTATCTTTATCTTTATCTTTACAGGCAACTGAGCATTAAAGGGCATAAAAGCAACAGCTGGTTTGTGGCTATCAGAGAGATATGTTTTAAATATGAACTGATGCATCCACTGGAATTGTTTCAAGACCCTCCTGGAAAGGAATTGTGGAAGCGTACTGTCAACAAGCAGGTCACTCTGGCACAGGTTAGCAGTGCTGTCTGCCGGGTGATCCGTGTATTCCCCTAAATACCAACCCCTGGTTGCATCTTTTATTTATACTAACACTCCTTCTTGCACTGTACAAGCTCATCTCACCACCTTTTCTATCACTTTGTTTCAAGTAACCTGCTCAGCACTTGGTATTTCGCAATACCCGTCTGATGTCCCTCACAGGGGTTAAGATGTAATGGAAGAAAGAAAGAAAGAAAGTCAATGGCTACTGGTCAAATAGAATACGGAGAACCGCACTCTTGTACCCAAGTTTACATTACTTACATGTTGCTGATTATCAATATGGCAAAAACATTCATTCCCTCCCTCCCTCTCTCTCTCTCTCTCTCTCTCTCTCTCTCTCTCTCTCTCTCTCTCTCTCTTAATTATGGTTTAGCCTCTATTGTCTAATTTTCTTCAATTAATTTTGTATTCTCAAAATGTCGTTTTAGCCCATGAATTTGTATTATGCAAAATTGAAGTCATTGCCATCTACACTTTGTCAAAATATTGTAAAGGAGAAGAACTTGATAAGCTCTTGCTTCCGTTCTAATCCTAATGTTTGTATGATTGAAAATGTATTGTATTGTATAAACTGATTTGAAAAAATGTTTAAACCAAAAACATTCATTACTACAAACTATTGGCAATGCTCGTGCGATTCTACGAATAACCGCCAAGCTGAAACTTGTGACCGGCATGTATATCCTACAGACTAATAGGGCAGCATTCAACCAGAACCTGATAAAACCCACATGCCTGTTGTGTAAAACTGAAGATGAAACAACTATGTAACATTTTCTTTTAAGTTGCACTGCTTTGCATAGTGTTAGACATCCCATATTAGACTTTGCTAAAGATTAATTAACCACCCTGCATGAACCTCAGCTTTTTAGAATTACTAGTGACTTGCTCCAGATAGTATTAGAATGTAGTGCCTTATATCAAGTCATCCCAAAATGTAACTGTAATATCGCTTGTTGTGTTAAGAAATGTATAGGCACAATGTCACTCAAAATATATTGATTGCACGTAAAGCTACATGTTTACCTAAAATGATACTTTCCAGATTCTGCAAAGGTACACAATGATAGTGTATATATACTGTAAACAAATTAGGATCCTGCAAGGCGGAGCTTATGCAAATAAGCTAGCAATGTTTTAAATACTACATTCCCCTTTTTCTCTGCTTTAAACTTCTGGGTGGTATGATTGTCAAAAGCCTTTTATCAATGATTCAGCACTCGCAGTCAACAAGCTAATAGGTTATAGCTGGATTGGGTAAATGACTTGGTGATAGGAGTTCAAAAGAGTGATGAGACTTGTTGTTTATTGTTACTCCCATTGTGGGAGTCTGTAATTGTTCTATGTTTTGTTGTACGTTATTTTATGTCCCTTCTAGTGTTTTATGCAATCATCTTGATGGGGAAGAGAGAGCTGGTTGCTTTGCTTAGTTTGTCTTCCTGGTGTCTCGTGATTGTTGTGTGGCTCTTCCTCGCTGTGCCATGGGTTTGTCTGCAGTTTTTGATTGTGGTATTTACTGATCATACTCACTTAATATTTTCAAAGTTAGCTCTCCAGCAATGTGTATTTTGTCCAGCATTGTTTCAGATATAAGCTGTATTGCAGTAAATAAGATCTTTTATTATATAACTAAGAAAAAAGACTAAATTTCATTGGCTTAGAGCGCTCACGTGGCCAGTCAATATATTGTCATATTCACTGGCTTGCGCGCGCTTGCCAGTGTATATTAGTTACTAAAATTAGACTCCTTGCTGTTTTTTTCCGTTCTGGTTCTGCTTTTCTAAAGCGTGGCTAATAATCATATCGTAAATGCTGAGAACGCAACAAATCACGCACTGGAGCTGATCTATTTCGATTTTAATGCACAATAAACGGCCAAAACAAATTTGAAGTCTTCAGCTTCTTCCAACTTTCCGCCTTTGCACTGAAGAACTCCCGCCAATACTTAGACCACGTCGCATACGTTTACATGTATTTGTAACGTCTTTCAAGCGTAAAAACGACGTTACACCGTCTAACGCCATGAATGACGTCATTTACCAGTAACAAATGACGTCAGCTATCACACATTTTCCCTGCGCTTTCAAAGCTGTGAATTATTGTTTGGCATATCACACTTATTTTATCATTGGCTCTACATGCGAAGTGTGTTAGAATTCTTGTTTGTAAATGTTGAATGATAATATATGCAATAGTAAAAGGGTGGTCTTATTTAGGGTTGCACTGTTTCTGCTAAATGCTTGTTTGTCCCAAAACTTGTATATAAGTTCAGTATTTTTTTCCAGGTGCAATAATACCTGTACATCTTTCTCTAAATGTTATATAATAAAACAGTTATTGACTAATGAGGCATTGGATATGATGTGATATCGACCAGAGAATACCAATATTGACCTCGGCTTCGCCTCGGTCAATATTGGTATTATCTGGTCGATATCACATCATATCCAATGCCTCATTAGTCAATAATTGTATAATGATATTTTAGAAAACTGTCTGCAATCAAAGAATCATTATTAAAACAAAGAAAAATGCAAAATACGCATTATGAACATTTACATCGCAAAACAACGAAGCTATTCTGAGTAGATAAGCTTTGGTTATTCTGAGCTGATGTAGATACTCTATGAAATCGCATTACACTGCTTTATATCAACATAGTGCTTTTCTCACTTGAATGGTATATCACTGGTGGTATTCAAAATTATTACTTCAGATAAAGAAAATATTATACTCAAGATAAGCACAGTTGCATTTTCAATAAGTAGAATGGTATTCCAAATAAGTAGAATATCTCACAGAATTTATATACTCCAAGTAAGCACATTTTATTCCAGATAACACTTAGTGAGTTTGATTTTATAAAAACACTGCTCAGAAATTAACTAATGAAACTGATATAGATAATTATTTACACAGATACTCCTTAAGATACGGAGGAGGATTTCGAATTTGGGTTGATCTCCGTAGAGTGACTGGTTCATTCTGATCATTTGTCTGTGTGTCCGTGTTCCTCTGTCTGTCCTTGATAAAAGTATCCTCTGTCTTGTCAGTTCCTGGTAAATCAGGTGGGTTTAAGACTGCTTCAAACTTAGAAGAGTTTCTTGCTTATCCTCCCGTTGGCCTGTTACCATATTACCTTTCTTATTTGTAACCTCATACGGACGCGCGTCAAACAGGGTAGTCAGTTTGTTCTCCTTGTCTTGTTTCACAAGGACGCGATTTCCAACGTATAACTTTGATAGTTTGGCATTTCTGCGTTTGTCTGCATAACTTTTCATTTTGCATTTTCCTCTTTTTGTCCATGATTTTGGCTTTTGAACGACTTATTTTAGATTTAGATTTTACAGGCGAAGTGAGTATTTTGATGTTAACCGCTCTCCCATAAATAATTCAGCTGGTGACTGATTAGTTGTTGCATGAGGAGTTGCACGATAGTTTCTCAGAAAAGCGTACATATCATGTCTCCACCATCTATGGTGTGTGTTAGCTGCGCAGATAGCTTTTCCAATTTAACGCATAAATCTTTCACAAATCGCATTTGCCTGTGGATATCTTGGCGTGATTTTGCGATGATGGAAACCTAAATAGTCAGCAAATTGCGCAAACACATATGAGTTCATGGGTGCTCCCTTGTCCCTTTTTAAGAGTGTTAGGCATTCCATATTCTGAGAATATTTTGTCTTAACAGGTATTACTGTTTTTGCGTTGATTGAACTCAAAATCCTTGGAGCAAAAGAAATCCAACAGGTGAATAGTGCTCGCAATGGCTCAGTTGTTGTTGAGTAGTTGGGTATAAATCTTAGGCATAATTGGTCATAGATAGAAAACTTTTTACCTAAGATACGTTTGTTGGCGCTGATGTCTTCTTGATCACTTCACATTTGCTAGGTGATGCTGAAAGTCCTTTTTCTCCAAATACATATCTGAAAAATTCCAAACTGGGTTTATTGAGTTCACATTTATCATTGTTTACAGTCAAATGTTTTTCTTGAAGCCTTTTGAATGTAGCTCCCAGTCTTTGATCATGCTCCTGATAACATCCAAAAACTATAATGTCATCACTTATATTTCGCACACCTTCAAGACCTTCGAGTGCATTTTGTATTGCATTCTGAAATATTTCTGCAGCATTGTTTATTCCAAAACTAAGACGTTTGTATCTGCGTAATCCAACGTGTGTTGTAAACGTAGTGACGTGACGTAATTGGGGGAATGACAATAGCTGATGATACCCTTGGCGTAAATTCAATTTACTGAATACACGTGCATCATTTAAGTCGACAATCATGTCATCAATTGTTGGAATTAAATGACGAGTTTGTTTGATCGCTAGGTTTGGTAAACTCATGTCCACGCATATACGAATTTCTTTAGACTTGCTTTTGGGTTTAGGGGCGACCACTATCGGCAATACCCAATCTGTTGGACCATCAACATGCTCTATGATATCTAGATTCTTGAGACGTTGCAATTCTGCTTTTTTTTTGTTTTTTTGTTTTTGTTCTGTCTTGTGTTTTATGTTTTGTGCGCGTCTGTTTATATGTGCTTTGTGGTCACTTGCTGGGAAAGGACTGACCTCTTGGCTCTCGTTTGTGGTGTCTACTGTGAGTTTGTCACTCTGGGTCAGGTGTGGTACTTGATTGTATCGATTCCTGATCTTTGCACCCTTACTTACTTTCAACCTGTTGTCTGATATGAAATGGTATTCTTCTGTGTGGTTGAGTGACTGGTTGAACATTTGGATCAATGTGTAGCTCTACCTGTGTATCCTTTAGTTTTCCTATGCCTTTGAAAACTTGTGGATATTTTTCAAATAACTGTTCAACTTCACTGGAGTGTAATAAGTGAATTTCAGGTATTACTTGAAGATCAACTGAAGTTGTGTATGAAACCAAATTTCCACTTTTACCTTTAGTGACTTAAAACAGCGCTGACGTAATTTTGTCTGTCGTTTCCACTGTTGCCTGAAACTTCCCAAGCAGAGAAACATTTTCATTTGCTCTGTATGCATAAACTTTTGTATCAGATTTACACAATTATGATTTTTGTTTCATTGACTTGTAAGTGGATTCATCCATCACATTGATCAAACTTCCTGTATCAATCAAAATATTAACTGGGTGTTCGTTGACATGTACATGTATCCTGATTTTAGGTCGTGATGTCATCACATTCAAACTAGGAAGTAAAACAGCGCTGACGTAATTTTGTCTGTCGTTTCCACTGTTGCCTGAAACTTCTCAAGCAGAGAAACATTTTCATTTGCTCTGTATGCATAAACTTTTTGTATCAGATTTACACAATTATGATTTTTGTTTCATTGATTTGTAAGTGGATTCATCCATCACATTGATCAAACTTCCTGTATCAATCAAAATATTAACTGGGTGTTCGTTGACATGTACATGTATCCTGATTTTAGGTCGTGATGTCATCACATTCAAACCAGGAACTCCAAATAAATAGTTTTCAAACGTCTCACTGTCACTGCTTTCTTCCCTGTTCTCTACATTATGTACAGATCCAGATCTTGTCTGTTATTCTTAGCACGACATACACTGGCAAAATGTTTTTTCTTCTTACAAAATTACATGTTTTACCTTCCACTGGGCATTTAGAGTCTTTATGAGGATAATCCAGAACTCAATTTCTACATTTAACAGTTTTCCTCTTTTCCTGTGGTATGGGTAACTTAAAGTTCCTAGCTTTCTTCTTCTTTTTTAAACATAACATTTGTTTCCGCGGATTTGTGTTTAATTTGAGATGCGTGCTTTTCTGAAATTTCTAGAGCTCTGGCTCATAAAATGTTATCAATACTTTGAAAATTGGTATAGCACGAAAGAGACCTTAGAATCATGCATCGTGATATCCCTCAAAGAAAGTGTAAAGGGTTTGCCGTTTTGGGGCCCATGATAGATTTGGCTGAAATTTGAATAGATGGTTGTTTGGTTTTTGCCCTTTCCGTGAGCATGTTTTTGATATAACGACGGCATACTCAGTCACATGAATTAAAGTTTCTCACTAGTGTGTATAAACATGGTTTTGTTCACGAACATGAATATTTTAAAAGATGCAATAACACACCCAGGGAGCGGAAGTGACCGGACAATTGCGAGTGAATGGCAAAATACGGCACTTGCAGCGTTGTACATTGGAGGTTCAGTCACTTGCTCTCAAAAGAAAACACAGGGTGCATAAATATGTCAACACAGCAACCATTTGTGTATCTGTCATGAATTCATTCATACTCGCGTAAGTACCCAGATAATTATCCTGTAAATAGGTAATATTAAAACTGATTTTTGTCATCGTTCTCTTAAAAATAATGACACTGATCAATCCATTGACACTTCGTTTCAATGTGATCACTTTGTAAAGTTGGAATGAAATATAGCATAACAATTAAGTTTGTACGTCCTTCTTATGTATCTACCTTCTACAATTACATATCATGTTTATTCTTGAATAAAAGTTGCTGAAAGAGTGTTAACTGGAATAATATGTAACGGCTAGTCATGCCACCTTTTTACACCATGTGAACGGGCACTTGGCGGTAAAATGAACGGGTGCTTGTGATCTTGGCTGTCTGTATTGAACAGGCACTTGCCATCATTAACACATTTAGTTGAAATGATTATTACTATATTTTGGTACCAATTTGTTTTTTCCAAACAACAAATAGTCTTGATATCGTTAATATTTCATGCTTTTAAGTAAATATACAACAAAAAAGTGTTTATTCAACATGAATTCATTTAGAACTGGTTTGTTTAATAATGCACCCTGATAGGAGACAAAGCATACATTTTGCCTGTCTGGTTTCATTGTACAGCCGGCAATGTGTACAGTCAAGCCTTTTGGAGATTGTGTTTTTGAATTCCAAACTTTACTATCATCCTTTAAATGAGATGGTTATTAAACCTTTTGTTTTACATACTCTGCTTATCATTGATTTCAGCAGGACAGTTATCAATTTCTGGAGGATACTCATAGTCTTTAAATACTTAAAGTAAGGCTGCAAAGGGGGAAATTGTGATTAGGATAAATAGCCATCCTTCAATGTCCACAGCATTAAGCCCTGGACATTAAGCAGCTAACCAAATAGACAGATGTGCATGGCTTGACTGTTTTTGGTCGTAATGTTACAATTTCATCTTTATGCAATATGCATTTATATGGTTTTGTGTAAACATTATGGGACATGATCAGACTGCTACTTTATGGTAATTTGGAAACAGCCTAATCAGGGTTCATAGTGTGAGCTTCCATATGATCAATTGCTGCACGCTCGTGATTTGATCTTCTTTACAACTGACCTCCAACCAGTGCATTATTACTCAACAATTCACTGCTGAGGTTGATATATTTCTTAAACAGACAACAGTTTCAGGACAAAATATAAACATGATCAGGCTTAATTATGAATGAGTTGAAAAGATGTTTTCCACAATAATTTAAAATTACTTAATTGCTTTCCTTATATTTTGTAAAAAAACGTAAACGTAAAACCCTTATCAGTGTATCAGTGACACAGTTCTTAATATCAACAATATATCTTTCCCTAGAAAAAAAAGAACCTTATTCAAATTGATGTCTGCCCTCACAGCTGCTGATACACTTTCTACTTAATTCTATATTGCAAACGATATGGACTCATGAAAGGCTTCCAAGAGAAGCGTTATTGACCATAGAACCTGTAATCTCCTCTTGGGGGATTTTTGTGACTATGATTTCCTGATACTACAATATATATGGCACAGAATGAGATATGTTAGCCCTCAGAGAAAAATCACATTATTATGTAACATCAAACTTATATATGTTACCCCAAATGTAATCAATAATATTTTGGTGCCAATGTTAAGGTACTCTTAGGCATAGTTACATACTTTTTTGAGCTTGTATGTGCTCTTTTTATTGCAGGATGGCTTTTAAAGGCGTTTTGTTCAAGCAGAAGTGTTTTACTTATATTACTTTATGTTACATACGTTATATTTGTGAACTGCACTATATAAAGTATTGATATTTTTTAATATCTTTATTTGATAAACTTTGATGCATATTTTAGTTCACAATACCATGACCCTTACAGGCCTTTTACTGCCAAATGCAAAACTGCAAACAGTTAGATTCATTCACAGGGTTATAAGAGTTACAAGCTGCTGAGTATGATGACCCTAAATAGAATGTTTATAAGGTAAATACCTTCGCATTGAAATTGAGCACACAATCCTATCTGTAAGCCTTTAGACACTTTAAACAATATAAGCATTCTATTGATAAAGAATAGTGTAAGGCGATATTTAACATTTTCTGGTGAATATTACCATTATGTTGTTTGTTTATCTCATGTCTAGTATATATAACTTACTTTAATACATTCTATTTAATGCCTAGTACTTGCTATAAATTATACATAATGAGGTGTTTAGATTTATTTAAATCTAATTTTGCACTAAATATATATATAGCTACTAGTTTGTACAAAATAGAACTTTATTATCTATTTTTAAAATTCATAATCAATCCACATTTATCTTTGCAAAACATAATGTTTTTTTAACTTTTTTTAAAATAACAACAAGATTTTATTGGTTTGTTCAAAGTTATTCGGTTTTAAATTCTTAATAAAGTGGATATGATAGAACTCAAGTAACAGCTGAATAAAGACACTTCCCGTGTTCTGTCAATTTTAAGGTAACATATATTATGATATAAAACATATGATATGGGTCCATATTTGTCCAAAATGTCATAAATGATAAAACTTTAGCCTGAAATGCTAAGATACGTTGAATTAAGATTGCTGTAATATTTATTTGAATTCATTGATTAATTTAAGGTTTAATATCCCAGGGCTCCTCACAGAGGAAGTGAGCAGGAACAGAAGAATATGATAGACTAAATGCCCCCACAAAAACTAGATTTGTCTCATGTGAAACAAATCCCATCCTGCCAACATGCCTAATGTGATGGGCCATCTCTCGTAAAGCTGTGACAGAGACAGCACCACTCTTTACTCGTAAAACTGTAAAAATAGGTGTCTATATTAGATACAATTATACTGCAAGTCATTTGCGTTCAATTAAAAACTACATGTAAGAATAAGAACTAATTTAATATCACTTTAGAATTCCTATATTTTAAGGTATTGCAGGGTATCTGCTGTAGAGCTATTATATATTTTTTGTCGATTATTTAAAGAGTTTGTTGAAGACCATAATGGACAAAGCCTTGGAGGTCTTTTGGCAGCCAGTGGTCTAGTGATATCACTGTACTATATATTAATATATTTGAAATTAAGCAACGTATCTAACAGTACTACTATAGATGAAGATTGTTTTGCTACATACTGTTACTTTTGGATGAATTCATTTAAGAGTGTTCAATGCGTTTGATAGAAAATGATGATTAATAAGAATTAATTCTGACTTTTATTTGCACAATAGGATTTGAGACTAAAATAGGGTGACAGAGTTAAGATGGCTGTAACACAGTAAATCACAAACTGTCAGAAACTAACTTGAGCCATTTTGTATCTTATATTCTTATATACAGTTGATGCAGTTTTAGAAAATCATAGTGTATGAATATCCCCTCAATGCGGGAGGGTTTCCATTAGCATATTTTTATGTTACATACATCACTATTTGCATTATGGTTTCAAGATAAGCATGCTACTCAAGTATAATATACTGCTAGTAATTTATCTATTAAGATGGCTGCTGAATATATATGAGCCACAATCTGTGAAAACCAGCCTTAATGACCAAGTCGTCAAAATTTAGTTAATTACACACACTTAATCGACGAAGTGTTAAGAAGTTATCCTGCAAATTTATTGAAGTTATCTCCCTCCATTAGTCATGGAAATATGGTCGTTTGAAACTTTACACTGTCTTAACTTTAACACACAACGTTAGAAACGTCATGACGTTACTAATGACGTCAAAGTTAACTTTCTGATTTGCGGGTTTGTCAGGTGCATGAAAAACATGCTATTTCTTGCTAACATACTTTTTTTATTATCCATAGCATGTGTGCAATGGAATTCACAGAAAAGTTGACACTGATTAATTTTTACCTAGAGTTTGCATGGTCTGGAAACAACTGACCATACTTTGAAAATTCTGACAGTTGCTAAGGTAAAGTTGTTGCCATGGAAACATATGGCATGATAACGAAGCAGTTTAATCAGAAATAATTGCCAGTTTCATTCTACTATCCACCTGAATAGGTTTTAAGGCAATATATAAACCTGTCAAATTTCTTAATTTTTGGTGTTTTTTAAAAATTCCTAAATGTCATTAAAGCTGATTTTCACAGATCGCATCTCATATATATGTGTGTGTTTTTAAAACTTACGACTTTATGCTAAGCTTTTTAGCCAAACATGTCTTTGTTATTATTGAAAATTATTGAGGTGGTAGCTATTTTCAAATGCCTAAAACAATCTAAAAGGTAGGGAGCTGGTATTTGAAATTTTGGTTATTTTACTTAATTGTCTTTGTAGCAGCATCAAAAATTAGACCCAGTAAACAATAATAAACAATTCTGGAGATTCATTTGGCATAAGATATTGCCGGAAATAGGGTAGTAATGCAAAATGTAACATAAGTACATACGTAATGGTATGTTACAATATTACATCACACTTGCCAGAGGGTAACATTTTCTTTTAAGTGTAAGACATTGGGCTTCATGGAAATCAGAGTCAACACCCCCCCCCCCCCCCCCCCCCCCTGTGTGTGTGGTAGGGTGAGGAAAGGGGTCGGATCAGACTCATATCTATCCCATGGCCTATAAGTCTGGATTTCATTCAGGATCTAGCTTCATATTAATTTTAATGAATGAAATATTGGTCAGCTTATGGCATTTTGGAATGGGATTTAAGTTGCTCTTTAATGATCAATGTTTGGTTTTATATGATCAAAAATAGCCTGTAGTGTGGGTGAATATATGCAGGAGTCGATATAGCAGACAGCATTTAAGAACAAACGTTTCTTGACAAGGAAAGGTGAAATATTGGCACTGGTATACATAAAATGAGCAAAATTATATGACCCTCAGTATACAAGTGACCGTTCAGTAAAGTCGCAGTTGTCATGTACAATCCGTAAGCGAACGACAGCAAGTGATTGAACGGTGCCATGCTCCCACGTGTGTCATACTTTCGCCATTTGCCATGCTCTGGTTTTGTTTCGACAAAAAATATAAGTGTTTCCTTAGAAAGTACTAATATTAGAAGAGTAAAACTCCTGATGACAGTGAATTTGCGTTTTTATGCACGTTTGTTTCATGGTTGAAAATTCGAAAATCAACCAACCGTTGTTGATAAACAAGTGATTAGAATTCAAATTCACTGAACATGGAAAATGAAATAGGATTTCGAACCAGCCAGAAAGTAACTCACAAATATAACTTACCTTCTATACCCAAAACACGCATATGCTGGGGTTTTTCGTGTAAGAAAAAGAAGTTTGTTTATGGTGTAAATGGATAATCAATACCGCAAGTGACCAAACGTCCAATGTACAACATCACAAGTGCCGTTACTTGTCGTACACTCGCAATTGTCCGGTCACTTCCGCTCCCTGGGTGTGTAAATGATTGCACATAAGATAAACCATCTCATCAAGGTAACCTTAAACAACGTTTTTAGCCAAAATTTAGTATAATTTGATTTATAATAGTGAAAGTGTTAGCTAAAGTCACATGACGATTACAAACACAAGAGTGTTTGGTATCATGTATAAGGTCGGTTTGCTTATTCACACCCAGGGAGCAGAAGTGACCGGACAATTGCGAGTGTACGACAAGTAATGGCACTTGTGATGTTGTACATTGGAAGGTTGGTCAAAATTTAGTTAATTACACACACTTAATCGACGAAGTGTTAAGAAGTTATCCTGCAAATTTATTGAAGTTATCTCCCTCCATTAGTCATGGAAATATGGTCGTTTGAAACTTTACACTGTCTTAACTTTAACACACAACGTTAGAAACATCATGACGTTACTAATGACGTCAAAGTTAACTTTCTGATTTGCGGGTTTGTCAGGTGCATGAAAAACATGCTATTTCTTGCTAACATACTTTTTTTATTATCCATAGCATGTGTGCAATGGAATTCACAGAAAAGTTGACACTGATTAATTTTTACCTAGAGTTTGCATGGTCTGGAAACAACTGACCATACTTTGAAAATTCTGACAGTTGCTAAGGTAAAGTTGTTGCCATGGAAACATATGGCATGATAACGAAGCAGTTTAATCAGAAATAATTGCCAGTTTCATTCTACTATCCACCTGAATAGGTTTTAAGGCAATATATAAACCTGTCAAATTTCTTAATTTTTGGTGTTTTAACTTACCTTCTATACCCAAAACACTCATATGCTGGGGTTTTTCGTGTAAGAAAAAGAAGTTTGTTTATGGTGTAAATGGATAATCAATACCGCAAGTGACCAAACGTCCAATGTACAACATCACAAGTGCCGTTACTTGTCGTACACTCGCAATTGTCCGGTCACTTCCGCTCCCTGGGTGTGTAAATGATTGCACATAAGATAAACCATCTCATCAAGGTAATCTTAAACAACGTTTTTAGCCAAAATTTAGTATAATTTGATTTATAATAGTGAAAGTGTTAGCTAAAGTCACATGACGATTACAAACACAAGAGTGTTTGGTATCATGTATAAGTTCGGTTTGCTTATTCACACCCAGGGAGCAGAAGTGACCGGACAATTCAAGTGTACGACAAGTAATGGCATTTGTGATGTTGTACATTGGAAGGTTGGTCACTTGCGGTATTGATTATCCATTTACACCATAAACAAACTTCTTTTTCTTACACGAAAAACCCCAGCATATGCGTGTTTTGGGTATAGAAGCTAAGTTATATTTGTGAGTTACTTTCTGGCTGGTTTGAAATCCTATTTCATTTTCCATGTTCAGTGAATTTGAATTCTAATCACTTGTTTATCAACAACGGTTGATTGATTTTCGAATTTTCAACCATGAAACAAACGTGCATAAAAACGCAAATTCACTGTCATCAGGAGTTTTACTCTTCTAATATTAGTACTTTCTAAGGAAACACTAATATTTTTTGTCAAAACAAAACCAGAGCATGGCAAATGGCGAAAGTATGACACACGTGGGAGCATGGCACCGTTCAATCACTTGATGTCGTTCGCTTACGGATTGTACATGGCAACTGTGACTTTACTGAACGGTCACTTGTATACTGAGGGTCATATAATTTTGCTCATTTTATGTATACCAGTGCCAATATATCACCTTTCCTTGTCAAGAAACGTTTGTTCTTAAATGCTGTCTGCTATATCGACTCCTGCATATATTCACCCACACTACAGGCTATTTTTGATCATATAAAACCAAACATTGATTATTAAAGAGCAACTTAAATCCCATTCCAAAATGCCATAAGCTGACCAATATTTCATTCATTAAGATTAATATGAAGCTAGATCCTGAATGAAATCCAGACTTATAGGCCATGGGATAGATATGAGTCTGATCCGACCCCTTTCCTCACCCCTACCACACACACAGGGGGGGGGGGGGGGGGGGGGGGGTGTTGACTCTGATTTCCATGAAGCCCAATGTCTTACACTTAAAAGAAAATGTTGCCCTCTGGCAAGTGTGATGTAATATTGTAACATACCATTACGTATGTACTTATGTTACATTTTGCATTACTACCCTATTTCCGGCAATATTTTATGCCAATAGAATCTCCAGAATTGTTTATTATTGTTTACTGGGTCTAATTTTTGATGCTGCTACAAAGACAATTAAGTAAAATAACCAAAATTTCAAATACCAGCTCCCTACCTTTTAGATTGTTTTAGGCATTTGAAAATAGCTACCACCTCAATAATTTTCAATAATAACAAAGACATGTTTGGCTAAAAAGCTTAGCATAAAGTCGTGAGTTTTAAAAACACACACATATATATGAGCCACGATCTGTGAAAAACAGCCTTAATGACATTTAGGAATTTTTATGTAAAAATCCTTTGAAAAACACCAAAAATTAAGAAATTTGACAGGTTTATATATTGCCTTAAAACCTATTCAGGTGGATAGTAGAATGAAACTGGCAATTATTTCTGATTAAACTGCTTCGTTATCATGCCATATGTTTCCATGGCAACAACTTTACCTTAGCAACTGTCAGACTTTTCAAAGTATGGTCAGTTGTTTTCAGACCATGCAAACTCTAGGTAAAAATTAATCAGTGTCAACTTTTTTGTGAATTCCATTGCACACATGCTATGGATAATAAAAAAAAAAGTATGTTAGCAAGAAATAGCATGTTTTTCATGCACCTGACAAACCCGCAAATCAGAAAGTTAACTTTGACGTCATTAGTAACGTCATGACGTTTCTAACGTTGTGTGTTAAAGTTAAGACAGTGTAAAGTTTCAAACGACCATATTTCCATGACTAATGGAGGGAGATAACTTCAATAAATTTGCAGGATAACTTCTTAACACTTCGTCGATTAAGTGTGTGTAATTAACTAAATTTTGACGACTTGGTCATTAAGGCTGGTTTTCACAGATTGTGGCTCATATATATTCAGCAGCCATCTTAATAGATAAATTACTAGCAGTATATTATACTTGAGTAGCATGCTTATCTTGAAACCATAATGCAAATAGTGATGTATGTAACATAAAAATATGCTAATGGAAACCCTCCCGCATTGAGGGGATATTCATACACTATGATTTTCTAAAACTGCATCAACTGTATATAAGAATATAAGATACAAAATGGCTCAAGTTAGTTTCTGACAGTTTGTGGTTTACTGTGTTACAGCCATCTTAACTCTGTCACCCTATTTTAGTCTCAAATCCTATTGTGCAAATAAAAGTCAGAATTAATTCTTATTAATCATCATTTTCTATCAAACGCATTGAACACTCTTAAATAAATTCATCCAAAAGTAACAGTATGTAGCAAAACAATCTTCATCTATAGTAGTACTGTTAGATACGTTGCTTAATTTCAAATATATTAATATATAGTACAGTGATATCACTAGACCACTGGCTGCCAAAAGACCTCCAAGGCTTTGTCCATTATGGTCTTCAACAAACTCTTTATATAATCGACAAAAAATATATAATAGCTCTACAGCAGATACCCTGCAATACCTTAAAATATAGGAATTCTAAAGTGATATTAAATTAGTTCTTATTCTTACATGTAGTTTTTAATTGAACGCAAATGACTCGCAGTATAATTGTATCTAATATAGACACCTTTTTTTACAGTTTTACGAGTAAAGAGTGGTGCTGTCTCTGTCACAGCTTAACGAGAGATGGCCCATCACATTCGGCATGTTGGCAGGATGGGATTTGTTTCACATGAGACAAATCTAGTTTTTGTGGGGGCATTTAGTCTATCACATTCTTCTGTTCCTGCGCACTTCCTCTGTGAGGAGCCCTGGGATATTAAACCTTAAATTAATCAATGAATTCAAATAAATATTACAGCAATCTTAATTCAACGTATCTTAGCATTTCAGGCTAAAGTTTTATCATTTATGACATTTTGGACAAATATGGACCCATATCATATGTTTTATATCATAATATATGTTACCTTAAAATTGACAGAACACGAGAAGTGTCTTTATTCAGCTGTTACTTGAGTTCTATCATATCCACTTTATTAAGAATTTAAAACCGAATAACTTTGAACAAACCAATAAAATCTTGTTGTTATTTTAAAAAAAGTTAAAAAAACATTATGTTTTGCAAAGATAAATGTGGATTGATTATGAATTTTAAAAATAGATAATAAAGTTCTATTTTGTACAAACTAGTAGCTATATATATATTTAGTGCAAAATTAGATTTAAATAAATCTAAACACCTCATTATGTATAATTTATAGCAAGTACTAGGCATTAAATAGAATGTATTAAAGTAAGTTATATATACTAGACATGAGATAAACAAACAACATAATGGTAATATTCACCAGAAAATGTTAAATATCGCCTTACACTATTCTTTATCAATAGAATGCTTATATGTTTAAAGTGTCTAAAGGCTTACAGATAGGATTGTGTGCTCAATTTCAATGCGAAGGTATTTACCTTATAAACATTCTATTTAGGGTCATCATACTCAGCAGCTTGTAACTCTTATAACCCTGTGAATGAATCTAACTGTTTGCAGTTTTGCATTTGGCAGTAAAAGGCCTGTAAGGGTCATGGTATTATAAACTAAAATATGCATCAAAGTTTATCAAATAAAGATATTAAAAAGTATCAATACTTTATATAGTGCAGTTCACAAATATAACGTATGTAACATAAAGTAATATAAGTAACACACTTCTGCTTGAACAAAACGCTTTTAAAAGCCATCCTGCAATAAAAAGAGCACATACAAGCTCAAAAAAGTATGTAACTATGCCTAAGAGTACCTTAACATTGGCACCAAAATATTATTGATTACATTTGGGGTAACATATATAAGTTTGATGTTACATAATAATGTGATTTTTCTCTGAGGGCTAACATATCTCATTCTGTGCCATATATATTGTAGTATCAGGAAATCATAGTCACAAAAATCCCCCAAGAGGAGATTACAGGTTCTATGGTCAATAACGCTTCTCTTGGAAGCCTTTCATGAGTCCATATCGTTTGCAATATAGAATTACGTAGAAAGTGTATCAGCAGCTGTGAGGGCAGACATCAATTTAAATAAGGTTCTTTTTTTTCTAGGGAAAGATATATTGTTGATATTAAGAACTGTGTCACTGATACACTGATAAGGGTTTTACGTTTACGTTTTTTTACAAAATATAAGGAAAGCAATTAAGTAATTTTAAATTATTGTGGAAAACATCTTTTCAACTCATCCATAATTAAGCCTGATCATGTTTATATTTTGTCCTGAAACTGTTGTCTGTTTAAGAAATATATCAACCTCAGCAGTGAATTGTTGAGTAATAATGCACTGGTTGGAGGTCAGTTGTAAAGAAGATCAAATCACGAGCGTGCAGCAATTGATCATATGGAAGCTCACACTATGAACCCTGATTAGGCTGTTTCCAAATTACCATAAAGTAGCAGTCTGATCATGTCCCATAATGTTTACACAAAACCATATAAATGCATATTGCATAAAGATGAAATTGTAACATTACGACCAAAAACAGTCAAGCCATGCACATTTGCCTATTTGGTTAGTTGCTTAATGTCCAGGGCTTAATGCTGTGGACATTGAAGGATGGCTATTTATCCTAATCACAATTTCCCCCTTTACAGCCTTACTTTAAGTATTTAAAGACTATAAGTATCCTCCAGAAATTGATAACTGTCCTGCTGAAATCAATGATAAGCAGAGTATGTAAAACAAAAGGTTTAATAACCATCTCATTTAAAGGATGATAGTAAAGTTTGGAATTCAAAAACACAATCTTCAAAAGGCTTGACTGTACACATTGCCGGCTGTACAATGAAACCAGACAGGCAAAATGTATGCTTTGTCTCCTACCAGGGTGCATTATTAAACAAACCAGTTCTAAATGAATTCATGTTGCATAAACACTTTTTTGTTGTATATTTACTTCAAAGCATGAAATATTAACGATATCAAGACTATTTGTTGTTTGGAAAAACAAATTGGTACCAAAATATAGTAATAATCTATTCAACTAAATGTGTTAATGATGGCAAGTGCCTGTTCAATACAGACAGTCAAGATCACAAGCACCCGTTCATTTTACCGCCAAGTGCCCATTCACATGGTGTAAAAAGGTGGCATGACTAGCCGTTACATATTATTCCAGTTAACACTCTTTCAGCAACTTTTATTCAAGAATAAACATGATATGTAATTGTAGAAGGTAGATACATAAGAAGAACGTACAAACTTAATTGTTATGCTATATTTCATTCCAACTTTACAAAGTGATCACATTGAAACGAAGTATCAATGGATTGATCGGTGTCATTATTTTTAAGAGAACGATGACAAATATCAGTTTTAATATTACCTATTAACAGGATAATTATCTGGGTACTTACGCGAGTATGAATGAATTCATGACAGATACACAAATGGTTGCTGTGTTGACATATTTATGCACCCTGTGTTTTCTTTTGAGAGCAAGTGACTGAACCTCCAATGTACAACGCTGCAAGTGCCGTATTTTGCCGTTCACTCGCAATTGTCCGGTCACTTCCGCTCCCTGGGTGTGATTTAAGGCTGTTAATTGTTTTATCGCGTTTTTCTAGTTGATCTTCAGCACAAACAAACAATTTCCGGTTTATTCGTATAATCAGCAGGTCATGCACACCAGAGTGCATATGTTAAATGCGACATTTCATGCGCAACCTTATATGCTGGATTGGTATAAGCACAACGACCTGGTCATAGATACAAATGGTTGCATAGCTACTGAAATAATAATCAAAGCGTTGAATACTATTTATGTCCCCCAGCCAAAATTATTTACTGGATGCATTTGAGTGTTGTACATCTGTCTGCTCATCTGTTAGTCTGTCTGTATGTCGTACTTTTGTATCTGTGAAGTATCTCCCAAACGCCTGATTCGATTACGAGAGTAATTCACATAAATGTGCACCTATGTAAAAGAATGTGCAGAATAAATGTCACAGTCCCTTCACTTTAAGATCATGGTCATAGCAGGAAGTCATCGGTTACATGTACAGAATGCGTGTCTGCTGCATATTTTATACACGTCCTGGGTCAGATATCCAACAGTCGTGATAGCTCTGTGTTCTATATCACTTATCTATTATGAGACCACTGTAGCTCAGTTAGTAGAGTGTCTGACTTGTGACTAAGAGATCGCAGTTTACAACAACAACAAAAACTCTGAGCTGTGTCATTGAGCAGTACTTGTACTTGTTCAACCGAGGAACGCGCCCTTTCATTACTGAACTATTATTAACTGTGACGTAGAGCAATGACGTAGAGCATTCAAACAAATACTTCGGCATTTTTGGCAGAGACAACTGTTTCAAAGTAGACAACTTACGTTATAGCAAGGATTTCAGAGTAAGTTAGGGTGCAAAGATCAGGAATCGATACAATCAAGTACCACACCTGACCCAGGATACCAATGGGAAAGTGACAAACTCACAGCAGACACCACAAACGAGAGCCAAGAGGTCAGCCCTTTCCCAGCAGGTGACCACAAAGCACATATTGAACAATTTGAACATGCTACATTTTGTTTTGATAAACTGGTGTGAATGAACACATAAAATAGAATGTTTCGATCACTTAACATTCAATGTATTTGTGTTTATTTGGTATCAATGATTATTTACCATCTGCAAATAAGTGGTTACTGCATAAACTGCATTTTGATTGCAAACACTTCAATTAAGCGATAAATATTGAGGAAACAAACAGTTTAGCCAAGCTATTGTACACACTTTTGCATTAAAAGTACATGACACTCTTATTATGAATAAGTTTCATGCGTCGTTCGGCATCCATGCTATTGACTGTTGTGCTGTACAATCTTTCTTGTATGAATAACATTGAATTGAAAAACTCACACACCTAAATCAAAGAAATACATAAATTCATTTTGCACTTCAAGTTCAACATATGCAAATGCTGTTTGTAAAATACCAATTTGATACCATGTTTTGTTTGTTTGTTTGTTTTGTTGCTTTACGTCCCAGTCAACAAATGATAATATGCACATTTTATTCCATTTTCTATCTGGTATCTAAGTCTCTCCAGTGAATTTTAGTGTTTCAGTACTTTGATAAGCATGAATTGAGTGGTACATTTCAGGATAAAATTTGCAAAAAAAGTTTTTACGGTATTTGCTGCTATTTGACAGTCAATTACCATTTTACGGTTTAAAATTATATGCACAATAATATGAGAAGTAGTTTTATCTGGTTTCTCTTGCAGACATATATGTAATTAGGTCACGAAGTACACGAGGGGGGGGGGGGGGGTTACCATTGGCTTAGTATTAAGTGTGGTTGATGAGGCATGTGTTAAACCCAACAAATAATCATAAAAAGACATTTTAATGAGGAAAATTAATTATGGACGTTAAAATTAGAGACTCCAAGGAATCATTTGGTAATATTTTGGTATGGGTATGTGGGGGTGTTCTTTACAATTGATTTTTTACTGTAAAAGTGGGCTCATTTTAATATAAACCCGTAACACGTCCTTTGCCATAGCCATCAGGTCTGTAGTCTTCATCTGGGGCTTCATTTAATTAAAACCTGTGCATATAAACAAAGGTAGGCTGTAAGATTATGTATTTATTTTCTGTGTGCCTTTATCACTTACAATTGTCCTAAAATATTCTCGTTTGCAGGTGTTTAAACTAATTCTATAATGTAACATACTTCACATTTACACATAATGGAACAATGTATATCCTGGTCTCAAAGCACATTGTCAGTTGTTCCAACATATTTGCACACCACGATTAATGAAATTTATCTTAATAACGTTTAATTCTTATTCTAGTGTATACATTGATTTGCATAAACTATAACTTGATGTTTACATTATTGCAATAAGATGTTATTATGACTCTGAAGAAGTAATGTATGTGACAGAAATTTGGTTTATAGTATTACCAAAATAATTATTTTGTCTTTACAAGAGATCATTTTTAAAATGAAAGCAAATAACTATCATGAACAATGCTGCATCTTTAAAGTTGTTTGCTGTGTGTTCCCATACATGTAGCTCCTAAGCTGCTTAAATGCAATAAATACATGATAAGGAATCCTTAGGATTAATCTGTTGACACCCCACTGACTCAAGTTTTTTTCTTCTCTGCTAGACAATTAAGGTGTATTTCATTTTTATTATTAACTTCCTTTGGCATCCACTTCACTTGCTGGAACATAAACGGGTCATTTGTTGAATTCAAAGAATATGTTCGTGTAGTGTTTGTTCTTGCCATAAACACTTTGAGAATCTTTGTCATTACCAAATGATCTGTGCTTTAAGCTGGTTCTTTTAATTAACCAATCTTTGAGCTGGGCTCCAGATAAGAAGGCGTAAAGGGTATTTAAGCATTGATATTTTGGAATTCAGCATTGAAAATTAAATTGAAGGGTGAAAATACCCTTTGCAGTTTGAGGTTTCAGTGCTGATATTCAATTTATGTGGTGCAATTTTTTATTCTTAGCTAGAAAAAACTAATAAATATACACCAATTGTGTAAATCTTGGAAGTTTTCTTAAAAATGCAACATGTATTTGATTAGGGCTGTCACGATATGCCATAAGCGTATCGCGATATATTGCGATATGTGGCAAGCATATTGCAATAATATCACAATATATTGTCCCAAAATGTCAAGATGCATTTTGGATTAAAATGAAAAGAATATTGACTTAAGATTGAATTTTTAGATCCAGAGTCTTTACCATATGCCCTCAACAAGACTCAGAGGCCCAAAATCCCTACAATATAGCTTGCAATTGTCAGATCTTGTGATCGTACTGGCCTGGGCTAAATGAAATAATTACAGCCGGCTCTAACAGCCAGTATTCAAATGAAATTACCTTGCACCTTTTTTGGTAGAACTACTTGGAGGCACTTGTGAAAGGGTCATGGTTGGGCTGACCTGAGTATCCACAGCTATTGTTTTGATTTCATGAGTTACCATTTGGCTAGTGGGTGCTTGTAATTGAGATGCAAACTCAAATTTGTTGTTCTGCCAAATTAAATTTAGGTGCCAATAAACTTTACTGCCTTGTCGCAGTGCCTACAGATATATATAGTGTCCCTGATGCAAGCCAGCAGATATGCACCTCTTTGTACCACAACTAAATTTCTTTCCAATCAACTTTATTTGCATGAGTTTTGATGACTTTCCTCTGACCTTTCAATGGAAAACTAAATAAAAAAGCAAACCCTTCACTTTCATGTGTTTCTATTTATAGTAACAACGATATATCACGATACGCCTTTCGTACCGATATATTGTACCTTTTCAGACTTATATCGCAATATACCAATATACCGATATATCGTGACAGCCCTATATTTGATACAAGCAACTTTTCTTTAAAATATGTTAAGCAAATATTGGGTCTTTTTACAAGGCTTTGCATTTTCTGCAATTAGATATTTTTAATATTGAGTAAAATACTCATTAAATTAAAAAGTAGGGGTGAAATACCCATTGGTCCAAATCCTTATCTAGACCACTGTTTGAGTGAAGTGCCCTTTAACATATTCCTTACATATTTTGATATTGAAATCTTAATCAAACATTCTAATGTGATATTCACTATATGATTTGTATATTCTATCTGTAACAGCTATAAGCAAATACACAATATGATAGGCCATGAATTACAAAGCATTGATCTTGGATAAACCTGTATATTGTATTATTTAGATGTGCCGGTACCACATATTTACCCAAAACCACACTTAATTAATAGCATTTGGACTGCATTACAATGCAGGTATGATAAGGCAATTATGTTGTTACCATGAAATCTATATCATAACGTTATACTTACAAAAAAGAGAGAACATATGCATTTGTTTCAATAGGAAATATAATATGAATGCTAAGTCTTTATGATATCATAATACTAAACTATAAAGAAACGCATATTATTTGTTTGTTTGTATGCTTGACGTCCCAGTCAACGTTTTTTCAATCCTGTTTGGATGATTTCCTGTCTTCCTGGGTTGAACCAGTACTAAGCAGCAGATAACGTGTCTTGCTCAAAGACAGAACACAGCGACTTTGCACGAGGTGAGTCTCGAACTAGCAACCGTTTGATTCCCAGTCTAATTCTCTACCAACTGAGCCACTGCGCTCCACGGAAAACCCTATCAAAACACAGCTGGAATCTACGATGTGATGGTCATGGAGGAACTGATATTCATTTTTAGCAAGAAATATGATGTATACATGATCAAATTACTATTGTTATGTATGCTACAATCAGGATAATATGCTATACAAATGCATGGATATTTTAAATTTGTTGATGGCCAAGCAATCTGTTTTGGTAAACATAAACAGAGCTTAATTCCATTGTTTATTTCTATGATGCTTTATGAGCCCTTATGCATATTTTAGTAACATATTAAGCCATATTTCATATAATTACTCAAGTATAGTGAAGGCTTTGTGCAAATGAAGATCTGTTTGAATTGAATTGATTTTAGCATGGTATAAAAGTAAAATGAGTTGTACATTGCACTTATAAGTAAAATGCAAAATATTTAATGTAGAACCTGCATCCAAAAATAATTTATTACTGCACACTTGATATTGTAACGTATGTAACAGTATGACTACGATTTCTTTACTTGGATATAATAAATAATGAATAAGCATTAGTTATATTTTGTTGAGTTCCAGATAAATTCTAAGACAAAAACGATTTAGATGACTATAAGTCAATAAGTAACATAGATAACTAGCTGTCATGTATAAAAGCAATGCTTTTAACCCACACATTATAAGGATAAGAAGTGTATACATTCGAGCAAAACTTCAAATCTGCTATTTCTAATAGGGGTGAAGAGAATACGTTTTTTCTTAGGCACACACTTTCGAAAGCAAGATGTTATAGAAAATGAGCATACATTAAAATGCGGTAACATAGTCAATATACAGAAAAAACAAGGATTCTTCAGTGACATTTGATTTTTATTTGCAAATTTATTTAACATTTATGCTTTTGAATGATCAGGAATATCTTTTAGGAGAATTTAATTAGCTCCTTGAAGAGAAGACACGTATCAAAATTATGTACAGCTGTTTTATTGTGTTAAACATTTTGATCCTACCCCTGCCCTACATATCCTTGTTTACACAATTTCTGCACAGGTTGTCAGATTGACTGTTTTCAGCATAAAATTACCTACAAAACGGTATTATTAATCTATTAATAATTTACTAGCCATCTTATTTGGACAATATTTTAAACATTTAATAATGTTTATTTTGACAATATGGTTAGTCAAATATACCCTTCAGAGCTCCAACTTAATAAAGCCAATACCTCTGATACCAAAGCCGCATTTTTAGACTTGCATTTGTCAATTTCTAATGAAATTGTTTTTACCAAAATTTATGATAAACGTGACGACTTTGATTTTGAAATTGTCAATTTCCCATTTTTAGATGCTGATGTTCCTCGCTCAACATCCTATGGAGGCTATATCTCTCAACTCGTACGTTTTGATAGAGCGTCTAGCTGTGTTACTTACTTCAACACACACAATAAATTTTTAATTCAGAAACTTCTTAAACAAGGCTATCGGTATCATAAACTTCGCAAAACCTTTTCTAAATTTTATAGATGATACTATGATTTGATATCTAAATTCCAAGTTGGACTTAAACATCTGTTGATGAGATGGTAGGGGCCTGATGCTTTGGCTGTTGTCAGGACCACCGGAGTTTACCTGTTGGATTTCTTTTGCTCCGGTATTCAGTTTTATTTACTGTTGAGTCCCTATCTTTGCTTTATCTCCTTTTTATATCTTGATTTATATGTTCTAAGAGATGATGCATCGATAAGTTAGGGGTCTTTCATGCAAACCAAACATCTATGTGTCTTGACCCACATCTGAACTAAGAGAGAGGTTGGTGCACCGTTAAACCAGTTTAAGCCCTCCAATAAAATATTTTTACTGACTGTTCCAAGGCGGTGCTTCTTTTGTGGATCATTTATGTTATTTCTGTCTAGTGTTGTTATGCCTTCATGCACGTCTGTTTGTTGATGCCTTGTGGTCACCTGCTGGGAAAGTGCTGACCTCTTGTCTCTCGTTTGTGATGTCTAATTGCGACGTTATCACTTTCCCATTGGCATCCTGGGTCAGGTGTGGCGCTTGATTGTATGGATTCCTGATCTTTGCCCTCGTTCTTACTTAAATCTCTCTTTGCCAAGGACTTTCAGAACCTGAATTCTATGATGACTTGGTATATAAATTGAAGAAGATTGTTGGCTCTAATAATTTAATAATTTTTCAGCGCAGTTCATTAAAATAATTTCCCATTATGAAAAGATTGGCTATAAAATTAATGTATTGCAACAAACTGCATGCTTGGTGGTCAACCCAATCACGGTTGGCAACTTAGCTTTCCTCTTTAATTGCATGCTGGTGGGTCGGAATTCAGTTTCTTTGACAGTTCCGACTTAAATACTTATCTATTGATCAGATGGTAGGGGCCTGATGCTTTGGCTGTTTGTCAGGCCCACAAGGGTTTACCCGTTGGATTTCTTTTGCTGCGGTATTCAGTTTTATTTACTGTTGAGTCCTTGTCTTTGCGTCTTTGCTTTACCTCCTTTTTATATCTTGATATATATATATATGTTCTAGGAGATGATGTATTGATAAGTTAGGGGTCTTTCAGGCAAACCAAATATCTATGTGTCTTGATCCACATCTGAATTAAGGGTGAGGTTGGCGCCGTGAAAACGGTTTAGGCCCTCCAGTAAAATATTTTACTGACCGTTCCAAGGCAGTACTTCTTTTGTGGATCATTTATGTTTTTCTGTCTTTTGTTTCTTATGCCTTTGCGCGCTATTGTTTATTTGTGCCTGGGAAAGGGCTGGCCTCTTGGGTCTCATTTGTGGTGTCTAACTGTGATTTTGTCACTTTCCCATTGGTATCCTGGGTCAGGTGTGGTACTTGGTTTTATCGATTCCTGATCTTTGCACCCTTACTTACTTTGGTACAAAGGGGGTGCAACGAAACCTTCTTTTTGGGGTCTCACCTTGACTAGCTGTCTTGTCTATTCATTGTAGACTTGTGATCACCTGCTTGGAAAGGACTGAACTCTTGGATCTCTTTTGTGTGATGTTTCTTGTGTTTAACTTTTTGTCACTTTCCCATTTGGCGTCTCGGGTCATGGGTGTGGTACATGGTTGTATCAATTCTTGCTCTTAGCCTTCTTCTTTACTTTCAAATGTTGAGCTCATTCTATAGAAAACAGCTACTTATTTCTTATTATTTTACTAAAAAATAACTTATTCAAATCTCCCAGAAATCTCTTATAAGTCCATTAAACATTTATATAAATCACTAAGGACGTTTAAGCAAATATGGTCGCGGGGACGTTTGTAATAATACGATGCTGCGAACTACAGACCGATGTGGCTAATCTGCATCTGTTGTAAAACCGTAGAGTATATATTGGTTAGCAACATCAACAAGCACTTAGCCTTAGATAGCATACTTGCTGACTGTCAGCATGGGTTCGGAAGTCGGAGGTCTTGTGAAACCCAGCTGGTCCAGTTTGTGCACGATATGATCAGCAACCTAGATGGTGCGATGAATCGGGGGCACAAGCAGACAGAATTGATCACCATGGATCTCGCAAAGGCCTTCGACAAGGTCCCACACAGGAGGCTATTACACATATTCGATTACTATGGGATAAGAACGTCCACCCATAAATGAATCAGCTCATGGCTCTCTGGGCGCAGTCAACAAGTAGTCTTAGATGGTCAAGCATCAGATCAAGTCCATTTCTTTTCTTTCTAGCATACTGGCTTCGCTCAAACTTGAGCATTATGCCAGGGAGTCTTGAGCATTACGCCAAAGAGTGCTAATTTTGAAATTTTTATAAAAAAAAAACAACAACCAACAAACAAAAAACAAAAAAAACAAACAAAAAACAAAAACTAAATGACTTACCTGATAGTATCAAGTCTTCAGTTCGCCTGTTCGCGGACGATTGTGTCCTGTATAGGAACATTCATTCATTGCAAGACTGTCTCAATTTGCAGGAAGATCTTGACAGTCTTTGGCTCTGGGAGGCCGAGTGGCATATGAAGTTCAATGTTGCCAAATGTCATTCTATGAGAGTGACTAGGCATTACTCACACAAAAAAATCATTCATCACTACACTCTGCAGAAGAAAGAGACTTTTGACTTGGGGACGTTTTTTTAAAATATTATATCACATGATCAGACCATAAACAAAATGGTGGCTGTCATAGCAATCTTAGTTACTTCAATAGTGGTACTTTTTACCAGTTTATTAATAAAACTGGAGCAGAAAAGGCGAAAATATGACCAATTCGGGGGACCGAAATCTCTACCAATAGTTGGAAATGTTCACCAGATGAAAAGATCACCCAGAGGTTTACAATTATTCATTTATCTGAATACAAGTATTAGCTTTTACAAAAAGTACATTTGTGGACACTATAATGAGGCACTCAACCTACATTGTGAGCTCGAGATTGTGAGAAGTTCACGTTGGAGAAGATTGTGCCAAAAGGCCTGATATGGAATATGGAAAAGCTTGGATCACATCACCGTTTTGTAGACTGGGAATCTGCTTATTAAAGCCCTAATGTATTGTAGACATGATACTCACATAAAATATTAAAGTGAATATTCACCTCATTTTTTTTAAAAATCATTATCCAGTTTTTAATTTATGCTGAGAATCATATGGCCTTTGATTTTGTTAAAACTACATGTACTCCAATTAGTCCATAATTGATTACACATACCACAACACCAAGAAAACTTCCATAGGCATCGCTACAGATGCTTGCTACATTGTACAGCTACCAGGTCAAAGAGGTTAATTGTAGTCAGTGTAAATTGTTGGGCCTGATCTGCATCCAAACTGTAAGTGTTTGCAAAGGTTATCTGTAGACGAATGTGATCAGAGTGTCAAACAGTTTGGATCCAGATCAGGCCCAACAAAAAGTTGGGATCCAAACTGTTTGCAAAGATTAAATGCGATCAGAATGTCAAACGAGTTTGGATCCAGATCAGGGCCTGGTCTGGATCCAATCTGTTTGTAAAGGTTATTAGCAAATGAATGTAATCAGAGTGTCAAACAGTTTGGATCCAGATCAGGCGAAACACTATACATGTATGGCAGGCTGATATTCACCATATCTACATTAATTGCTGGTTACCGGTTTACAGGTGGTCAGTAATGGTTAAACAGGTAACCAGTAACCCCCCCCCCCCCCCCCCCCAATACCTGATAATGGGGAGTTCTGGTTACCTGTATTTACATTACTGACCACCTGTAGACTGGGAACCAGCAATTAATGTAGATATGGTGAATGGATCCAACTGTTTGCAAAGGTTATAAGCAGATGACACAAGCAAATAAAGAAACAACTGAATGGTATGTGCGCTCAGCATGTCCAGCAAAGACTAAAATCAACATGGCCCAATGATAGGCATCTGAGTCTGATTAGACTTATCAGTTTGTGACTTTGCAGTAACATAATCCATAACTAAATGCCAAGCTTTCTTTATGCAGACATCAACATGGACAGATGCCCAGGCTGATCTGAGTCTGATGGGCCTGCAAGCCATTTTGTTGGTTTAATTGTCATGGATTGGCTCATATATATTTAAGGAAATGATAATAGTAATTAATGATAATGATTATGCACCATAACAAAGTGCAAATACTCTTTGCATAACTATTGTCTGCATATTTCTTTAAAATCATCTATCCACAAAATATCTTTGCTGGAATGCGATCATAGCACCTAATAGTTTGGATCCAGATAAAGCTCTCAACATTTTGTAAGCCCTGATCTGGGTCCAAAATGTTAGGAAAGCAGACAATATCAGTCAACATTAGAATTTGCCCTCAACATTTTGTCTGGCTTGATCTGGGTCCAAAATGTTAGGAAAACAGACAATATCAGTCGACTCTAGAATTTCAATAATGCTATAAACTATGCATACTTATGGGGTAGAATTCCAGAGCTTTACCAGACTGCCTTTTGGGGTACAAAATATAACATAGGCCGTCTCTAGAACAAGGTGGTTCAAATAAATCAACTGAAAGTCGTCAGGCATGTTATGCAAACTGTATTGTCACTTAAATATTCTGCGGCATACTTCTCAAGTTATTGGCAGCATGCGGATTCCTGAAATTTAGGCATTGGTGCACAAAAACTGCATCTGCACCATGAAAGGTCAGTGCTTCTAGCATTCCCTGAATTACTATCTTCTTAATCTCAGTCTTTCAAGCAGACTCTTCTGCAGCATATTCTGGTTCCCACATATTCTTTCAGAAGCTATTATTACTCAATGAAATAATTAAATGAAAGCATAGCCTAATTAATAGCTCAATTATCCACTGAGTTGTGCTTCCTTTATCTCATAGCTGAGGTAAACAGATGCTTGTTGTAAAGCTGTTAGACTGGCATGATTAATCACCTTAGCTGATGAAGAAACAGAACACTGCAGGCCTCCAGATAAGAGGGCATAATCAAAAATTATTTTTCTTATTTCTCAACCAAAACATATGTTGTGGGTACTCAAAAGGGACAGTTCTTTTGAGCACCCAAAACATATGTTAAGATTGATGGGTAAGAAAATAATTACAAATTTACGCTCAAAAATTTTGCTTAATAGTGAAACAGTGAAAAATGGATTAAATTAGTAATGATAAATGCTGATGAATTTATTTTGATCAAGATAAACATTAACAGGTCACATGAATATTCACATCAAGCCTTATTTACCAGCAAATCCAAAATATATCGCAAAATGGGTTACCTGATACGGTTTTGATCATCATCCTGCTAATATTTTTGTCCTTAAAAGATTGTCTGCTTATTACAATGTACCTCTGTTGGGTATATTCAAATGCCGTATATCATCATGGAGGCAAACACTATGAGCCCTGATCAGATTCCAGGGAGCAGTGACTGCTCAGCAGTCTGATCTTGGTACATATTGTTGGCAATACCAACCAAAATACATACATATAAGCAGATGACAGGAGATGACTCATAATTTACAAGCTTATATCACGCTTACTGTCAGATCCTTTTTATTCACATGCCTTGTTATATTATTGTACATGTACTCTGAATGCTGTATTCAAAAGAATGAATTAATATGTTTTAACCAAGCAGATGAGAATTTAAGTGTGTGAAAAGGGGCCTGGCTAATAGCATAATTATGCTGAATTGATATACAATCTTTCCTAACTGTTTGTTTCAGAGTTTACAAAGCAGTTGTATGAATGGTTCGACAAATATGGTCCCAGTGGGAGGTTTAGAATAATGTTAAGCTATCATCCCATCACAGTCATTTGCAACCCAGAAGATGCAGAGGTAATGTTATATGGTAGTTCATAGCTCAAGATTAACAACAATTTTGACTGTAAAATTGTGAATATTTTCTAATCAATTAGTTTTAACAAATGTTTTATGAGCTCAAAAGGACCGTTTAATTGAGACGGCACTTTTGAGTACCCACAACATATGTTTTGGATGAGAAATAAGAAATTGAATATTTGGTATGCAATCTTCACTAAAGGCCTGGTATTTATTTCATTCACTTCTCTCTTTGCATGCTGGGTAATTTTGCATGCTTTTTTGTCAGCTGCTGATTTTTTTCAAAATTAACTTTAAAAAAAAGTCTTTCAGGAATACCATCAGACAAACTTATAAACAGTTTAGATCAAGATTAGGCCCAATATTTTGTCTGCAGGGAGAGAGAAAAGTATGAGTAAGTTAATTGCAGGTATAATCTGTGTGTAAGATATTTACACGTAATAGTCAAAAGTTATTTACCAAAAACAATGAAATCTTCTGGACCCAAAATATGCATTGCATCACTTTCAACTCAAGTTTTATGCTGCAAGCATTATATTTCCATGTTTTTAGATGAATACTTGAAGAAACTTTGGCTCTCTGCGACAAAAAAAAATTGGTCACAAAAAATACCCCCACCCCCTAAATCTTAAGGTCCTGGCATTAGTACATTAGTATGCAATATTTTCCAAATATTTTTTTGTTAGGTGCACTCATTGTCAGATTTTGAATTAATCACAAAAGTACAGGTGTCAGTTATACATTATATCCTAGCCTCAGGCTCTCAAAATTTGGGCAGATTGAATAGGAGACTCTCCAAAGTAAGAAAGGTGGCAAAGATCAGGAAATGGTACAATAATGTACCACACAAGGTCCTTATGATCTATTTCTGTCCCTGAAGGTTCTTTTAATCTTAGCAAACAGTGCAGACCCTGATGAAATGCAGCATTATGCTGCATTTCATCTGGGTCTTCACTCTATGCCAAATTATCTGTTTAGGGGTTTCCCATATATAAAGGGTTAAAACAGTGCAGATCCAGGTCAGTTTCATCAGATGGCAACTTGTAAGGATCAACACTGTTTTTTCATCCACAGGGTGAACCTACATGTATATCATTTATAAAATTTCACCACCGGATAGATTGGTGTTCAGAAATTCATAGTGTAAACAAAACACAAAGCACCCAGTGTGTGGTTATACACTGCTCAAAATATTTAAAGGAACACCTGATAATTTTCTATAAGTGATAGTGTTAACCCCTGTCCAATAGACAAGTAATGCATTTCACTAGACTAGAAGACAGAAACCCATTTTCTCTTGCCATTTTTGCTATGATAGTCAAAGTTTTGGATCCCAAAAAGTACTTGATAAAACAATCGCTGCTTAAGTTCACAGCTTAAATTTGGTAATTTTTCATTTTCTTGAAAATGACAATTTTTTCTGGAACTCTGTAGAATCTTTTGAATTTGTTAATATAGTAGCCTAATGATCTGTGCAACAATAAAAGGCTATTGACTGAACAGAAATGATGCTGTTGTGGTGCTTGATTTAAAAATTCTTCTTAAAATTTGGTTTTAAAAAAGGGGTATATTTAACAAAATTCCATTTTTACATAAAGCGTTCCATGGAGATTTTTAGAAAGGGATTTCTTCATTTTTATCAACAAGCATCATCACTGATAGGTAACCAAACTAATCACAGGACAAACGTGTTTTTGCCATATTATTCCAAATCATGCTATGAGTCATACTTTGAGTGCATTTGTATTGTGATCAATGGCAAAATACGCAGTGTTCCTTTAAATATTTTTTAGCAGTGTATGAGAATGTGTGCTTATGGGATAAAATATAACATTTAATTTACTTTCAGCCATTGTTGAATTCCAACAAACATATTGATAAATCTGTGGATTATGAGTTTCTCCTTCCTTGGTTGAACACAGGACTTCTATTGAGGTAAGCACTGTTGATGAATTGGTAACTATGGGTGAAAGCTTTCAGGGTTGTTCCTGAGAACAGGATATTGGGGATGAAAGGAAGTCTCAAAATTCTAAACTCAGGCATAATCTATTCAAGCTTCATTAATTATTCCAAGGAATCCTAAGAATAGTTATCTCCATTATCCTGAAATGAGGCATGCACATCAGCATATTGATATTCAGACATCTATATATATAGATATTCAGACATCTTGAATTTTAGAACTTTTGCCCATTTTGTACATGTACAGTTGCTTGGCACTGAATGGTATTTTATACTTTTAATCTTTAAAGAGCCACCTAAATTTTGCATCAGACAAAATAAATATGTTCTTAAAAGGGTATCCTTTGGAAGCAAAGACTGCACCAAAGAACTGAAACTAGAGTGTGCATATTTCCTGGGCCAGACTAGCTAGTTTCTGCCATTTAGGTTTCATCAGTGACCCTCTAATAGTTTCAAAGTTCCGCAATGAAACCCATGATCCCAAAGGACAAGAAAATAAAATCTACACTATAGTGAAGGGCAGGGAGACGTTCTACCGCCGCCACACAGTCCCAGTCACCAGCTGTAGTGAAGTCAAATATGTTCTTAAAAGGATATCCTTTGGAAGCAAAGACTGCACCAAAGAACTGAACTAGAGTGTGCATATTTCCTGGGCCAGACTAGCTAGTTTCTGCCATTTAGGCTTCATCAGTGACCCTCTAATAGTTTCAAAGTTCCACAATGAAACCCATGATCCCAAAGGACAAGAAAATAAAATCTACACTATAGTGAAGGGCAGGGAGACGTTCTACCGCCGCCACACAGTCCCAGTCACCAGCTGTAGTAAATACTGATTAAAGGTCTATTTAATGTTAATGTTAGGTGACTTTCGGTACCCTTCATCCAGATTTTGATGTTTTCTAGGCTGTAAATCATATTCACAAATGATTATAATCACAGTACAGACCATTTATAACACTATATGTTTGGGGTCCATATATGAATGTACCACATTATGAGTCAATTGTGCTATAAAGGGAAGAAAATAACCATGTCATGGTCTTTTCCTTTAAGAGCCACAACATGATGCCGTTTATCCAAATCCATGTTTTAACGAGGGACTGCACTGTATTATACTGTTTTAGCACTGGTGAAAAATGGAAAACACGACGGAAGCTGCTGACTCCAACATTTCATTTCAAGATCCTTAATGACTTTGTGCAAGTGTTCAACAAGCAGACCAAAGTACTCCTGGGTAAATTGAAGGATCATGCTGATGGGAAGCCATACAATATCACCACCGACCTAACTCTATGTGCTCTTGACATCATCTGTGGTATGTTACAGGTATTATCTCCCTTCACTCTTCTTTATAACATACCATAGTCACCTTAATTAGCAAGCTGTATCCATAGGATTTTCATAATTTATTCAGTGCAGTCCTCTAAGGCCAAATAAAAAAATACCTGTGTTTAGGGTAGCCCAACCCTACCTAAATTTACTGGTGAAACCTAGAATTTTTTTCAGGTTTTCTGGAAAAGATATGAATTTATGCATTTTGAAAAGCAAAATACCTTTCAAAATGCATAAAATTGCAGGGCTCGAAAATAGTACTTGTCCGCTGGTATTTACGAGTGCCCCAGGCTGCAGGGCAAGTGAATATTTTGATATTTCTAGTGAAAATTAAATTTTCTCCATGTATGCCAATAAATTTTGTGATGCAGGGCAAGTGCCTATTTGCAGATATTTCGAGGCCTGAATTGTATTTTTTTTAAAAAAAAAAAAAGAAAAATATGTGTGCGTACCCTACCTAAAATTTTCAGACCTGTTACCAGAAACACACTTTTTTTTTTATTTGACCTAATATAACATATTCATTATAACATGGATTTGGATTTAACACTGTCATGTTGTGGCTCTAAAAATATTTTACCATGGCATTTTACAAAGGGATTACAGGAAAATGACCATGTAAAATTGTTAATGTATAACACAATTCACTAGTAACACGGCCCTTTCCTATGAATCCAAACATAGCCTTATAAAGGGACAGGGCAGTGCCTATTTTATGCCATCCGTATAGAAGATTCCGAGAGCTATTCTTTTTGTCTCTGTGTGCATGCAATAAACTTCAATTTTGGCAATAAGCCAGTTAATCAGGATTCTCACTTATTCATCCACAGTTTTTACCCATACTATGAATATAAGGCATTGCCTTTTAGTGACACAGCAATGGTAATCGAAAAAGTAATTAACTTAATTTTGTTTTTCTACAACAAAACAGCAACAGGTGCAAATGTATCCAATGGATTGGCGGTTATTTCAGAAGTTGAAAAAGCACTCACAATTCAAAAATGAACTTGATGTGTGCTTATAAGAGGATAAGTGCTTGCACTGTCAAATACAGTAGTATTGCTAGTGGCAACTTTTTTCGTCTGCTGATAATATTTGCAAACAGTTTGGATCCAGATAAGGACCGACAGATCTGGACCCACTGATAGTGTTCCTGAAAGAATTTTTGGAAAAAGGTAATTTTGAAAATAGTCAGATGACAACAAAAGCATGAAAAATTACCCACACTAATTGTTGCACCATATTGTAATGAGTCCAAGCTATGGATAACCATGCAATATCAAATTTCATTTTTTAAATCAAATGTTCATCGATTACACAACTTTGAAATGTACTTGAATACACAGGGCTTTCTTGAAGTCATTATAATTAAATAAAATGTGCCTTGAAAAGTGCTAGAAAATCACTCAATGGCCTTGAAAAGTTCATGAATTCTACTAATTTTGGCTGGTTATTTCTCCCTGTCAGTGGAGACCAAATTCAGAGTAACATATTGTCTTGCCTTTATATAGTGCAGCATGTTGCTTCACCATTTCTAAAACAATTTTATGCTTATTAACACTGGTTAAAAGTGTAAATTAGGTCTTGTTTTCTGCTATTGAAAATTGTAGGAAAGAACAGTATGAGTACCTTAGAGATCCTTGAGCTTTCATTGACTTATATTTTCATTTTTAAAAGCAATCCTGTGATGAATCTTTACATTTTTGAAACCGTTCATAGCCTCATGAATAACACAAAATTTTATTGACAGCTGCCAAGCTCATTTGCCTATGCAATTCGCTTTGAACATTAAATTCATTCGCCAGAAGTGACACTTGTGTTGTGATTGACAGCGAGCCAAACCTTAGTCGCACTTGCAAAACAAGCTTCCTGTTTGCTCCATTGGCTGTCCACGTTCATACTGGCTGTTCTGTTTTTCCGTTTTACACTCTGACTAAACCGTTTATATGATTATTCTTTAAATATAAAACTGTTTTAATTCCTTAATTAAAAATAATTTTATATTTTAGATATCTATAATAAAATGTAAATATAAGCAATAAATTCAATTTTTGGAAGGTTCATGGATCATGAATACTTCAGGTCTCTTGCAAAGTTAACTTGAAGCAGGGCTTCACTTACTTTGCAAGAGACCCGAAGTATTCATGATTCCATGAACCTTCCAAAGGGCTTCACGTTAACTTTGCAAGAGACCCGGAGTATTCATGATTCAATGAACCTTCCAAAATCGAATTCATTTCTTAAATACAGAGTCTCGCATGTTATCTCTTTTCCTCAACATGTTTAATAAAATCAATAATTGCAGGGTTCCCACGGTCAGGGAAAAGTCAGTGAAAAATGAAAAAAATTCAAGGTCAGGGAAAAGTCAGGGAATTTTGAGTTGAGTCAGGGAAATTTGAAATTTTGGAAAAAGTCAGGGAAAAGACAGGGAATTTTTTAACAACATGTCATATTTTTGAATGTTAATATTAACTGTCCGGAAATAGATCAATGTCCTCAAGAGGATGCCCAAGCTTACACAAAATATATAGAATACTGGATTGATATTTGGAATATGAAAATGTAAAAAATCTACAAAATTGTATGAAAGAAAGTACTCCTATAATGGAAAATATGAGCTCAGTTGAATAAGGTGGTAAACATTGACTGATAGGGAAGCACCCTCTCCTTGAAAACTGTTTCTGTAGGGAAATATTGTTTAACATTTTCTGTCTTCCCACTTGTCTATCTGTGACATAATGTTTCTGTAATATCTTTAGAGCAATGCAATTATTAAAGTTTTCAGCAAATATCACAAATACATTCATATTCTCAAGTCCAACACTCATAAATGCAACAGTTAGGGGTAGGGCCCAATTGTAAGAGTTATTCTCTGTGTTAAACTTTATGGACTATAATGTTTATGCAGAGACAGTGCAGATCAACTCATACCATTGTTTTTGCTTTAAGACAATCTTAGAAACTTTGCCTTCACCATATAGACACATTTAAAATTTGGTTACAAAAGTTTAGAGAGCTATGTGAAATAATCTTTTAAATATGGGTTACTGAATGTCTGATGAGCTAAACTTAAATTGCATGGTGATCAGTTTCTTCTGTAGTTTTAGTGGAACCATATGGTAAATTGCTTCACACTATGGATGCAGTAAACATTTGAAGAAATTTTTGCTGAAAAATATTGACAGATTGGTTGCTTTGAACACTAAGAAAGTTTTTCCTGCTTACCTTCAATAGTAGTTATACTTCTCTTATTACACTGAAAGACTGAGATTAGGTATCCTACTTTGCCTTTTATAGTTTCCGATGGAACATTTTGATACTTACTTTGCACACCCAGCAGTACACACTATTGACACAATGAGCATTTGCATGAAGATTGTTGGTGCAAAGAATCATTTTCTCTATGAAATTGGCAGTTTTTCCTGCCACAGTTTTGATGAAACTGCAGAGCTCTCACTTACTGCTGATTTGCAGTTCTGAACTCCCATGTTTGGTGCTGGAACTCTTTTTTGAAGGCCAAATCCTTTGTATAGTGGGACTCCCACTTTTTGCAAATAAGTCCCTGGGACTCCTGTTTTCAAAACCCTAGTAAGAGCTCTGAACTGCATGAAACTTAGCCATTACAGTGAAGACAAATTTGAATTTTTTCTCTCACTTGTTTCTCTGTTTTTTTTTCTTTTTCCTTTTAATGCATGGGATAGGTTGCATCATCTGATTGTGGCACTCCCTGGGTCTTCCATATAACAAGTTGGGTTCCAAATTAACTGACAGCTTCATTAAGTTTACGTCTTGAAGCTCGTGGTTATGCTTGTGGTCACAGCCAAACATCTGCCTTTTGAACAATCTGAAACATGGCTTATGTTTTAAGATGCTGTTTCCAAATGTATATTTCATACATTCATACTATGAAGAAATATGGTGCTGAAAAAACAATCAGATATAAAATGACGATTTTATATACCTAGCCAGTTTTTTTCTGTTTGCTTTTAAATTATGGTTACAAGGTATTTTGATAAGAAATTGAATAATGCACTTATGTGCTAATCTCATCATCATGTTGAATTGTTACATTTTGACAATTACTCAACAGATTGCTTTCTGGTAGAAGTGCCAGACATTTTAGCACTAGTACTGTAAGTCAAAGATTACATAGAGTCAAAGATCAATTCGAAGAATTTTGATGATGAATTGTCATAAATTGTACCTACACTATACAGGCACATAAAAAAATTGGTTTGAATTTTGTGTTTGTTTTACTAATCATGCTCAAAGATTACCCACAAATACGGATGTTTTGGGTCAGGGAAATTTGGATTTGGTCAGGGAAATGTCAGAGAATTTTGCTTACTATAATTTGTGGGAACCCTGCATTGGTAAGATCCTCTATGTTTAAAATGTTTTAACCCTTTACCCCATAAAGACACTTTTTAACACTTTTAGGGTCTACTTTGCTTGCTTATGAAAATATGATTAGATAGTATCCTACACAAGAGGACCTGACAAGTAATTTCTTTGTCCTATGTACATGTGTGAAAGTTTATTTATATAACTATTCATAGTGAGTGAAGATTAGCATTAATATTCATGAAGGAATGGGTTAATCTTCCAACTAAGTGTGGTTTTATCCTTTATTTTTTTCATCAGAAACAGCTATGGGAAAATCAGTTGATGCTCAAGGAAACACAGATTCTGAATATGTACAGGCTGTCTATAAGTGAGTACAGTTAACTTCATCGTGGATTTTGAAACAAATCAGTTTAAACTATAAGAAAGCTGCATACAACTCTTCCACAAATTGAAAAAAGTCAATGTGTATTAATTAGATAAAGATTTGAAAAAATCATAAGCTTGAAAACATTGTTATTGATTCACAATGTAGATTCACAATGTAGATACATTAACTTGTAAAATCTCATTTACTTGCCCCAAAATGGAATGCATGTATAGTTAATCAGTTTTTGTTCCAGTATACAATTCCTAAAATGTTACAGGAATGAAAAATGTGCTTATATACAGACTAAGAATTTTTGAATTGCCAAATGCTGTTCAATTATGCATTAAACCCATGCAATTCACAGCAGGCCTCTAGTTAAGAGTGTGTAAATAAAAACTAATTTTCTTAATTATAAATCAAAACCTTTGTTGTGGGTACTCAAAAGAACCGTCTCAATGAGTTTTCTTCGGAGCACTCAAAACAGAGGTTAAAACTGTAGGATGAGAAAATAATCACAATTTTATGCTCATTTTATTGTTTTTCTGGACCAATGGAAACTCCCCAACCTGAATTCAATTAAAAGTATGTGAATTGGTATATTGTCATTTAATATGACAGCCAAAGTTGAATTAAAAAAGACTCATATCCTTTGATATTTTCAAATTCAATATTTCAAGGTATATTCCACCGTTAAACATCTTAAATTTGTTTTAGTATATATATCATACTGGTAAATGTAAACGCATCGGAGGTTACTACAATGAACTGGTGCTGGTCTAATTCCGCACTGGAGATGGGCGTAAAATCATATAGATTTTACGCCAGCTCCAGTGCGGAATTAAGCCAGCACCAGTTTGTTGTAGTAACCTCCGGTGTGTTTACATTCACCAGTGTGTATATTAGATATGGTATGCATCATGATTTTAAGGGTAAACAAAAACTGATCATTTTTTGCATGACTTTTTTATTTTTCAGAATATCAGATATTTTGTTCAAAAGAGTAAGAAGTCCATGGTATTGGCCAAGGTTCTTGTTCAACATGATAGGTCCGGGGAAACAACATGATCACTGCTTAAAACTCATGCATGACTTTGCTGAAAAGGTGAGTCTCATTTCCAATGATACATGTATATAAAGTCTATATCAGGCCCAAAAGTTATAAAACTTTTTCCATGTTCAACTCAGCTGAGCACGAACTTTATATACTTGTAAATGTTAAAATGCCAACAATTGTTGGCATTTTAACATTTATCAGCATGATAAATACAACATCTGAGAGACTTAAAGCAAGAAACTTCTACATTTGTGGGTATTTTAGTTTTTATGAGCAGTTGAAATTTTGTGCTCAGTTGAGTTGAGCATGGAAAAAGTTATATAACCTCTAGGCCAGGCAAAAAAATATTTCAGACAACAGTTTTGTTTAGAAGATATGCTCATCACATGCTGTGCATCACTAAGTTTCTATTTATTTATGCGCTTATTCTTTGTAAAGCTTTTCGAAATCCCTAAAATCTGAATTACATTGTAAGCACATGATAATGAAATGTCCTCTTTTAGCATTATGTCACACTCCATATATGTATGCTTTCCCTCTTTGTACAATTCATATAAAGGCATTGTTATTCAGAAATACAGTAAAACCTGTGTAAAACTGCCACTCAAAAATAGACAAAACAAAGATCTTAATAACAATTGGTAGCTTAATGAAGGTCAAAAGTATTGCAGAATGCTCCCCTTGGAGCATTTTGCAATACTTTTGACCTGCAGTGAGCGATAATTGGTCTTGAAAACCAATTTTCTGTCTTTTTGAGAGTGTCCGTTTTACACAGGTTTTACTGTCGTCTTTTTCTTGTAATTCTCACATTCCTAGCCCATTTACTGTAAATATTCCAGTATAAAATTGTTTCTATGCCAGGTGATTCGTGAGAGATCTGAAGAGTTCAACAAACTTCATGGGACCAAGATGACCATGGAAAAGCTTCTTGATGAACAAGATGAAATAGTGGGAAAGAAGAGGAGACTTGCTTTCCTGGACATGCTACTATGCGCATCAACAGATGGACAAAAACTGTCTTTTCTTGATATCAGAGAAGAAGTTGATACTTTTATGTTTGAGGTGAAAATCAGTATTTAAAATTAACATTATTTTCCATTAATACCACACAATTTACATGAAGGCCAAATAGAAAAAAAAAATTGTTTTGCCTAACATTTCAGAAGAAATTGGGTATGTTGGTACGTTTTTTATTGTCAAAAATGTAAAAATGAGATGTTGTTTAAAAAAGAACAACATATGTTTCCCCCGCAACGACTTATAAACATTGCTATGTGTTCTGAATCTAAAGAGCAAACACTATCCTTGCAAATCTGTCACATGTCTGGGATCTGAATCTGATTAAGGATGAGATTGATATGAGTAAAATATACAAGATGGGCACAAAAAAAATCTTTAAAATCAGCAAAAAGCGATCTTGAGATTTCTGTACATCAGTGTCTTTGAGCTCCTCCTTTGAATTTGACTTTCAGCAGATCAACTAAAATGTTCACTCCACATGGTTTTAACCCTTTGTATACCAATGGATTCTTCCTTCTGCTTTGATGCAATAAATTTGGGATAGTCCATTGTACATATCTAGGGGTGTCCGGTTATAATTATAAAAATATTGTATTCTTTTTCCTGAAGATCTTTTTTACCTTTACAAACAGTGTAGACCCTGATGAAATGCAGCATCATGCTGCATTTCATCTTGGGCTTCACTGTTTACATAAGTACTCATTTAGGGGTTTCACAAATTCAAAGGGTTAATGAGGTGGATATATATCATAATCTGACAAAGGGTTCAGGATCTAATGAAGGACACAAATTCCGTTCATGTGCCTGAGCGTTTTCCTGCCCATATGCCTTAGATCTTGATGCTGTGTGTCTGACAATTTTGCTCTGCATGTCAGCTCATTGAGATTGACTTTTGTAAAATATTTTCAGAATCAAACCAGGGGTTCAGGAGATATGATCTGTGCATTTGCACAATCAACACATTGCCCTTAAAAAATGAAATCTAAACAAGTTTGACGCATGTGACTTTTTACATGAGTACCGCCGATAGCCTATTAGGCTCACAGTAGCTATCTAGTGAGGCTGCAGGTCTAATCTCTGATCTTGCCTTACTGTGCATTTGTGTGTGGCGAAAGTGCTGGCGAGAATACGCATTCAGCACAGTCATTGTCTGAGCCTTAGCTGCGAGCATTTGGCATAAGTATCAAACTGGCTCTTGTCATGCCGGGACATCATGTAAGATGGTAGGCCTACATTGTAAGTGATTATTTCGCCGACAAATTATGAGTCTTGATTCTCAAAAAAATCAGGCGGCTCAGAATCATAGGTGAGGTGACTTCTTTATTTAAGAACATCACAATTAATCGTAGATATTTTAAAGAAAGTGAGCATTTTTAACTTTGGCTGTCACTAGGTAAATCAATAATAAAGAGCGATAAATCCATGTCAATACGGAAACTTATTGTGTCATTGTAGAAACGTTTGCTTATTGTTGAGTGTAGCAAGTGTGCGCTTGCCAAATGTGCGTCACCATTAAAATTTATTCACGTCATTTAACATCACGTTTTCTGCTGATGATGTCGTACCTCCACAAGCCCAAAAATCTCAGAAGGCATCACATACAGATCAGACAAGTGTTTAGTACATATGACCTTTGACCTCCCACTTTATCCTAAACTTTGATTGCAAGGCTGATGTCGCCGGTCTGGCAGGTCCGGTGAGCATTGGACCACTTTTTTGGCCGAGTATGCTTTCTGCAGTGTCCCTTTTTTCTCGTTTTGGCTCATTTTACTTTGTCCTTACCTCTGATTTAATTTAATCTGTTTGGTGCAATTATCAATAACGCTTGTTGCCTGTGTCATCAATAAACCGACCTAGCGAAGGTGTGAAAACATTGAAAAATTCTAATGACACCTGCTTGATTAATTTCATAATCAGATGGTCTTAATGGACGTTGTCATACTTATGGACCGTGTTGAGCGAAAAATTGACGTAACTGTATGTGAACATCAAAGGCGCAGACCAGCCTACACATTCACACATTCTGATCTTCGCCTTTGTTGTTCCCTCTCTGGAAAGTTTAATTACTAAACTTGCTTCACACAAAATTTCAGCATTCTAGCTACTCTCTGTAACTGAGTAGGTTGGTTTGAGTCTTGCATGGTCGGAAACCTCGTTGGCAGGTCTTCTCTCGTTGAGGCCCAGATAATTTCTATGATCCAGTTTCATTGCCCTCAAATCAACAATTTTTTGTCTTCTTCTAATTATTCTAAATCAAATAACATGTCGAGCGAAAAAGTATGTATAAAACTTTTTGAATTTACATACACATATTTATGAGCATCATGAGCCTGTTTTTCACAATGCATTTCGTTGCACAGTGCAATACAGGTCCTGCCTGTTCCAATTCAGCCCAAGACTTTTCGGTTCCCCCAACATTCATTCGACTTTAAATAACCTGAGCAGAGAAGTGTTTAGCCGTTGTGGTTCGACAGTAGACCTAGGCTTCATTACCCTGAAGCCAAGGATCTCACATTATGCCTATGGACAAGGGAATTGTCAAGGAAAGTTGTGCAGCCCAAATCCAGATGAAGTCTTGAAAAAGATTGTAACCAAAAAACCATTAAAATGCACATAGAAGCGCTCAAAATTCAAATTTTTTCTAGGGGGAGGACACCCAAATCCCCTTGGTGAGAGGGGGAATAATCCCCCTCTTGTGCTCTTCCCCTCTCATGCCTTTGGCACTCGATGGTTTCCTCTGCCGGACCACTTTTAAATTCGCGGGGATGGCCCTGGATTGGGGCAACAAAAACCAATGCTTTGCAAATTTAGAGAGAGATAATTGAATCATTAGTTATCTGAAATGCTTTTTTATGAAATGTAGCATACCAAACTTTAAACTCGTTAAATCATTTGAATACAGTAAAACCTGTGAAAAATGGCCACTTAAAAATAGACAAAACAAAGATCTTAATGACAAATGGTAGCTTAATGAAGGTCGAAAATATTGCAGAATGCCCCCTTGGAGCATTCTGCAAATTTTTTAGACCTACATTATGGGATTATTGGGCTTGAAAACAAATATTCTGTCTTTTTGAGAGTGGCCATTTTACACAGGTTTTACTGTACTTGATGTGTTTAAACGTATTGACTAAATGGCAAACAGTGTAGACCCTGATCTAACTGCTCCATTATGCAATTGTAGCATAGTTTCATTGTAATGACACATGCCTGCTCCATCTAATGAATACAGTAAAACCTGTGAAAAATGGCCACTCAAAAATAGACAAAACAAAGATCTTAATGACAAATGGTAGCTTAATGAAGGTCGAAAATATTGCAGAATGCCCCCTTGGAGCATTCTGCAAATTTTTAAGACCTACATTATGGGATTATTGGGCTTGAAAACAAATATTCTGTCTTTTTGAGA